>OZ010788.1:646146018-646746018 GCA_963932465.1 Maratus speciosus | reverse complement strand
GGCAGAAATGAGATTTAAATTAATAAAAATAACTATAACTAATTCTAAATCTATACTAATATTATAAAGAAGAAAAAATTGTTCGTATGTTAGAGGTAATCTCTGGAGCTACCGAACCGATTTAGAAAGTTAAGTTACCAAAATGATGGTGTTAGTCCAACTGAAAACATAGGCTATATTTTATGTCTGTGACACTACCTCAAAGGGGGTGCAGGAGCCAAAAATGTTCTAAAAATGCGATTTTAGTATTACTGAAGGGCCTAGAATAATGAAATTTGGAATATTAGTTACTTATTAGATATAAAGAATTTCTAAGAACAGTTCTTAAACAATTCGAAATTTAAAAGGGGTGAAAATGAGCGAAAAGTGTTCTAAAAAACATTCTAAATGGTGGTTCATACACAATCTCAGGAAATACCAAACCGATTTAAAAAATAATGGTGTCAAAATGATGGTGACAACCCTTGCTCTAACATAGGCTTTGTTTTATGTCGGTGCCACTACCCCAAAGGGGGTGAAGTAGCAAAAAAAGTTCTAAAAATGCGATTTTTGCATTAATAAAGGGCCTAGAATCATGAAATTTGGAATGGTAGTTACTTATAAGATATCAATGATTTCTAAGATATCAATGGTCTCTATTTCGTAAAATAATCGAAATTTAAAAAGGTTGAAAATGCGCGAAAAGCGTTGTAAAAAACTTTCTAAATTTCGATTTCGATGCAATATCAGGAAGTACTGGACCAATTTCAAATATAATGGTGTAAAAAGGATGGTGACATCCCTTGCTCTAAGATAGGCTATATTTTATGCCTGTTTCCGCTCCCTCAAAGAGAGTGCAAGAGTGAAAAAGTTCTAAAAATGCGGTTTTTGTGTTATGGAAGGACCTAGATTCATGAAATTTGGCATGGTATATATTTATTAGATATAAATGATATCTAAGAATATTTCTTTAAAAAATTGAAACTTAAAAGGGGTGAAAGTGCGCGAAAAACGTTCTAAAAACTTTCTAAATGTCGATTTGTGAACAATCTCAGGAAGTACTGAGCCGATTTCAAATATAATGGTGTAAAAATAATGATGACAGCTCTTGCTCCAAGATAGGCTGTATTGTACGTCTATTTCCACTACCCCAGAGGAGATGCAGGAGAAAAAACGTTCTAAAAATGCGATTTTTGAATTATGGAAGGACCTAGATTCATGAAATTTTGCATGGTATATATTTATTAGATATAAATTATCTCTAAGAACATTTTTTTTTAAATTAAAATTTAAAAGGGGCGAAAATGAGTGAAAAACGTTCTAAAAACTTTCTAAATGCCGATTTGTGAGCAATCTCAGGAACAATCAAACTGATTTCAAAAGTAATGGTAGGAGATTGATGCTGACAGCCTCTTCTCTAACATAGTCGCTATTTTATTTCGGTGTCACTATCACCTGGAGGTTGTAGGAGTAAAAAACATTCTAAATTTCGATTTTTGTGATCGGTAGGGGCTAGCAACTTGAAATCAGTCAAGGTACATATTTATTAGATATAAATGATCTTTAAGAACAGTTTCGAAAAAAATCGGAAATCTAAAAGGGGTGAAAATTCGAGAAAAGCGTTCTTAAAACGTTCTAAGTTGCGATTTCTACAAAATCTCAGGAAATACCAAACCTATTTTCAAAGTAATGGTTGCAAATTTATAATGACAGTCACTGCTCCAACATAGGCTGTATTTTCTGTTGCTGTCATTGCCATCTTTGGGTTGCAAGAGCAAAACATATTCTAATTTGCGTTTTTTGCACAACTGAGGGGTCTAACATTTTGAAATATGGCATGGTATTTACTTACAAGATGCAACTGCTTTCTAAGAACAGTCAAAAGAAAATTTTAAATTTAAAAGGATGAAGTGAGCGAAAAGCGTTCTAAAAACGTTCTAAATTACAATTTTTATGCAATCTTATCAAATACCAAACTGATTTAAAAAATAATGGTGACAAATTGTTGGTGATAGATCCTGCTCAAACATAAGCTATATTTATGTCTGTGCCACTACCACCAGAGGGTTGCAGGAGCAAAAAACTTTCTAAATTGCGATTTCTGTGATACTGAAGAGGCTAGAAACTTTAAATAAGGCATGGTAGTTACTTATAAAGCATAAATGTCCTCGAAGGACTGTCGAAAATAAATTTGAATTAAAAAGGGGTGAAGCGTAGGGGAGGAGTGAAAAGCGTTCTAAAAAAGTCCTAAATTACGATTTCTATGCAATTTCAGGGAATATAAACCTATTATAAAAGTAATAGTTGCGAATCAATAGTAACAGTCTCTAATACTACACAGGCTATATTTTATGCCAATGATGCTACCACCTGGGGTTCACAGGAACAACAAACGTTCCAAAAAAGGCCTTTAAAAGCTTTCTAAATTATGTTTCTGTTTTTATTAATTTAAGTCTCATTTCTGCCTAATGCAGTGCAATAATGAAGTTTAGTCAAACTGTGTTTTAAATAGTATTTTTTGAATTATTCCTAAAAGTATAATTTCTTTTAATAAAAATTAGACATATAAATATCACTTGGCATATTTTTTAAATATTACGCGCGCAAAGCCGCGGAGTTTGCTAGTAAATGATAGTTTAGAAAGTATTTTGAAGCTTTTATGCTTATTTCATACGCTCATTTCATTATTCATTTGAAATTCTGAATTTTTTAGAAACCGTTCTTAGTACGCAATTACATATTAAAATTCACCATCATGTCAAAAACGATCTACCACCTCTCTGGTCATAGTGACACTAACATAAAATGTCTATGTTGAAACAGAGACTTTTATCATTAATTTGCCAAAATTAATTTTGAAATCGGTTTGGTATTTCCTAATGTTCCATAGAAAACGTAATTTAGAAAGTTTTTAAAAGCTTTTTTTGAACATTTGTTGTTACTGCCAACCTCAGGTGGTAGTGGCACTGGCATAAAATATAGCCTCTGTAGAATCAGAGACTGTCACCTTGGATTCGCAACCATTACTTTTGTAATCGGTTTATTATTTCACTGAAATTGCATAGAAATCGCAATTTAGGACGTTTTTAGAACGCTTTTCGGTCATTTTCACCTCTTTTTAATTTCAATTTTTTAGGAACTGTTCTTAGAATAATTTATATCTTATAAGTAACTACCATGCCAAATTTCAAGTTTCTAGGCCCTTTAGAAACACAAAAATCACATTTTTAGAAAATGTTTTGTTCCTGCACACCCTTTGCGGTAGTGGTACAGACATAAAATATGTCGAATATTGAAGCAGGGTAAATCACCCGCATTTTGCCACTATTTCGTTTAAAATAGTACCAGAGAATACCCCCTACAAATAAACGCACAAACTTTACTTCACTATAATATAGGGCTATTACAAAAGAATCATCGGGTTTCCGAGGCGTTTATTTCTGAACATAATTGGGTAACAACAATGAGTTATAAATGAAAATAAACCGAAAGTATACAAGATTGACGTCCATACTACAGATGTTCAATACTTGCTCATTGAGTGATACGGCAGATGTCAATGCAATAGTTCAGTTCGCTCCACACATTACTCAGGATAGCGGCGTCGATGGTCGCGAATGCAGTCGTGATGCGGTTACGCAACTCAGCCAAAGTGATAGGTAACGATGGTACGTAAACAAAGGCTAGTGCGATTTGCTGACTTCTTGGGACTACGGATGAAACTCTCTCTAACTCGGTTCACTGTTTCTTCAGTAACGCGTGGTCGGCCGGAATTTTGGCCTTTACATAAACAACTGGTTTCTTTGAATTATCGATACCAGCGCAGAATGCTTTGCTGGGTTGGTGGTTTGCATTTGTATGCCTCTTTGAATGGATATAAGCGATTCACACTTTGAAAATTCTAGTACACAAAACGCATTCTGCTGTCCAGTCGCCATTTTGAATATGACGTTCGCGCAGCAACCATGGCAACCACACGCGCATGACACATAAGCAGTGCGAAACTGTAGTCAACGCCCTCTCGTTTGAGTTGTCATGGAAACATATACGTTTCCTAGTTCGCACGTAGTAACGTATCAAAACCGATGATTCGTTTGTAATAACCCTGTATTTGTATAGATTCCTAAAAATATATCACTTCACATTACCTTGTTATTTTTGTGAATATAATCCATTTCCTTCAACACGACAACAGGTATAAAGATTTTAGGCCGATGACCTAAAATGTAAACAAAAACTTAACTTATTCAAAATGTTTTCGAATGCATTGGAAATAATCTGAAAAATAAATGTTTGAGGAAGTTAATTTTAAAATGTACAGTCATGAAAAAAAATCAGTAAACACCCCTACTAAATTTGCAACAAATTATCGTAGAAGAACGTTACTGGTACCAAGCGATTGGAAATAATGTCTACTTTTAAATGATGTATATACAATTTGCTTAGGCGTCATTTACATATCAAAAGAAACCCAAACTATACATTTTCAATACCAATCGCAAATTATGACGCCATAAATAAAATCTACACCTTTCAATTAGCCTAAGCACAAATTTACCCATGATTCCTACGATTAGTTTCAGGGAAATTAATTATTTTAAAATGAGTATTTAAATATTGCGCTGAAGCGGAATAATTATTTATCTCCAGTGTGACTCCCCAATGTTAATTTAGCACGGTGAAACCGACGGACATCGTAACTTTTTTGATATCTTTCCACCGTTTTGTTCCTGATGCTACAATATTTTTACTTTTTGTTAATTTTAATAATAGTAGCCGCCCTTGCCGACCAGTTTGGTGTTCCTTAAAATTTATGTTTGGGAAAGCATGCTAAGCATTGTATCATGTCACATTTATTCATAATTTAATTTACTTGGACACCCTTAAATACAGTTAATACAATTCCTTAATCTACGAGTAATATTAGTTTTAATGCATTAAAATATATCAATTTGTTCATTTTCTGTAAGCAAGTAAGCGGATCAATCCATTTCAAGTGCTCCAGACTAAATGCTGCCCCACCAGTGGCCGAGAGGTTCTGCTCTCGAAGCTGGTATACGGGAGGTGCTGGGTTCGATCGCAATCGAGCCCGTCGGCCTAATCGTTGGGAGTTTTCGTGGTTTTCTTCGAACCTTGGTTCTCCAAGCGTTAATACGGGTTAGGTTCCCTTAGAAAGGCCTCCACGGAAGGCACTCACCCCCCCCCCCCTTAGGGCCTATATCCCACGTGCAGGTAATTGGCCGACACAAATACAACCAGACTAAATGCTTGACCATTTTTAAAAAATCTGAAATTTTTTGTGCAACAACACTAACATGATGGGTGATCAAAATGACTATTATTTTGTTTTTATTATTTAGGGGTCTCTGCCCACTACGAGCTACGCTCGCCAACCCCCGTTCAGACACCGCAGACTCTAAAAGCATCCTAATTTGGCTGGCTTTAAAAAGATTTCGGAAGATTGAATTATAATTTAAAAAAAAGTGGCGATCTCCCTATAAACGGGTTTCTATTCATTTCTCTTTGATTAAGGAATTTTATGGCCAAATCAGCTGATATTAAAAGATACAATGGCTGTTTCCGTCTTTGATTAAATAAAATCAGTTAAACATTTCAAAATAAGCTAATATAAAATGAATTAAGTAAACAGAGTCTTTGTCTCTAGGTATTTTTTAACAAAGCGAAAAGAAAGTTTTTTCTAAATAAGAGATTTTAAATGTATCGTTTTTAATCTGACGTAATTTTCATAAATTTTTTCTTTTCTCTTTTCAATATTCACGTGAAAATACTTTTGTTAGAAATCAAATATTATTTCCGCTGTCCTAACAAAAATAGTCGAAAAGATCATCTCAAAATATCAAATAAATGTCTCAGCAATTTTTAAATTTAAACTGTTTTGCAATATTAATTTTTGTTCATTTTACGTAATAAGTGCAATGTGACGTAAATTTAACGTAATTTATCCTATATAAGACTTCAAACGCATGTTAATGAATTTAATATCTTACAATATTCTTTCTCTTTTAAAAGTCACGTCTAAATAAAGTTTTTGTGACGTAATTTTCAATAAGTTCCTGCTTTCTATATTTTCTGTTTATAATAGTCACGTGTAAATAAATTTTTAATTTGCAGCAAACATTATTGTTTGCGCTATCTATACAGTTGGAAACAGTTTAAATTAATACCATTTTCTAATATATGTAAAAAATATCTCTCGAAATGCTGAAAATTTGAATTTAAAATAGAAATAAAACCTCAAAAAATGAGTCAAATGAAAGAAATAAATGCAGTCTGCACATCGGGAAGTTCTAATGCATAATGTGATCTAAAAATGATTAAATTCCCATGTATAGTTTTTGCTCTTATAAAACTTTTTTAATGGAACGATTTTGTCCAACTTTGAAATTAAATATCTCTTAAAATAATTCTTCGATTTGAAAACTGTCTGCATCAGCGTGTTTATCAAACATTTCTCTATAATACCACCGATATTCATATTTTTGTATGCAATATTTTTCTTAATATTAACGAAGAAATACTTCCAGTCACTAAAAATTCAAAACCAGCGGAGGCGGTGTCAGGTAACAGCGGTAGTTACTTTTTTTTAAAACTAGGGGGCTCAGCCCCCTACGAGCTACGCTCGTCAACCCCCGTTCAGACACCGCAGACTCTAAAAGTACGCTAATTTGATCGGCTTTAAAAAGATTTCGGAAGATTGAATTATAATTTTAAAAACAGTCGGGATCTCCCTATAAACGGATTTCTATTCATTTCTCTTTGATTGGGGAATTTTAAGGCCAAATCCGCTGCGGTACTACTTGATTATCCCGTCGACCAATTTCGCCAAATTATATAAATCGCCAAAGCACTCGCCAAATTATACAATTTGACATAATTTTTATTTTAAATAACGAAAGAACAAATATATTAGCGCAACATTAATTAAAATACAAATAAAACGTCAAAATAAAAATAACTTGATGACGTAGACAAGTTTAACTTGCTTAAAGTCAAGTTAATGTGACATTTACGATCAACCATTATTGGCATTTAATCTAATAGTTTGGCGAATGATAGATTTTTGGTCGACGGGATAACTAAGAAGTACCAAAAATACATATGTCAATCGCTGTTGTTTCGTCTTTGATTAAGTAAAATAAGTTAAACATTTCAAAATAAGCTAATATAAAAGGAATTAAGTAAACAAAATTTTTGTCTCCCGGTATTTTTTAACAAAGCGAAAAGAAAGTTCTTTTAAATAAGACATTTTAAATTAATCGTTTTTAATCGGACGTAATTTTGACCAAACTATTCTTTCTCTTTTTAATATTCACGTGAAAATACTTATGTTAGAAATGAAATATTATTTCCTCTTTCCTAACAAGAATAGTTGAAAAGTATCCTCTCAAAATATCAAATAAATGTCTAGTGCAATTTCAAATTTAAACCGTTTTGCAATATTATTTTGTGTTCATTTTATGCAATAACTGTAATGTGACGTAAATATGACGTAATTTCTCCTATTTAAGACTTCTAACGCATGTTAATAAATTTATTATTTTACAAATTCCTTTCTCTCTTAAAATTCACGTGTAATTATAGTTTTTATGACGTAATTTTTAATAAGTTCCTGCTTTTTGTACATAATTATTTAACTCTAATTCCAAATATTTTTTCTGTTTATAATAGTCACGTGTAAATAAATTTTTAATTTATTTACGCGTATAAATATATATATATATATATATTTTTTTTTTTAAAGCAAACATTATTGTTTCCGCTGTTTATACAGTTGGCAACAGTTTAAATTAATATCACTTTCTAAAATCTGTAAAAAATATCTCTAGAAATGCTGAAAATTTGAATTTAAAATAGAAATAAAACCTCAAAAAATGAGTCAAATTACAAAAACAAATACAGTCTGCACACCGGGAACTTCAAACGTATAAAAGGATCTAAAAATGATTAAATTCCCATGAACAGTTTTTGCTCCTATAAAACTTTTTTAGTGGAACGATTTTGTCCAACTTTAGCATTAAATATCTCTTAAAATCATTCTTCTATTTGAAAACTGTTTGCATCAGCGTGTTTATCAAACATTTCTGTATAATACTACCGATTTTCATATTTTTGTATGCATTATTTTTCTTAATATTAACGAAAAATACCTCCGGTCACAAAAAATTCAAAACCGGTGGCGGCGGCGGCGGCGGCGGCGGTGACAGCGGTAGTTACTTTTTTTTAGAATAGAGAGATAGAGAGATTTTTGTTTGTTCATTGCGAACATCTTTGTTTCATTGTGTGCAGCATTTTCTCACATCCTAGGGGTTACGGAATTGTAAATAACTCATCTTTTATTTTTCGAATTCAAGTGGTGTTTAAAACAATTTGTTCAGAATAAAATAGGTTAAAAGTCTGGTAATAAAATAGTTATCTAAAATAAATCCTTACTGGTGAAATTTTAGCATGAAGTTTAAGATTTTTTCCAAAATTTGTCAGTTTATAAGTGGAAGTTTTTTTTTTATATATTAATGCTGTCAACATGACACAATTTGTTTTACAAATAGACAGAAAGTGCTTGTACTCACGCGCCAAGTTCCAGATCTGGGATTTGTTTTCTCTTCACCAAAAAAATATCCCAAATTTTTCAAAAATTTCAAAAATCGCACTTTTAAGGTTTTGATATATCTCTGGTGGGACAAGAGATAAAAAACTGAAATTCTGGCTTCTGATAGTATTTTATGGTAGTGTTATGTACAAAATCTTTAAAGATGGATGTTTGACTGCAAGATGAGATATGGCGAGGATAAGATGTCAACAAATGCTATTACGAGTACCTTAGGATGGATTAGATTTATCTCTTTTATTACAATATTTACACACAAAATATCATTTGTTGAAAACAGTGTAATAACAAATATTTAATTTACTAACATACTATATATATTCAACAAAGAACTAAGAAATATATTCACACAATTTAGGAGAGATGTTATGAGTTCGACCATTTACTGTCGTCAAGTTCCTTAGGGATGATCTTTCTCAAAATTTTGTTTGAAGGAACCAAATCTTGTCATCTCTTGATAATTTGAATGAAGTTCTTTGCCCTACTGGCTTATAGAAATGAACAGTGAAGTCACTATGTTCAAGGCTCACTTCTTTAACAATTTCGAGATACCACTTCTTATCATACACAATCATTTTTCTGCAGTATAAACTTTGAAATGGCTTCGGATATCTTTACTTTCTGAAAGTTACTTTACGCTGATGTATGGTAACATCGTATAAGTATTTTATTTACAGGAACATGCTGATGGTAGGAACAGGTTTCAGGGATTGGCAAGCACAACTGAAATTGTGGTTTTAAACCAACAAACAGGAGTGTGTTTTGACAATTTTGATATGTCTTAACAAGTATGTCAATATTAACAGCTTTTGTCGTTCCATATTCCTTTTCTGTTTCTGTCCCATGACTTTTATAAAATATTATTTTTTATGTAAAATTATTGAGATTTCTTTTAGTTACTAAAATTACTTAAAACAAAAATTATTGAAACCATACCAAATGTAAGTCTTAGGCATATTTTTTTTTTTAATTAATTGCCAAGCTTTGCAAAAGGCTTTACTTCCTGTAAATATATTTCAAGATAATAAAAGAAAATAAATTTAAATTACACTCTGAGATATATACTTATCTGTGACTACAATAAAACACTAGTTTGGCAATATTGTTTTGACATATTGCCCTTGCCATATCTCAGCTTGTAGTCAAATCTCCATCTTGAAATTTTTTGTACATATCATTACCATAAAATACTATCAGACACCAAAACTTCAGATTTTTATTTTGTGCCCCAAGAGCCTTAAAAGCCATAAAAGTGTAATTTTTGGAATTTTTTAAACAATTTGGGAATTTTTTTAACTAAGAGAAATCAAGTCCCAGATCTGGTTCTTGGTGTGTGAATACAAGTACTTTTGGCCCAGTTGTAAAACTTTTTTGTCATGTTGAAAGTTTTCCTTGCTAGAAAAACTTCCTCTTGTAAACTGACTGATTTTGGAAAACATTTTAAACTTTATTTTAAAATTTCAGCAGTAAGGATTTATTTTAGTAAACTATTTTATTACCAGACTTTTAGCTCATTTTATTCTGAACAAATTGATTTAAACCCCACTCGAACTGGAAAAATAAAAAATGAGTTATTTACAATTCCGTAAGCCCTAGGATGTGTGAAAATGCTGCACACGATGAAACAAAGAGGGACGCTATACACAAACAAAAATTAATTAAAATAAAATAATAGTCATTTTGAACTTTCATGCTAGGGTTGTTGTACAAAAATTTCAGATTTTTTTAAAATGGTCAAGCATCCCGTCTGGACCACTTGTTATGGATTGACTCAAACCCTATTTGTTTACAATGGAAGTCTATGAGAATTTAACGAAATATTAGAGATATCGCCAAGTTGGCGTCCCTTTTGGCCGACTAATTTTGGTCGCCAAATTTGGCGATATATCGCCAAGTTGGCGGCATTTGGCGACAGAACAGGTCCCTCCTAGAGTAATCACCCTAATATGTACGGAGATGCATTAAAAATGCTGTTCCAATGAGATGCGTTTCATTCGAGCATCGCCATTAAACAGTTAACGCGATCGGTTAACAGTATCGCGATTTCTGTGCCACGTACGATAGCGAATATATATATATAGATTGTAAATTTAAAGAATGGAAAAGTTTTCCTGACGCCAGGGTAAAAAAGAATGATAAAAGGTCTTTGCATATGGGAGAATTATAACCCATAAAGTAACATAAGCTATGTTTTATTAATTTTTATTCAAATATTTTCCAAATAATTTCAAATATATCAAATTTCGCTATTTTCATCGAATATCAATGAAAATATTTTCTTTTTATGTACTTTATGAACTTTTTATGTAGCGGCAACAACAAAAATTCCTGTAACAGCGTCTGTTACAGGAATTTTTGTTGTTGCCGTTAGTTCTAGGAAACCCAGTTTCCTAGAACTAACCTAGGGTGGGTGGGTCAACCGCCGCGGCGAGCGGCCCATCTTCGTCCGCAGCCTTTTATTCTTCTACTCTAGTCCGACTCTTTTGCGGAAGCCAGAATGAAAAAAAAAAATCAAAAATTGAAACCGGACAAATTTAAAAGGGAAATTACACAAATTAAAGACACCGAAAAGCGGGAAGGGAGGTCTCGGGTCAATAAAGCTACCGAAAGATTCTTGCTGCTTCGTCCGCAGCCCTTTATTCCTCTACTCTAGTCCGACTCTTTACGACGTCTAGATTATTTACTGTAACTACAAATTAGTGACTTCATTAAAAAGAAAAGGAAGAAAACTTCCAAATAATTTTAATAAATTTGTTGCTTTTTAAATTTAACCTATTTTTTAATTCTACAATACTTTTTTTTATTTTAAATTTTCTATTAATTTATAATTTTATTTAATTATCAATATGATTATTGTTGTTTCAGAAACAACAAAAATTTATAATCAATACATTTCGTTTTAAAACATGCATTCAATACAGCAGTATTAAAATATAGACTTCTGCCGTAAATTGACAGCCAAGTACTTTCTTGTAGGAAATTTAAATTAAAATTGAATGTTGCTTGGTGAATAAAATAGTCACATGTAAACACATTAAAAAGTATTACAGTCATTCAGGGTAACTTTGATCCGCATTTTCTGTATTTTCATATGCCACACTCTTATTTGAAGAATATTGTCGCAACTAGGGGCATAAAAGAGAAGAAATGATCCTAAATTATTGTTTGACTATCAAAAATTAAGGAATAATAAGGTTAAAAGCAATAAAAAATGGATTTTTAGCCTGGTTCAAAGTTACCCAGCCATTTAGGGTAACTTTGCGCCATATGATAATTTTTTATATAAAATAATTCATAAAAAAAGTATTGTAGCCAGGACAACTTTAAACCCCAAAAAATGTTTTCATATATGTAAAGACTCCGAATTTATATTTCCCAACATCACAATATTTGTATAATTCATGATATTACAACAAATATCAGGCATAAGAAAAGTGGAAGAAGAGAACCATGAACATTTAGAAATAAAAAAAAAACCTGTTTATTGTTCGTATAAAACATAAAAATGCAGTGGAAAACAATTTTCAATGTTTTAACTCAATAATATATCAATAGTTACAATAATACATACTAGTACTAGTATTATTCAAAGAAGAATAAAAAATGCCGAATGTATGAAATGTCAAATTTGAGTAGCTCCGCCCCGAAAAACGCCTTTAAATGGATTTTATGTATTTTACACATATTTGTGAAAATATTTACATGTTATATCTAATGTTCGTTTTCGGCATTTATATAAGATATACGTGCAAATATAGGAAATTTTTGACAGTAGCACCTATAATTAGTAAATTATAAGCATGAGTATAACTTTGTGCCGGCTCAAAGTTACCCTGAAAATGTGGTAAAATGTTAGTGCCTTCTTATTTTACATTTTATTAACTAATAATAAATGAATAATCACAAAATATTAAAACATTTACATTTAGATAATAATATGTCTTATAAATGAGTAATTTGTTACTTACTATGAAAATTTAATTGGATTACAACAACTTCAAAAGAGCATTCAAAATTAACTTTAACCCTCCGTCTACCAGACGGGTCCATTGGACCCGTCTGGTAGACGGAGGGTTCATTCAGGTACGACAGGTACATACAAAATATTCATTCAAACCAGAAATTTCTTTAAAATAAACTAAGTATATAAACGAGACAAAAATAAGGTAAATAAATAAGTTAAATAGTTTTAAATAAAAATTCTGGTGTAGAACGTTTTATTAAAACTTGAATAAAATTCCCGGTAGATCTAGGGTTAAAACAGTACTTTACAAAAATAGCTAGATGATGCAATTAATAGCGCAAAATGTTTCTAATTTATTTTCTAAAATAAAGAGCAGAAATCCCAGTTTAGAACCTTGCCAACAGAGCACAGTTTTGGAGTTTATTTAGTCTTTTAGAGTTAAAAATATTAAATAATAGGAGGTGGTGCAAAGTTACACCCCGTTGTTCAAAGTTACCCTGATTGACTGTAAGTAAAGAGTCTAAATATATTGTAACTTTACAAAAAGAAATGATATCTAACAAAAACATAACTGTGAAAAAAAAGCCAAGTTCCGTAAAAAAAAAAAAAAAAAAAAAAAAAAAAAAACCTTGGCAAGAAAAGAAATGATATGAAAGTGAGTGCCAAGTTCAAATAAAACTCACTCAAACTTATCTACTGAAGTATTGTAGCATTGTTTTAATTGTTTAAAAATGAAAATTATTGATAGCATATTAATAATAAATCTAGAACTTAGAAAGTTTTTGATAAATGTTATGCCTATCATTTTCATGTTTTAATAAAATGATAATGATAATATTAAAACAATGTCAATAATACAATTTGCAATATTTTAATTATGATAAATAAATGAGTCATGTTAAGGATTTGATAAACAAATACACACACATATTCATTTCCGCTCGTCTTTGACTATCCCATTAACGATCGTTAATGGGATAGTCAAAGATAGTCAAAGGGGGTCGACCTCTCCCCTCCGGAAACATCATTACAAACAGACTAACGCCTGACAAAGAGAAAGATGCATATACGCGTGTCCTTGGTCAGCACATTAGAAACTCCACCCCTTTCAGGAGCCTCAATATACTCAAATTAAGACCCAAACATGAAATATCAAGTTTTAATATAATAATGCCATTAATAAAAATAAATGTCCCGTAGGTAAAAACTTGCCAAGTTCTAGATTTATTATTAATATACTATCAGTAATTTTTATTTTTAAAGAATTAAAACAATACTACAATACTTCAGTAGATAAATTTGAGTGAATTTTATTTGAATTTGACAACCACTAACATATCACTTCCTTTCTTGGAGGGTTTTTTTTTTTTTTTTTTTTTTTTTTTTTTTTTTTTTTTTTCGGAGCTTGGCTTCTTTTTTCACAGTTATGTTTTTGTTAGATCTAATACTCGGGAAAATGCTGACACACTCGCACTACCATTGCTGGTGTCAAGGACTATAGTAGCCACATTTTCGATGCTAGAACACTTGATTCATTTTCTTCCTCTACCTATTGAAGAATGCAAAGTTGTTCAGTTATTCCAAATTTCTTTATCATCTTGCGTAGGGAAAATGGAGACATTGGACCTCCAACTCTTCGTACCTGCTTCATATTGCAGAATTCTTTTACAGCTCCAAAGAAGTTCTGTTGTTTCTGGTAGAACGATTTTAAGAGTAGCTATTTTTCTTACAATGTAGGTATGATGTGCAGAGAAGTAACTAATGCTCATTCAGAATCCGCTTTCTTTTTAACTAAAGAAGAATGCTAACAGACATGCGTGTAATACAAATGATGTTTTGCATTTTCAATATATATGCAAATAAATACCATCTGTGTTACAGCGCCATCTATTGGTGAATTTTCATACAAACGTTCTTTATTTAATAAATGTCAAGCGCATCATTTGAATTATCTGTATTTCAAACTTGATTTCGTTTGGACAAATAAAACAGATCCTAGAGCCCTCTGAAGTGGGAAACTTATTTCTTGCAGTCTCCGCATGGTATTGTGAGTGTGCCAGTTTTTCCCCGAGTATTGGATATGCCATATTCCACTGTAAGAAAAATCTTAGGACAGATTTTGCATTTTTGTTGACCAGTTTCACTTTTTTAATGTTATTTATTATTTATAAAGCGGATTAAATGTTTCATGTGTATTACAGCGCCCTTTATCGGCGGATTTTTGTATTTTTTTTAATGCCAAGCGCATTATTTGAATTATCTCTAGTTCAAATTTGATCTCACTTGGACCAATAGAACGCAGGCTAGAGCCCTTTGAAGTGGGCAACTTATTTCTTGCTAACCCTGTTTTTATATATGTATATCTATATCTAATTACTACATATATAATACATATACAACTAATACATATATATAACGTTTATAATTTAAAAATATGTGTTTATGGAGTACTTCAGTTGCCACCATTAAAGAAATTTCTTTTAAAACTACAGAAAAAATTAATAACTCAAAAATAAATTGAGATGCAGTTTTCGAACAAATTGCATCTAAAAGTACTTTTTTTCCCATACGAAGGTGTAAAACTAAATTTTTGTGCGATGTTTAGAAATTTAAAAATTTGTAATAGATAGTATTTAACCGTACAATAATACATCTGTTTCCAGGGGCGTAGCTACAAAAAATTTTTCGGGAGGGTGGGGGGGGGGGGGAGAGAGTTCAAAATTTTCTCAACTTATAATCTATATATATAAAAGCCGTTCTCTGTATGTATGCCCGTTATACAAATCTTCAATTTTAGACCGATTTGCACGAAACTTCATGTACATACGTTTTAGAATGTAGAAAAGATCACTGTCTACTTTAAAAAATCATCAGACCAATATTTATCCCTTTATTCTATCACCTTTCATAATTTAATATTATAGAAATATCTCTTTTTAAGGGGGACGTGTACCCTCCAGTTTTTGACTATGGATTTTTACTTCTTATCTTCGTAATGAAAAGATTGATACATATTCTTTACAACTGGCATTTAGTGAAATATAATATCTAAATTTTCATTTAACATGTTTTATTTTGTTATATATTCAGCAAATAATTAATAATCTTCAAATTTTTTAACTAAATGTAGTAAAATCAATCCTGTTCACATTATTACATATGTCCTGTTCACATTCCGAATTATTGAAATTAGCTTTTGCTGGTGCTGCCATCTGCCTTTCAGAAGTAAAAATAATATTCCATATAACATTTTTCCTGTACGTTTTCAATTTTAAATGCTGGTAAATAGGCTCCAAAAAATTTAATTTCGGTCTCGAAAATTCAGGTTAGTACCAAGCTTCAATATCTTTTATGAACAGCAACTATATTTCGTAGATTTAGTCAATTTATCGGTGTTTTATCATGATATTAACGAGATTACATGTTGGCGAGATTTCGGCGATTTAAAGTTTTCGGCAACCCTTTTGTTAGGGCGGGGTTTCATAGGACGCGCTGAAGATTGATTGATTGATGCTTTTGCTCTATTTGTTTTCTGTATGGAATGTATGTAGTATATTCGAACTGTTGCTACAAGAAAATGGATACTCAATTATTCAATTATCATTTAAGTTTGCAATTTGAATAGGAATTTATTTGTTTATTTATTTTTAATGTATGTTTATTTTTAATGTTGTAAAATAAGTTTTTTATCAGGCAAAGGCTCGTTGGTATTTTTTAAAAAGCCTGTCAGTAATTCCTAATCAGCATTTGTATTACAATAAAAATAATAATTATTTTTTAATCAAAGGTTTTATGGCAAGTGAACTTGTCCTCTACTTCTGTAAGTATAGTTAAACTTCTATGACAGGCCCTCCCTGATAACGGACACCTCTATTAAAGTACATTTTCCCCTATGCCTAACAATTATATATCTGTGCATTTTTACTTCTCAATAGCAGTCACTTCCGAATAGCGGACAAATTACACTCTCCCGACGTGCCCGTTATTCAAGAGTTTCTGTATTTGATTATTATTATAGTGTGGGCGCGGACGGAAAGGGGGAGGGGGGGGGGAGGTTGCGGATAAACTACCTAGTGGCGATTCTGTTCCGAATTTTCCGAAAATTTAAGGCATTCATTTTCGAAAGTTTATAAAATTCGATCATCAATCTGAAAATTCGGACATAAAAAATATCACGAATTTCGGCAAATGGTCGTCGAAAAAATTAATTTTGTCAATTGTTTGCAGAAAAAAACGTGAATTTCGTCAAAGGATCGAGAAAAAGACGCAAATTTCGAAAAAATCGCGAAAAAAGGCAAATTTCGTCAAAAGATCCCGAAAGGACCGGAAATCTCGTCAAAATATCTCGAAAAACTCAAAATTCGTCAAGGGATCGCGGAAAACGCGAATTTCGTCAAAGGGCCGCGGAAAAAACACGTATTTAGTGCCGGGAGTGGATTTCCTCCCTCCCCCCCCCCCCTTCCGCTGTAACTTTCAGAAAATTTTCTGGGAATTTCAGAAATATATATATATATATTTTACTCAGAATCACCCTTGAACTACCTTCTTACCCCTAGGCTAGTTTTCTTTGGGCACCCTCTCCCTTCCTTCAAAATGATATATTTCAGTGTTTTCTGGTACTAAAAAAGGAAAGAAATACTTTTAGTGTAGTTAAAAAACATTAAAATTTCATAAAACTGAAAGTGTCATAATATGACAAGTGGGGATTTTTTTTATTTCAATCCTAGATGTAGAACAACATTTCTGTAAATATAAGGTATTAGGGACCAGGGGCCATATAAAAAAATTCATATTTAAATATATATATATATATATACAGCCCCTTATAAAACAAAAGCTTGATTTATACTCTTTTTTTACAATTGGAAGAATGTTTCATCAGCAGTTTAAACGATAATAAAAGTCACCTCTGTAATAAATTAATCACAAACTGGTAGCCGAAAAATTCCAAGACTCCGCAAAAAAAAAAAAAAAAAAAAAAAAAAAAAAGAAGAAGAATAAAATGGAATTTAACAAATTACAACGACCATTTGGAGAATGATTCTTTCGAAGACTAACATTTAAGACATAAAACATCGCACGGAGTTGATCCTACATTACGTACACCATGGATTACATTTTTCGGTACTGTACATTTTTAAACTGCTGGTCATTCCAGAAGTGCTGGTCATTCCTTACGTACGCCATGGATTAAACATTAATATTCCTGGACCAATTTTAAATGAAATTTCATTCTTAAATTCTAAACATTCCACAATATTACTTTTTACACTGTAGTATAGAGAAAAAAATGTACTTTTAAATGCAATTTGTTTGAAAGCTGTATCTCAATTTCTTTCTGAGTTATTTTTTTTTATAGTTTTTATTACTTTTTTGTCATAGTGGCAACAGACGTATCCATCTCAGTTGAAAGTAAAGGGAGAATACAGATTACTGTATAGACCTATCAGAAAACGAATAAAATGCGGATTTAACCAATAAACGCTTCAGATATGTTTTTGATTTCCTACCCTGACAGAGGATAATAACCATTTTCCCAAATGGTTAAAAAAAAAGAAAAAAAAATTGAAAGAAAATCTTAGCACCGGGCCCTTTTCCTTCCAAAACCCTAGGCTTCAGCTTGTTTAGCCGAATGGGTAATCCGTTTTGATTAAGCCTACCAAAATAATCAAAACGACCCCCCCCCCCCCTACACACACATCCTGACTAGCAAGTTATGACCTTGGTTGAAAACATTACTTAAGTAGCGGATTTTATTTATGGAACAGAGAGCAAAATATGTCTTTTTAAATAAAAGTAATTATTTTATTTTGTTCAGTAGTATGTGCAAAGATGATTCTGTTCCCAATTATCCGAAAATTTACGGCTTCCGGTTCAAAAACACTTTAAAATCGATCATCAGTCTGAAAATTCGGGATAAAAAAATACGCGATTTTTGACAGATGATCGCTGAAAAAAATGAGTTTTGTTAATCGTCCGAAGAAAAAAAAACGGCAACTTCGTCGAAGTATAGCGGAAAAAACGCAAATTTCGTCGAAGATTCCAGAGAAAAGACAATTTTGTCTAAGAATCGCAAAAAAAAGTGAATTTTGCCGAAGGACTCGGGGAAAAACGGGAATTTTACCAAAGGGCCACTAGAAAAAACACGAATTTCTTCAAAGGTCTGCGAGGGTCTTCAAAGGTCTGCAAAGGATCGCGAAAATAATGTGAATTTCGTCGAAGGATCATGAAGAAAATGAAGTTTTTCAAAGGGGTGCTTAGAAAACACTACTTTCGTCAATGTAACTCGGAAAAAATGCGAATTTCGTCAAAAGATCGCAAAAAAGCGAATTTAATCAAAGTATCTCGGAAAAAATGCGAATTTCGTCAAAAGATCGCAAAAAAGCGCATTTAATCAAAGTATCGCAGAAAACCCGTAAATTTCTTCAAATGATCCCCTCCCCCCACCCCAATAAAAAAAAGTGAATTTCGTTAAAAGGCTGAATTAAAAAAGTTAATTTCGTCTAAGTATCGCCGGAAAAACGCGAATTTCGTCGAAGGATCATGGAAAAGTGAATTTTTCGCATGACACGAAAAAAGTAGAAAAATTCTAGAAGGGGCCGCGGGAAAAACGCGAAATTCGTCACAGGGCTGCGGAAAAACGACAAAATTCGTAAAACGGCCAAGGAAAAAAATTTGTCAAAGTACCGCGAAAAACGAGAGTTACGCCAAAGGACTGCAGAAAAAAAGCGAATTTCGTCAAAGGACCGCGGATATAAAACGCAAATTTCGTCAAAGGATCGCGAAAAAACGGAAATTTTGTCGGCGAATTGTGAAAAAAAAATATTTTAGTCAAAATGCTGCTTAAAAAATGCTATCGTAAGGATATTAAAAACTGCTTATGCTTTCGTCAAAGTCTTGCGGAGAAAATGCGAACTTCGTCGAAGGGCCGCTAGAAAAAAATGCGGGGCCGCAGTGAAAAAGCTAATTTTATCGAAAGATCAGGAAAAGATAGCGAATTTCGTCAAAAGGCTGCGAAAAAAACGCAAAATTTGTCAAATGGCCGCAGAAAAATGCAAATTTCTTCAAAAAATCGCGAAAATGCGAATTTCGTAAAAGGGCCGTACAAAAAAAGCAAATTTCGTCAAAAGATCACGAAAAATGAGAATTTCACAAAAGGGCTGCAGAAAAAAACGCGAATCATTTGTCAAAGGGTCGCTATAAAAAAAACACGAATTTCGTCAAAAGGCTGCGGCACGAGAACGCGAATTTTGACAAAGGACCACTATCAAAAACACGAATTTCGTCAAAACGCAGCGTAAAAAACTCAAATTTCGTCGAAGGATCGCTAAAAAACGTGAATTTCGTCGGAAGATCGTGGAAAAAGAAAAGAATTTTATCAAAGTGCTGCTTAAAAAACACTGATTTCTTCAAAGTATCTAGGGAAAAAAACGCGAAATTTCTAAAAGGGTCGCGGAAAAATTCAAATTTCGTCAAAGAGTGGCGGAAGAAATGCGAATTTCGCCAAAAGGCTGAGAAAGAAATGCAAATTTTGTCAATCAGTCGTAGAAAAAACACGAATTTTTACAAAATACTCAGGTGCAAAACGCGAATTAATTTTGTCAAATGGTCGCGGATGAAATGCGAATTTCACCAAAGGGCTGTGGAAAAAAATGCGAATTTTTTCAAAGGACATATTAAAAAATACATGAATCTCGTCAAAGGGCTGAGGCAAAAACCTCCAATTTTGTAAAAGGGCAGCTAGAAAAAACAACGAATTTCGTCAAAGGGTAGCGTAAAAACGCAAATTTCGCGAAACGGTCGCGGTAAAAACATTCATTTCGTCAAAGGTTCGGGAAAAAGGGAAATTTTGTCAAAGAGTCGCGTAATAAATGCGAGTTTCGCCAAAGTGTTGCGGGAGAAAAAAAGCGAATTTTGTATTAGTTCTTCTAGAACAAGTGGGTAAGTGTGATCATAGATCGCACAAAGGGTTTCGTTTAATATTCCTTTCAAACGTCGTTAAAAAAGCACATGCCTCCATTTTAATCTATGCATTATATAGAAATCAAACAAATTAATTAAATAATTATTAATATATCAGCTTCTAATTAAGTTAGCTCTTTGAACTGGGTATGTATGAAATCTGCGAGAGATTTCCCGTCCGGATGTCAAAAAGTTTTATAAAAAAATTTAATATTTAAAACGTTTAAATTTCGTATTAAAATAAAAACCGCAAGTGCGTCGTCATGTCTGATGAGATTAAAAACCCGTTGAAAGGAAAGTTTTAAAGCAATGATCCAATTAATGAAATAATAATTAATATCTCAGCTTCTAATTAAGCTAGGAGTTTGAACTGGGTATGTATGAAATCAGCGAAAAATTTTACGTCAGGATGTAAAACAAATTAATCTAAAAATTTAATATTTAAAAAGTTTAAATTTCGTATTAAAATATCCTCTGCTTAAATTTCTCCAGCGCCGATATGTCTGAAAGATGACAACACCTGCTTTCCGCTGAAATGAAATCTCTTTTCATTGTCTTTTCAAATACAGAAATTAAATTTTTATCGATCGATTTTTAGTGGATTTTTTGCGTTATACCCAACGCAGAAATTTGAACTTTATACCAAAATAAAGTAGAATTTTTTTGCGCGTCTTTCTGTACCTTTTACGAATTTTAGGACCAATACTTTGGGAGATGCGATTTCGCTTTTTAAATGTCCACTTCATTTATCGCTTAATTTCCTTCGTGGTAACCATACACCCGCTCATTTTACTGGCAACCCTTAGGAGAAACTCCGCTGATTTGGAGAAGGTGCGTTTGTAGCTGCGTTCAAAAGGTTGATTGGTTAATTTTAGAAGTTAATTAGCCCGTAATTCGGTTAATTACCGACTTTTTAAAAATTTTATGATTTGTTGTTTGATGTGAGGTGTTCAGCTATAAGTACCCAAAATTTCAAGTCACTAACGTGTATAGTTTCTGAGAACGGACTCTGTGACGGACAGACAGACGGACAAAGGAGTGAGACGAATGGGGCTTCGTCAGATGAACGAAACCCTAAAAAACACGAATTTCGTCAAAAGGCTGAGGAAAAACGCGAATTTTGACAAAGGAGCACTAGAAAAAAACATGAATTTCGTCAAAAGCATCGTAAAAAACACAAATTTCGTCGAAGGATCGCGAATGCAAACGTAAATTTCGTCGGTAGTTTGTGGAAAAAAAGAATTTTGTCACAAAGCAGCTTAAAATACGCTAGTTTGTCAAAGTATTTTGGAAAAAATGCAAATCTCGTCAAATGATTGCTATAAAAAATGAGACTTTCGTCGAAAGGGTGCGGAAACACGTGAATTTCGTCAAAGGGTTGCTGAAGAAACGCAAATCACGTGAAAGGATCGCTGGAAAAATGAGAATTTCGTCAAAAGGTCGCAGAAGAAACGCGAATTTCGTCAAGGGTCTGTGGAAAAAATGCAAATCTCGTCGAAAGATCGCAAAAAAGACATGAATTTCATCGGAGGATCGTGAAAAAAAAGAATTTTATCAAAAGGAGCCGATGCTAGTTTGACAACATCAGTACAAAAATGTAACATGTCCAGCGTAGAGATCCCCATCAGACAGTTACATTGTGTCTGAGCCCAGGTTTAATTTTTTTTTCAGCAGACTCGGGCCGGGCCTGCAACAGGCTTACATTGCTTATTTATTTTCGTACATAGTCGAGCCAGACCAGAACTGGGCTTAATTGTTCCCAGGATCTGTCAGGTAGGCAATATGTTTTGTAAAAATAGTAACAGCCATAATAGAATCATTGGGAATATGTCTGGTTCTCAAATTCCCTGCTCATCAAAGCGAAACCTTCTGACAAATTTTCTGACTCATTTTTAACTATAATAGCATAAAAATAATAGGTATGACTATTGAAGCGATTTGGAAATGAACAGCATTTTCCATTCTTTGATAAATAAATTACTTATTGAGTTACAAGAGATTTTTGTCATTTGACGACAGCTTTTTTTCCTTTCCCATGCTATCGCTTCGAAAAGGAGCGATGAAGATATTATTTTCAAAATAGTGGTAGAAACAATAAAGTTTCCCTATAGAATGTGACCCCTGTGTATCGTACAATTTCAAGGTTTGGCTATCTCGTTTTCAGAGGCAAGGTATACTTGCATTCGTAAAATGTTGAAATAATTTAATAACACCAGTATTTACAAGAGAATCTATTTGAAAACAGGTAAAAGTATATTTCTGCGTACTTAATACAGGTGAAATTTTCATTATAAAATTCCGGTGCCAATGTGGCAATTAGGAATTAAAATTATGTGATGACATAATGGCATCACTGCCTCTCAAGGGGTCAAGAAATTTGGTTTGATACCACCCAATATGCTTTTTTTAAATTTTATTATGTAATTTTAATAAGGTATTCCATAATTTTCTTTATTGTGAGCAAAGAACAATGAAGAAATTTACCTCCTGTAGTAAGAGAAACTCAAAAACATTATTTTTAACTATTGGGGTAACTGGATCCAGCATGGTCCAGCTACCCCGGATACATGTCCCAGTTACCCCGTCTTGAAAAATTTATGGGGTAACTGGGACACCGGGCTTACATTTGAAACATAAAGTAAATATATATAGATACCTAATAATATTAATGTGGTTGTATGCCTAATCTTTAAAAAAAAGGATTGTTTAATAAAAGTACTTACAGGATTTTAATAAAAAGCCGAGGAAGTTCAACCATATTGACGTTGTTTAAAAAAAAAAGAAACGTAAACTTTTGACAACCTATCACAGAAAAGTGAGAGTTGTGATTGAGTTGACACACGTTGTTTTAGGAAGTAGATGTTAAGGGGCATGTTCACAAAAGCTAAAACTTAAAAAACATCGACAGTTTTTTTATAAAATAGCCTAATGGCCCAGTTACCTCGTGGGTCCAGTTACCCCAACTAACCTTATATCTAGTTCATATTTTGTTATTTTTACAAATATACATAGCTAAATTAAATTCATTTGTCATTTTATTGCAGTGACTGTCAATTAAATTCATTTGTAAATTACAGCTTTTTAAATTCGTATAGAAAGGTAAAATACATCGCGAAAACGCTGCAGGAAAAGAAAATTATTATGTGTTAATCCATGCAAAAAATAATTGCATTATTTGTGTACTGAACGTATGTAAAAATATTTTATTGGTTATAACAGAAATAAAAAATGGATTTTATCTGTATACCGATTACCAAATTTAAATTTTTCGCGTGCCAGAAAAATTAGCTTGCGTGCCAACTCTGGCACGCGTGCCATAGGTTCGCCAACTCTGCCCTACACGATGTGCAAATAAAAGAGTTTTTTTTTTTTCAAGCAGCTTAATTAGCCTTTTTGAATTTTTACTAAATATATTTATGAATGTTTAATAAGCTGAAAATATGTGAGTCAATAGACTTTATTACTTCTCCCAATTTGAACTTTCTGCGTTCCGTAGTTTACGAGTAAAATGGCTGTGACAGACAAACAGACACAAGAGTGATCTTATAATGGTTCCGGTTTTACTTTTTAAGTACGAACCTTAAAAAAGGAAAATAAACATTTTACACACTTGATTGAAATTATAAGAATATTTCAGATACTGTGGACAGTGATAAAAGGAAATAATCCCCCTCCAATAATCCCCCTCCAATACTGGGTGTGTCGCTGAATTATATTTCAAAACATTAATGTTACTCAAAAGCGTTGTTATAATCACTAAATATATATATATATATATATATATTTTAATCGCCAAAATAGAGTACCGTATTTTATGGAAGAAACGCCGCAACCGTCGTAAGCGCCGCACTCCTCAAAATTGGTCTAAATAAGTTTAAAAATATCGTAAACGCCGCACCTGTGGGAACGCTACTTTTGTCGACAATGTCTCATTGACCTAACTTTAATCAATGTTTTCTGAACAGGGTAACGTGCCTCATTTTTATAATTTAGGATTCTAAAATTTTATTTAAAATATTTAAATCAGGTTTTAAATATTTTTATGTAATTTCTTTAATTAAGGAGCCGTCGATTGTCATTAAAACCATCCAGAGCGCGGGACGCGGATCCTCTCCTTAGGCACACAACATTTTTTTAAGTGGCTGTCGCAACTTAGCACACTTTTTACGTCGCATGCACTTTAGACCTTTTTTAGCTTCTACTCGAAACCCTCAAACTCTGAGTTGTTACGTTGTTAGTATCTGAGTGGAAGAGTAGTAAATTTTCTTTGTCCACCTGTATGGTTCAGTATCATCATCCGAAATGTCACAGTTTTTATAATCGGTAAAGTCAGAAAGTTTCGCGTTGTTGAGCAGGGGACTTGAGAACAGTCTTATAATAATACATTCATGGGATTAATGAATTTTTATTTTAGCCCATTTTACACGTGCGAGAAAAAAATCGTAAACGCCGCACATGGTGTAAACGCCGCACTTGACAAAAAAATAGCTTCAAACTCGTAAACGCCGCGGCGTTTCTTCCATAAAATATGATATATTTAAAAACAAAGAAAAAATAAGGAAATATTTTACACGCTTCATTGAAGCCATAACAATACCATAAATACTGAAAAAGTATTACATTTTCAGCTGTAAAATATCATTAAGGGGACTCGGTACCAAAAAATTTTATTTTATAACTATAACCTATATTATATTTTTAGGTTCATGTTTGAATAAAGCATAGTCATAACAGATCATAAGAAGTGTTAAATTCTCGATATAGAAGTAATATTTCTTATAAAATTGAATTAAAAAAAAATTAACAATTTGTAAATTCTTTCTTCTTTTTCATTTTTCATATTTGGGAATGGATATTTTTATCCTTTTTTCCATAAATCTAAGTATCGGATTTTTGATGAGACCAGTAGATCAGCAGAAAAAAAATTAGTGAATGCATATGGAAAAAGTGAGAAAATAACATGTTTAAAAAATAAATAAATGAACTTATAAAGTTACAAACATATCAAAAATTTGGTACTTAGTTATCCCACACAGGGTCTAAAGATACTTTTTAATAAATTTCAGACAATTTGCTTAATTATTGTAAGAAGCCTTAGCATTTCGATTAAAATGTAAATATAAAAATTTGGGAACCAAGAAAAATGAGTTTAAACATTTCCCTTACACATAAATGACATTAAATTTCATCATTATGACTTAGGTATATCTCCTTTATTATTTATCGAACCGTTCGGAAATTAGGACAGAATGCTCTAAGAATACTAAGGCACATTAAAAGAAAAAAAAAAATATGAAATTTGACATTTTTGTCATTTTTTATCAAAATGACAGGCAGTGAGTCGCCTTAAAATAAGTTTAAAAAAAAATACTCTTTCAGCTAAAATCAATTTTCATGAACTCATGAAAAATAATATTTTGTATTGCAGCACGTTGCTACTGCGCAAGACGACATTATAATACAACATACATAAGATTATAATATTTTATCAATGACTGCAAAAATGAGACTTTATACCGAAATACAGAAACAAATTTTTTAGATTGTTTTAACACTGTTTTCTGGTCACAGTCTCTACGGTTATCTGTCACCCTCAATCTGAAAGTATGTTCCCTCTGACACCACATGCACAGAGTATGGAGATCTAATTTAAAATCTCCTTACTCTGTCCTCTGTGGCCACATGACTCCTGGTAGGGGAACAGGTCAGCATGGATTGCTTGGATGAGCCAGCCCTGACCAAAGATAACCTGAGGCTACATCGACCCTACTGAGGAGGAGCTTCACCCCTTTCTTTCATTCACAAAGGAATTCGCGCTAAGCTGTTACCTTTCTTCATCGGAGATCTAGAGCGACTGATGTTCTTTTTTTTAGAAGTTTCATTTTTTTCGCGAATTTGGTATTTTTTTGTAGCCTTCAAAACCTGTATGGTTAAATTATGCATTGCGCGCCAATTTCACATGTTTTTTATTTATTTATTTATTTATTTATTTATTATTATTTTTTATTATTTTTTTTTTTTTACATTGGAGAATTAATAATGGAGAATAATATATTTTATTTCTAAGAAATATTGTTATTTTACTTACACAGATTACTTAATACTATTTTCTCAATAATTTGCATTCTGTTCTTTCAAAATTAGTGCTTTATTTAATGCAATTATTTTAATTTGTTTAAATTTTATGAAATTCATTGTAATTTTTCTTTCAATTATGACACGATTTCCACTGATTGAATCACGTATCTGATTAGTGAGTGTGGTTAAACATATTAATATAGTTGGATTGTTCTGTGATTGATATATGTTATTGAGATTTTCTATGCATGTTCGTTATTGAAAAATAAAGTATGTAGCGTACATAGTTTGTTTATAGAGACACTCAAAAGTATTCCATTATATTATGGTCTATGGGAAAATGTAATTATATAAATACGTAGCACCTACAGTCGTCGTCGGGTCCGTCCGCCTGCCCGCATATAGCAGCGCAAAAACTACCCAACCGAATGGTTTGAAATTTAATATAGATAATTGTTCCAGATTTTGTCGAGTCGCTTCAAATTTTATGAAAGTCGAATCAAAACTTAAAAAGATATTATTAAAAGTTTTCTTCGTTCTATTAAATCCTATCATACGAAATTAATTCAATGATATCCCACAATAGGTAATGATTCTAGGTTGCCATGGTGATGACGTCCTATTTAAGATATAGTCATATTATTTCCGTATTACTGAATTAAATATATATAATCGTAATAAATTTTGTATTCAGGCATTTTTACATAAGAGTGCAATAGCTATAGCACCAAGATCTGACTATTTATGAAACTAGTTACAGTACGAACGCACATCATTTGTCACGTTTGACGTACAAATTCCAACTTGTTTTTCTTCTCTTGGAATATGAAAAATATTGCCAACATTTCGTTATTGATACATCATACAAAAAAGTTTTTGTAATAACTTATGCGCTCACGCACGTTATGTATCTGTAAATTTGGTGGTATCCACTATTCAGATGAAAAAGAGTAAAAATATAAAAGTGTTGGAAAATGAAAGTGTTCACTAAATATATCCAATTTTCCGGAACCCTAATATATATAGATTTTCACCTGAATGAAAAAAAAAATATTTTGGACATTTAGTTGAAAATCAATCAACCCGAACCCGGCCTGCAAAAGTCAAAAGACAATCCGAAATAATGAAAGCCAACCCGACCTGCAACTTAAAAATATAGCGCCAACCCGACCGACTTGGACTGGGGGTCCGGTCGGGTTCAGATAATAGCGCGTTACTGATCCGATGCAGAACTCTTACTTTGAATTGAGAAGAGCTACGAAATATTTTTCAATTAGTTATGGATGACATTCACAATGCAAAGCGTCCTTTCCTCTTTTTTCTGAAAAACCCCTTTGAGTTTCCAATTTCTTCTAATAGTGGTTCCACAGATTTTTACCATCTGTGATGAAATAATAAAGGTATGAAAAGAATGATTTGGACGTAGCGTAGTAGAAAAGAACCCAAGGCACAGTAATGACAAGATAGTAAGTAATCAGTTATATATGGGGCCGGTATGTGAAACGATGGTGTATGCTATTCCTTCAGCATTCAGGTTTCAAAGAATCACCCCCTGCTCACGATAAATTTTCTCTTTCTGTGATGACAGTTGTACGATTACAGTCAAGCTATATCATCAACTCATTAGTTTCAATTCTTGGTGACGCGGTAATGGAAATCTTTACAAAAGCAAAAATGCTACAAACTACACTTTGCATGGCAAGACAAATTTATTAGTAAAATGGAGAATATCCAGAGAAAGATGTATGAAAATTTTGCGATTTATTGTTTTATTCAAAAAAGTTGAGCTCAAAAAAGAAGCGGAGAATCACTAATCAACAGTTATTTTGAATAAATACTCTATGAAGGGTAAAAATATTTTGAGAACTAACCATACTGCCCCCCCCCCCCCCAACCCTTCTTCCACTTCTAGCTTTAGATCGCTATCAAATTTCTTCTTCATAAATAAATAAATATAATTTTCTGAATCTCTAAAAATTGAGGAAAAAAAAAATATGCTCATAAGAAGTAAAAAAAAAAACACTCTTTTGTAATATTTTAATGGGAATTTTGAATTTCATGAAGTTCGAAAAACTGTCTTTACAATTCTTTAATTTGGATCGCGATTATTCCACATCCACCGCTAAAATTAGGCTTGTTAGCAAGCGCGAAATAAAATTTATTGATAAATATATAAATTTACTTTGTTTCGTTTCTAAGTCATGGAAACAGGGGGGAAAAAAGGGCAGTGATATCGATTACAAAATACTTCTTACAATCTTTACGTACAAAAAATAAAGTTGAGTTAATTAAAAAACTGTAAACAGTACTTACTATACAGTTGACTTCAAACCTAATTAGAAAATCGCTGGCATCAATATCAACTCTAGAAGTAACATTTCAATTTTTATTTTATTTTATGTGTAATTTAATCCAATTTTGTATGAATTTATATTTTTATATGAAATATTCGCGAAAAATATTGATATTTAGTAGTAAATACGCTTGTAAGAAAACATGTTCTGGATTTTTTTTCACGAAGAGTCGTTTCATAGTATTATTTATGTGTACAATATTTTTAAAAGCATTGAATGAGACAGCATTTGTTAATGCTTACTTCGGTTTCATTCGGATTTTATATTTTTCAAAGGTTTATTATGTGATATGTACTGGAATACCCATGTCTTTATAGTAACCATCTCAATTTAATAACTGTTTTTAATTATTATATTATGTATGCTTTCCTTGTCTAATAAAGTTTCCTCTACTCATGTTTTGTACACCATGGTGAATTATAAGTATTTAAACGAATACTTTTTGAACATCCATTCAACGCTGTTATTCAACCATTTTATTCTATTTTCCCTATCGTAATCAAAACCGCATGATGAATCATCTGTCATTAGACTGGAAGGAGAAAAATATATATACAGTAAATTCTGTCTAAGGTGGACTCTGTATAAGCCGGAAATCTGTCTACCGCGGAAACGGAAAGCATTTTAAGGTCCCACCGAAACCAAAATTTTGCATAAGGCGGAAAAAGGGATAATTTAAAAATGAAAAGCATTTTGTTTATTAAACTTTAAAACTGATAAGTCAAATGCTCAATGTCGTGCATGTTAGTTAAATTCCGTAACACCTTGAAAAAGTTAATTCAAAAGAACAGAAACTGTTTAAATTTAAGGAATTTATGCTTGTGCCATTTTTTCATATGCAAAATTATATTTAAAAGTTAACTTTTCTAGTAGAATGAACATTTATGAAAATATATCTTTTCGAAAGTGCAATATATTATACTTTAAGGATGTACTCAAATTCAAAGTTATAGCTTTCTATCTCATTCTCGAAGTTTATTGACGGGTTTTTGTTAGTTTTTGTGTGTGTGTGTGTGTGTAAACTTCCAATTTGCATGTATTACAGCAGTACTAAGAAATTGAATAGCGTTTCTCATTTATCTCTAAAGACAAAAGATCTTTCCGAATTTCAGTTTTCAACCGATTTTCGAGTCAGGAAAATCAATAAAAAATCATCAAATTCGAGGGCTTTTTTTTTTTTTTTTTTTGTTTTGTTTTTTGGGTGCGGGAGGGGAAGCTTTTTTGTATAAGCCGGAATATTGTCTACCACGGAAAATTTTCTCAGTCCCCATCGATTCCGCCTTAGACAGAGTTTACTGTATAATGTCAATAAAACTTTTAATTATTTGGAGAGTGATTGCGCTTTATCTCTTTAGCTATTTTATTAGGTTTTACTGATTATGTGTAGATTTAAGACAAAGTTTTGAAACTAGAACTAATTTTTTCTTTGTTATTAAAATATAACATTTCTTTCTTTATTTATTGATAGTTAAATATCTTCTGTAATTATCATCTGATCTATACTTTTTTTTTAAATTGTCCTTGTGTCAGTATAAATTTTAAAGAAAATTTTAATTTTAAGAGGGCACAGGACCTTAAAACTTTCAAAAAATCAGTTTTCGGTTTTGTTTTATTCTGATTGTTTTAATATTTCTCAACAATATGCAAAAAAACCCCATTCAAAAATATGCACTTTTTTCTTGAGTTATAATCATTTATTAGAAAAGGTGATAGGGAAAAGGTCATTTATAGGTGGGTATAATTGAAGGTCCGTAGATATCGAAACTTTAAAAAGCGTTTTCTCTGATTAGTAAATTTGAAGTTTGTGCGCACTGTTGCTTTCAAACTATGTAAACTACAGCTTTTGCAAAATAAACAAATGTGCGTTTCTATATAGTCTACATGTAGAACAAAAAAAAAACAAAAAAAAAAAAAAAAAACATATTTTAGTTATTTATTTGTTTGCACTTGAATTTTTTTTTTTTTTTTTTTTTTTTTTTTTTGTACTAAAATTGAATTTTAAACGAAACTTTTTGTGTATATTTTGGGTTTAATTTAGAAGTAGGTGTGGTACGATTCTATTTTGTTCAAAAATTGTTTTCTATATGCATAATTTAGAATTTTATCATGCGCGCAGCACTTAGATTTTATCTCACGCATTAGCAATATGAAGGTTTAAATTTAAAATTTAAATATTAATTTTGTATATACAACATTTTCTTTCTTTTTTTTTTCCTTCTTTTTTTTTTTTTTTTTTTTTTTTTTTTTTGATAATACAGTTAAGAATATATAGTTTAGGTAGAAAGGGAAAAAAATCTTAATTGCATATTATTTGCGTTTTGGTATTTTGAAAAAGGCGGTGTTTTTGATCGTTTCAAGATACTCAAAAGATGAATATACCCTATAATATGAATTTTTTTTTTTTTTTCCTTGTGTGTGTGTGTGTAAAAGTTTTCAACAGCGGACATCTGCAGGCTGCGGAATTTGTTCGATAATCGAAGGTGTCTGCTTTTGTGAGGTAAAAATAAACAAATATGTCAGGGTTGTTGATTAAAAAAGGCTGTAGCTAATTAAAGGTGTCCGATATTAGGTATCCGAGATCCAATAACCTTCATAACGGACACTTCCGAATACTGGACACCTCTATTTAGCGGTATATGATGCTTCTATATAATGCAGGGTTGGACTTTTTGCAGAAGGAGCACTTGATTAAATGTTGGGCAAACTGAACAGTGTCCCCTATTCCCTCCTCCTTCGCTTTTAGGGGCCCCAAATTAAATATTCAATTTTTGTAAAGCTTTTACTTGAAATGTGTTTCGACGTTGTACTGATTATAATCAATATTTTGAACTTTTAAAATACAATAAGATTAAAAACTAAATAAATTTTTAAAGAAATCTAAATTCAGTAAAACTTCTCAATCACGGGCACCTCGGCAACGAAATTTCCGAAAATTTAACCCTCACGCTGCGTATCCCGCGATTTCTACGGCCAACGTAAAAGTGGCAAAATTTGCGCAACCCGCGAATTCCGGAGCAAATCTTTTTTTTTTTTTTTTTTTTTTTTTTTTTTTTTTTTTTTTTTTTTATGATTTAGTTCTATTTAAAAGAGAAACTCTTTCACAAAGATTTTGGACATATTTGAACTCTAAAATATATGCAGATTTCAAACATCTAATAAAATGCGCAATTTTTGAACCTATATTCATAATATATATATACGCAGCGAGAAAGTTAAGGCATTCTGTTACAAATATTAAAAAAATATTTCCTGAATCCGAAAATTCGGACATAACAATAATCGTGAATTTTGACAAATGGTCGCCATAAAAAATCTATTTCGTCAATTGCTCTCAGGAAATAACTTCAATTTCACCAAAGAATTGCCGGATAAATGTGAATTTGGTCAAAGGGCTACTGAAAAAACGCGCATTTCTTCAAATGATCACGGAAAAAGCGAATTTCTTCAAAAAATCGCGGAGAAAACGCAAATTTTGTAAAAATAAACGCGAATTTCGTCAAAGGATCGCGAAAAAAAACTCACATTTCATCAAATTATTCCGCGATTTTCTTCAAAGAATCGCTGAAAAAACGCGAATTTTATCAAAGGGCTGCGAAAACACGAAAATTTCGTCAAAGAGTCGTGGAAGAAATGCGAATTTTATCAAAGAGTCGTTTACAAATACAGTGGTCTCTTTAGAAAACAGCACACATACATATGTTTATTATTATAGGTATAGTTTTTAATCTGAAATAATATACCCAACTAACTTTTGAAGAAAATGGGTTAACCCAAACCCAACTTGCAGGAATCTACACTCAGCCTGAAATTGACCCGAATCGAAAACAGCTAACCCGACCCGCAACAAAAATAATTAGTGCAAAGAGGGAATTCCCCTCGCCCCCTCTCTGCTGTAACATTTCAGAATTTTTTTTTTTTTTTTTTTTTTTTTTTTTACTGAGAATCACCCCTGATCAGGAGTTTTTTTTTTTTTTTTTTTTTTTTTTTTTTTAACTGCGATTCTTAATTTTAGTTTAAAATAGCAATGGCAGATGGTATTGCAAGCAATAGGCGCTAAATCGGTGCCCGATTTAACAACTATTGTTTGCAGCGCCATATATCGCTGCTATTGTAAAGTAAAATAAAAAAATCGCAGTGAAAAATCTCCTGACATCTTACATAATCCTCCTGCAAGATTTTTTTAATTGCTGTCACCATTTGCAAGTTACTGAATTTTAAAATCAGTCAGTCCATTTCAGGACATCCGATATGTTTTTTAATGTTTTTTAAGTTTCAAAGCATTCTTTAGTGAATTACAACTGATCTTAGATATAAACAGACAAGCAGTCTTGTACAAATTGGTATTTTTTACATAATCCTGAATATTAGAAAATATTATTAAATAATTGTTTGGGCGTGCCCGTTATGGAGCTTTTAGTACTGTATGTAGTTTTTATCTTAAAAAATATTTAGACTTTCTATTCAAAATTAGGGTCGGCTCGAATCCTTCTCGCAAGAGTGAAAACCCAATCTGAAACTCATCCAAACCCGAAATAATAATGTATGTTAATCTGCCCCAAACCCAATGCGCTAGGCACAGCTAAAAAGTAGAAGTCAACCCGACCCGCCTCAGAAAAGTAGAAGTCATCCGGACCTAAACCCGACCCGCCTCACCAGTGGATGAGAAGTTCTGCCCTCGAAGCTGGTAGACGGAAGGTGCTGGGTTCGAACCCAATCGCGCCCGTCGGCCTAACCGTTTCAGAGTTTTCATGGTTTTCTACGAAACCGTGGATTCCCATGCGTAAATACGGGTTAGGTTCTATTAGAAAGACCCCCATGGAGGGCACACCCATTAGGGCCTATATCTCTCGTGTTGATAATCGGCCGTCAAAAATCAACCCATCAATCAACCTAAACCCGATCCGCAGCAAAAAGGTAGATGTTAACCCGACCCGCAGCAAAATGTAGCAGTCAACCGGACTCAAACGCGACCCACAGCAAAAAAGTATAAGTTAACCCGACCAGCAGCAAAAAATAGAAGTCAACCGGACCCACATCCGACCCGCAAGAAAAAGTAGAAGTAACACGACCCGCGCATCAGATTGGAGTCTCCAAATTTCCAAAATCGCTCCCCCCCCCCCCCCCACACTTTTGAGGACTCTTTAGATCCGCCCTTGTACTGAACTTCGAATTAAAAGTTATAGAAGATAAAATTGTAAAATCAAAGCAAATGTCAATGTATTCATTTTTTAAACTCTGCAGTAATTAACGTATGTAATTAACTTTTGTTTTGATACTTATATTTTTATATTTTTTCCTAATGTGAAAAATAATTTTTAGTAACATTAATCGTTACCTATTTTCAACAATTAAAATCTAAAATTAAACATGACCTCCATTAACAGACCACCTCTCGGAGAAACCCATTTTTATTGGAACGGAACGTGGGTGTTTTAGGGAGGTTTTACTGTATTTGTTATCAGAGACGAAAAAGCGTTTTACTGATAAGCATATCTTTTCACTGTAAAAAGGCAGTGATACAACGGTATACACACCTTTGGGAACAGGTCTGGTGTAGAGAAAGACAAACTGAAATCTTTCTATCCAGCTGAAATCATCACTGGGATTGGGGAGGAAAAGGAAACTTGTATCCGTGTGGGATCCCTGCTCTGATATCAACTAATTAGTTTCAGAGGTTTCTTGGCGAGGGGCAAATCTCCACAAAGTAAGAAATGCCTAAGGCTGTATTCTCTTTCCTGATATTTGTCTGGTCAGGTTGGGGAATTTTGAGAGAACAATGATTTTGAGTCAACATGCTATGGCGGTTAAAAATATTTCCAGCACGAACACTGACTAATACTGTTTCTACCCCCTCCAGCTACGGGCTTGTCTTAAAAATGTTTTTGAAAAGATATCAATATATAAATTGTTTACTTTTATTTTTAATTAGTTGAGTTAAGAAAGCACACCTGCTTTATACAACTTACTTGAATATTGTAGTACATTAACCTATTGAAACAACATCCCGACGACATTAAACCTTATAGCTCTGGTGAAAATGACAACTGAATTATAATCTAAATATATCAAATCATGTTAATAATACAACTTCCAAGAGTATATAACTATATCTTGGACTTGTTACATGAGTACTAAATGAATGCATAATAAATAAACAGATCATACTCATATAAAAAATTATTCTTAAATTGTGACAGATTTTTAAACATTTCTGAATACGCATGCATTTTAAAACTTTCCAAACACCTGCCATGCTCAAACTCTGGTAAAGATAGTACTCGGATTGCCATAAAATTTTTATGTTACTGAGGATTTTTATAGAATGTTCGGTAGTAAAAAAAGAAGTGAGTAGAATTTGTGGTTCGTTTACAGATACACACAAAAGAATTCTTTTACATTATGATCTATGAGGAAAAAACGTTTGCACTGCATTTTAATAATGTTATGATACATCAAACATAATGAAACTTACTGGAGTACACAAAACATTTTCTATAGATTATTTTCTATCGCAATTATCGTTCCTTTACAGAGAGACACGAAATTTGCTTTACAGGCACAGGAACTGATTAAAATCCATAATTGCTGGAAGTGAGTTTTCCACTGTTGGATACATTTTTATATCTTACACATTTTTATATGTTACCTAATTTTGAGTGGTATGGATTTTTAAACATATGTAAATCTTTACAACATACTTTTGCTTAACTTTTGTAACTTATGTAAACCTTTAGCAAATGTTGAAAATGGATTTTACCTCATTATGTCTTTTCAAATTGTTTATTAATATATAATTGTATAATATATAATTATATAAAACTGAAAAAAAAAATGAAGACTCAAATGTAAACTGGCTACTTTCTGACAAATTTTTGTTCGTAAACGTATCAGACTGGCAAGTGCTCTTGTTCAAAACTGTAATCGAACTATTTTTCCGCTTTTACATAAAAGCGGAAAATAACTGAAACATAATTTTCAGAGAATGGAGTCAAACTTTGAGTTTTGAGTACGTGTTGATTATATACAGAAAAATTATTTTAGTATGTTTTTAGCCGAGTGTTGAAGTGTAAATAAATATATAGAGCAGATAATTATGTAAGCATGTCTGTCTTATTTCTACCAAAGCCATCTAATTGTATATTCTTTTAATTGATTACTTAAAACTTTGTTTATATCAGAAACAGGGAATGATTTTGTAAACTAGCATTTTTATACATTATTTATTTAATTTATTTTCTCTGCGGTTGACAGACGAATTTTTTTTTTTTTTTTTTTTTTTTGCGACCGTTTGAGAAATTTGTTTCTGCGATCTTGGCAAAATTCACGGTATTTTCCCATTATTGTTTGTAGAAACTCGCGGTCTTTTCCGCGACCAATTCACGAATTAATTTTACGAAATTCCGCAAAAGAAAAAATATATATATAACTTCCATGGAAATTAAAAAGTGTTCATGAAATAATTTAAGGAAGGTAAAATAGAGCACAGCATTTCTTATTATGCGGGATTTTACTACTTTGTGGATGGTTCACGCAATGCCGCACGTTACTTCATAGCTTGCAGCTCAAAGAAAACTTTGCCCCATAACGGAAACTCTTGAAATGCCCCCTCCTAGAGATCTGCATGGCCCGTACCCGGTCGGCAAAGTAAAGTCAAAATTTCTAACGAGCCGGCAGATTGAAGACGATTGTTTTAACGGACCGGACCGGGCAGCACAAAAAAAATCGGGCAGAATCCAAAATTACGGGCCCGGCCGTTTATTTTTTTCTTAGGCCCCGGTCCATGTCCATAAAAAGATTAAATCTTAAATGGGCCGATGTACCAGATATAGAAATTAAGCCGATAAAATACGAGGGCCGGTAGTAGACTTAAGAAGTTACTTCAATCGTGCGAAAGGCACCCGTTCGTTAATGTTAATCTTATGGGGAAAATTTTTTAAGATATCTCATTTGCATTTCAATATTCTACTTCACTTTCGGAACCGGTTTAGAAAATGAAAGAAAAATAAAATATAAATAAAATAATAAAGAATAAGAAAGTAAGAGGAAATAAAGAAAATCTGCAAAAAAAAATCTAAAAAGTAAAAAAAAAAAAAAAGTCTTTATAGCGATCGACCCCCAGCTTTGCAATGCAAAAAAATCTGCTAAAAATATTGCAATGCAAAAGAGAACGCAACAGTCATATAACATCATAGTCATATAATAGAGATAACAATGCAGTCAAGCGAAAAGACCCATTCATTAACGCTAATCCTATGGAAGACATTTATAAAGATATCTCGGTTCGGTCACATTTCAGTTGTTTTTAAATGATTTTTTTTTGCATGAAATAGTTGAGATCGATCTGTACAAAGGCCGTTGTTTACTTTTTCCATTTTGTTTATAGGTATTTTTATTGAGGACACTTTCATTTTCGAAACTGGTTTCGAAAGTAAAAGCATCCTTATAAAAAAAAATCTGCAATCAAAATCGAAAAAGTAAAAAATGGCCTGCATACAGACCGAGCTCAGTTATCCAATTCAAAAAAAAAAAATCTTTTTAAAATATTGAAATGCGACTGAGATATCTTTATAAATTTCTTTCATAGGATTATCATTAGCGAACGAGTCTATTCGTTTGACTGAAGTAGCCTCTTAAAAAAAATTTCGCCCATTGAATTAACATTAGCGAGCAGGTCTTTTCAGATGACTGAAGTAGCCTCCTCGGGAAAGTAATTTGTGTAGAAAAAAGGATAGTAGTAATAATCAACTTTTGGTAACGGGAAATTTGGAAATATACCTTAATAAATTACAGAGAAATATTTCAAAAATCTCTTAAAATATATATATATATATACAGCTTCAAAAGCTATGATGTTTTTAACCATCTTTTTTCTTTCGTTCTGAACATATTAATGATATTAAGGAATCTAAACTTAAATTTAAGAGTCTAATGAGTCTAAGTGTTTGTTACTGCTACGATTATGTATGTTCTAGCTCGCGAACATATAGTAATCTAAATTCTCAAATATACTGTTAAAATTTTCCATGAATATTTATGAAGTATTCCAGAAAAGAATTTCAACTGTATGTTAAGAAAAATCGGCATTTTTGGTGGAAATTGAGTCGAGTCTGATATTTTTATTTTTGCACCGGGCCAGAAAATTCCGCCTCGTGCAGACGTCTACCCCCCCCCCCCCCCTGCTGAAAAAGAAAATTTTATACAAAATAAAAAAAGGTGCTCGTGCTATTTTATTTAAAAAATCGGACCTCTTTAAAAGATCCACGCTCCAGTAATTTGTATACCGTTTTTAACACTAGAAAGCCTGCGAGCAGTCATTTTGACTGCTACCACATGAATATATCTCGGTTTGAACCAGGATTTTTTTTTATAAAACTAGTTTAAAAGATGCAAAGAAAAACTAGTTAAATGGATAAGTTAATAATTTAAAATAAACATTCTGGTGTGAAATATTTTTCTAAAATTTGAGTAAAATTCTCGTCTTTCTAGTGTTAATCTGTGCTTGCCTGAACCTTGAGCCTTCTCGAAGTTAATTTGTAAGTTCCCGAAAAAATGTCATTGTACAAAGCAAAGCATCTTTTTCCTTCCAAGAGGTACATGATTGGAGATCCTAGTCACGTCATACAGCTGGTAGGGAATAAACTCCGCCTCCACTGAGTGATAAGATTACCAGAGGTTGGCGCGAAAGCGCTTTATTTTTTTATCTTTTTCTCTTCCTTAAAAATCTCATTTCGCCAAATTTCCGATACCCTGTTGCAATCAGAGCCATCTGTCGGAAAAATTCGACGCGACAAGCCTGTCCCTTTGCCCCTTAAATTTTCAAATTGAATAGTTTCTTTCCTGTTGCCACACACCTAAAAAACTGCTCAATAAGTAAAAGAAAAATTGATAACTCAAGTACTTTGTTTTATAAGCCAATAAGAATTCGGATTGTCTCACTAAATTTTTGTTGTTTTTGAAATTGACGCGATTCAAAGAAGTAAATGCACATTTTTTATACAGTAGCGCTCAAAAGTATTTTGACAACCTTATATTCTTTCTTATTTTATTTAATTTAAAATTATAAAAGAAAATATATTCCCTATAACACTATGACTGCAGTTATTCAAATGTATCAAGTTTCAACTTGTTCATTTACATTCGGCGCCACCGAAGAAATATGAATCCCACTTAGCTCAAAAGTATTTTGACAATTAGTTTGCATTTAATTGTTGAAGGCGTCAGTAATGCTATAGCTTCGATTGGTGTTTATATTGACTTATTGTGATTATTTTTAAATGCCGAAGCGTAAAGAATATTCCAGTGATTCTAGAAAAGCCGTTGTAAATTCATTTAAGAAAGGTAGACTGCAAGCAGAATTTTCTCGTTCTTTTAACGTGTCTCGGCCATTTGTTATTACATGGAATAAAGTTTTTAATGAACAGAAGTACATCGAAAATAATTCTCGAAGTGGTCATCCGAAAAAAACAACTTGGAATGTTGACTGTATTATAAAAATGATATCCAAAAGTGATTGTCATCAGTCCGCAGTAATAATAAAAAATGAATTGAAAGAAAATTATCGCATAGACATAGACGTTTCAATTGTCAAATGACGTCTAAACCTCTATGGTTTACATGGCAGAAAACCAGCAAAAAAAAAACGTTTGGTATCTACTAAGAATAGGAAGGCTAGAGTTGCATTTGCAAAACGGCATAAATCGTGGAGAAGTGTAGAATGGTCTAATGTTTTGTGGAGCGATGAAAGGAAGTTTCATTTGGTATCATCTGATGGAATCAAGTACATTCGATGTCCTAAACATAAAAAATATGATGGTCGATACCGAATACCCACCGTCAAACATGAAGGCGGCAGTGTGATGTCTTGGAGTTGTTTTGCACACAGCGGAGTTGGACCCTTAGTTCGAATTGACGGGAATATGGAACGGTTCATCTATGCTGATACATTAAAGACTCATATGCTACCGTACACTAAACAAAACATGCCTGCTCAGTGGTATTTTCAGCAAAATAATGACCGGAAACACAAATCCAAGTACGTAAGAGATTTTATGAAAAGCATAAAAGTCACGGTTCTAGTACCGCAAAGCGAAAGTCCGGATTTCAACCCCATAGAGCATCTGTGGGAGGAGTTAGATCTTACGGTAAGATGCCAAAATTATTCAAAAACGACAGCTTTAATAAAAGCTCTTAAAAATGAGTGGGATCGAATTCTTTTAGATCTAATACAAGAATTAGTCGACGCAATGTCCACGCGTTGTGAGCATGTCATAAAGGCCAGAGGACATGTTACTAAATATTGACCGACTCATTACTGTATTTGATAATTATTGCGTTAAAATCAATTTTTTATTTGTATGTTAAAATACTTTTGATTTATCATTTTCCTGATTTTTCTTGGATTTCGTCTTATTTTCCATCAAATGACAGTTCACTTACTAAAATTCTGTAAAACATTGCATACGATTAAATAAAATAAATGATTGTTTTTTTGTATTTTATTATTGTTTTTAATTAAGTCAATTATTGTCTTTGTCACAATACTTTTGAGCGCTACTGTATATTTATGTAAAAACTTTAACTAAGCATGATTTAAAATGACGTAGTATCTTACTTGAATGTTTCTGAAATTAAAAAATCTATTTTAAGGAAGTCGTTTCGATATCAAGAAATCAATTAAGGAAAAAGATAATAATAAAAAAATCGTTTGCTAGATATGACGTCAATTTCGTCAATATAATTTCAAACTGGTTCTAAAAACCGGCTGTTACAATTTATTTCCTATTTCTTTGTAATGATGTATCTTTAATTATATCATTTAGATAAATGTTTTAATACCTGAAATGTAGTGATAACATTCTACAATTTATATCGAATAAGGTTATATAAAATACGATGTTTTTACGATTTATATTAAATAGAAATTATAGCTACTATTTTTTAGGGTAAGCTTTTTCCTTTAAAAAAAAAAAATCATGACTGACATTACGATTGAACACGGCTGCGGATTTGGATTTTATGAATGGAAATATGAGTTTCTATTTAAAAATTATCGGCAATGAATCTTTATATACGGTGTCATCCGTAAATGATGTCACGCTTGGAAGGGGGAAGGGGGTTCGTGAAATTGTGACAGTTTGTGACAAGGGGGAAGGAGGGGGTAAGAAGAAGTGTGACATCACACATTTTGGTTAAACATTAGAGGGCTTACTATCATTGTATTGACATTAGAGGGCTTACTATCCCCCGACGATGAGAGTGATGTCAAAATGCCTGTGTACTCTATGGACGAGCATATAACTTCTCCAAGGTAGGAAGAGACGTAATAGTAAATGCTTCAGAGTAAATTCTATTTTATGATTTAATACATAACTTTATAAAAGTTCATATTAATGTGACAAATGAAATGTGATGGCAATTTTATTTAAGTAAAATTAATATTGAGGCTTCTTCTTCAAAATTAATCTGTTTTAAAGTATTTTGTGTTCATAAAGTAAATATAAGATTTAAAAATCAAATATTTCAAATTCTAAAATACCACTGTTTTCAGTTGCTCTTTCATTTTAATATTTTATTACTATTGCATATTAATTATGTTTTCTGTTGAAGACCTTAATCTTATTTCATACAAAATAAGTACACGAATCATTTTTATTGTTATGCTCACAAGTGTCACTAAAATACATAGTTAAAGTTCAAAAATAAAATTTGAAATGTGACCTTTAACGTAGTGCTTTGTTTCTGGAACTGCAAGTATATGTTTACGTGATATAGCGTGATATGTGACAAGGGGAGGGGGGGGGTATGGTGAAGTGTGACATTTTGTGACAAAGGGGAGGAGAGGTAAAAAATATTGAAAAAAGTGTGACATCATTTATGGATCGCCCCTACATGTGTTAAAGATGTCAGATATACCGCCCGTAAATAGTACATAAATATAAATCGTTTTTAATTTGAAACACGAATATATTTTTAACCCTTAGTATATTTGTTAAATTTCTCAACAACTACAGGGAAACGTATTTAGCGATCAGTTTCGTTTTAGCGATCACTTTTTTTATCTGAGTAGCACATTTCTCCCGCTGCGGACAAATTCTCCGAACCATTCTTTAATTAAAGGAAATATATGGGTGAATTTGATCTTCCATTTTAAAGCAATATGTATCTTTATCTCAAATGTCCTTCCGTATAGCTGAAAACGATACGATCATCAACTGCGATATTATATTTTCTAATGTGTAAGACAAAATTTCGGCTGTTTTGGGCATAATTTTTAGTTGATCATTTACAGTAGGATTTGGTCTAAGAATGATAGACTTGCAAACTAAAGGTGCATAGGTGCAATATACTAAAACTATTCCTCAAAAATTATCTAACTTTTTTAAAAGGCTAATCATTCAGAATTGGTTTCACCTGATTATAGAACATTTCAGCTAATTCTATATCAAAGCATGTACAACAAAATGTTATATACTTTTCGCGAGAAGAAAAAATCCACCGAAGCCACTTTTACTTTGTTGCGAATGGCAACAGCAGGTTTGTTGATATAGAATGTTGTTAGAATGATGTTCGACGATTTTGAGTCGTAACAATGTAACTCGAAAGCAAATGCTTTTATTTTGATGTATAAGATGTTCAGAGTGAATGTTTCGAAACGAAATTATCTTTAAATGTAAATATGTATATATTTGGCTGGCACGCTATATTTAGCTGTGTGTGCTTTTTGGAAATATTGTGTAATATACAAGTAAACAATGAAAGATAGCTACGTCGTCTGTCGTCAATTCCAGCGAAGTCTCTCATTTTATTTTTAATTCGTAGTGTTTATTTTCTATATTTCTGGCGCCCCCGGGTGGGCGATTTCGTTGGATTGGATTCTGGCAGATTTATGCAGCTAAGAAAAGATTGAAGGTAAGAACAAAACTTTCCATTTTGAAGTTATATAATTATTATATGCTAGAATTTAAAAATATTGCATAACTTAGATAGTAAAAATGGAAGTTTTAAAAAGAAATAAAACGACTCAACGTTCAGCTTTTACAAAGGCATATAATAAATTAGAAAGTGTATTGAATGACGTAAATGCCGAACATGATGAAATCGAAATTCATTTCTATTTATTTAAACAGAAAGCTGACGCGTTAGAGATTACTCATAAGAATTATTTATTTAGAAGGTTTGTCGGATGATACCGAATTTGAAGCAGAATTTTATTCAGTTGAAGAATATAGAGAAAAGGCTTTAACAATCCAAATAAAATCGCAGCGACGATTAGATAGTTTTAAGACAAAATTAAATCGAAATGAAAATAATTCGGCTAGTAAATTTGAAACAGAAAATGATAAAGTAAAAGCTTTACGACTCCCTGAAGTTGAACTGTATAAGTTTGGTGGAGATTTAAAGGATTGGCTTACCTTTTGGAACCAATTCAAAACTATACATGAAAATGCGAATTTAACTAACGTGGATAAATTCCATTATTTAATTCAGTCAATGAAAATAAATTCAGAATCAAGTAGAGTCGTTCCCAGTGACAAATGATAACTATTCTTTAGCGATTGATAGTTTAGAAGAGAGATATGGTAGATCCGATTTGCTAATCGATTTTTATGTGAGAGAATTATTGAAACTAGTATTGAATAATGCAACAAAAAAGAAAGTTGATTCTTTGAGTAGCTTGTACAATAAACTTTCGAACCAAATCAGGGCATTGGGTTCGCTAGGTGTCACTACAGAAATGTGTGGTGTTACATTGTATCCGTTGGTTGAGAGTTCATTACCGGTTAATATTCTACGATCATTCGAAAGACAGAGGAGAACTATTGAAAATGAACAAAAATTATCCAGCATCGACGCTATAATTTTATTTCTTAAAAATGAAGTACAGTCAGAGGAAAAAATAAAATTGAGTAGATCAGATATTTGTAGCTTTGTACCAGAAAGAAAAAATTTGGCATCAAGCCAGAATTCTAAAGGCAGCAACTTTTCCGCGGCAGAACTGATTTCTCATAATTATAATGATGTCTCATGCGTATTTTGTTTGAAAGACCATGAATCGCGTTTCTTCAAGAAGGCATTTTTTATGCCAATGTCAGAAAAACTTTCGATCATCAGAAGTAAAGGACTGTGCCGTACGTGCTTTTCTAAGGGCCACATGGCTGTTTGTGTACTAAATCGAACATTAGATGTCAAAATTGTTCGAAAAGACATGTAAAATTTATGTGTCCTAATTTAGAATGTAATAAATCTAAAGAAGTATCAAAATCATTCAATGATGAGGCAAATGAAAAAAGTGTTGATGCACTTTTTACACATAACCATAACATAAATAAGAAATTTTCTTCTACAAATGAAGTTTCATTACAAACGCTAGTTGTAAATATAAAAGGGAAAATTTCAAACCGTAAGGCAAGAATAATTATAGACACAGGATCCCAAAAATCTTATATTTTAAAACCCACTGCTAAGGAGCTGGGTTTTGATTTTCAAAGAGAAGAAGAGTTTTGCCATTCATTATTTGGCGGTAGAAAAACAAAAATGTTTAAGCATAAATGCTACAAAATTTATTTAAGTACTCTTGATGGTAATTATGTTTGTAATTTGGATGCTTTAGATCAAGATGTTATATGTAATGATATTTCTGCGATTAAATATGGTTATTGGATGCGCGAGATAAAAAATAAAGGAATCTACTTGAGTGATACTCGAGAATCAGGGCCTATTGAGGTACTTTTAGGAGCAGACGTAGCTGGTCTGGAAACTAAATTGGGTTGGACTTTAATAGATCCCTCAGTTTAATCGTCAGAATGAAGTGAATATGACTGTAGTCAGTATGCTGTCTCAAGAAGATGTACCTGTTTCAGCATTATGTGATTTAGAACTTCTTGGTATTCGGGATTCTATTGAATAAAATAGTAAAGAAGATTCGGAAAGAGCTGTCATGATACATTTTGAAGATACAGTTAAACAAAAGGATGCTGGAAGATACGAAGTCCATTTGCCCTGGAAGAAGGATCATTCTTTTCTACCTACTAATTATGATCTAGCTTTAAGAAGACTTGTATCTACTACCGAAAAATTAGAGAAAACTGGGTATCGAGAAAAATACCATCAAATTTTTGAAGAATGGCTTCATGAAGGTGTAATTGAAGAAGTTCCTGAAAATGAGTTATCTTTATCCGTTGCTCCTTATCTCCCTCATCGTGCCATAATAAAAGAAATGTCCTCATTGTCTTCTATGAAAGTAAGACCTGTTTTCGATGCTTCGTCTAAGACAACTATTTTCCCCTCATTGAATGATTGTTTAGAGACTGGAATTAATTTTATAGGAACTATTCCTTTAATTTTGACCAGATTTCGTCTTTATGAAATTGGTGTTATTTCTGATATTAGAAGAGCTTTTCTGCAGATCTCTTTACACGAAAATGACAGAGATTTTTTACGATTTTTTTGGTATAATGATGATGACTCTATAAGGGTATTCCGCCATAATCGTTGTGTTTTTGGGGTTACAAGTAGCCCCTTTCTTCTGACGGCAGTTATTCATCACCATTTGTCCCAAGAATTCGTGAAAGGAGAATTTTCCAAAGAAGTACTTGTTAAATTGCGTGACAGTTTTTACGTAAATAATTGTGTAACAAGTGTTCACAATACTTCAGAATTAGATAATTTTGTAAGAACATCTACAGAAGTAATGAAAAGAGCAAAATTTGATCTTAGAAGTTGGGAAAGTACTACATACAATAACTGCGATACTTTTCCTCTAGAAAATTCTAAAACGTCTGTATTAGGCTTAATATGGGATAAGAGTTCTGATACTCTCGAAATCGATTCTGAACTTTTAAATCTTGATGAATCAGAAAAAATAACTAAGCGAAAAATTTTGTCCCTTATCAGCAGAGTCTTCGATCCTATAGGATTTATTTCCCCTGCGTTAATACAACCGAAACTTTTGCTTCAATCTATTTGGAAAAGGAAGGAACCATGGGACGCAGAACTAAACGAAAACACTAAACGAAAATTTCTTAAGTGGTTTAAAGATCTACATCTCTTGAAGTCTATAAAAATTCCAAGATGGAGTGGTGCCACAGAAGAATCTAATTTAAGCTTAAACACTTTTGTTGATGCGAGTCAAAATGCTTATACGGCCTGTATTTTTCTAAGATCCGAGTCCCCTGATGGTACAGTGAAGCTCAATTTACTGCAAGCCAAATCACGGATAACGCCATTAAAGAAGATAACTATTCCAAGATTGGAATTGATGGCGGCTACTATCGGAGCAAGGTTATTTAAATTCATAAAAGGTGCTCTAGAAGTGGAAAGCATTGACGAGTATTTTTGGACTGATTCATCAACAGTTCTTAGTTGGATTAAATGACAAGAACAATGGTCAGTTTTTGTCTCTCATCGAGTGAAAGAAATAAGACAACTCACAGACCCTGAAAATTGGTTTCATATTTCTGGTGAGCTAAATCCCGCTGATCTTCCATCCAGAGGATGTGGAATTAAGCAACTTCTGAAGTCCCAATGGTGGCTAGGACCTGCATGGTTAAAGAATTCAAAAGAACAATGGCCTAAATCCGTCGTCAATGTTAACGAAGATGAAATTGAACAAGAAAAACGAAAAACGGTTGTTTCTGCTAGCAATGTAAAATTTAAGACTATTGTTTCTCAATTAGCTGAAAGAATTTCGAAATTTTCCAAAATAGTAAGAGTGCTAGCCTGGATTATGTGCTTTCATCCCAAAGCTCGTGATTTGAGAAAACATGCATTGCTTACAAAGGAAGAAATATTGAATGCACAGAAAATACTTTTCCGTTCTGTACAGACAGAATACTTTTCTCATGAAGATGACAGAAAATCTCTTGCTAATTTCCAAACTTTTAAAGATGAAGAAGGTCTATTACGATTGAAATCAAGACTTACTAATGAAGATGAAACTTATGATTTTATTGCTCCAGTGATTTTTCCTTCGAAACATGCAGTAGTAAAAAGGGTTATTGAACAAGAACATATTCTGAACAAGCATGCAGGAACATCTATACTTGTGACCATTCTGCGAGAAAGATTTTGGATTTTAAAAGGAAAAAGAACCATACGTAGTATAATCAACGAATGTATTATCTGCAAGAAGCTAAAGGTAAAACACATTGTAGTGCCATCCCCCCCCCTCTCCCTACAGACCGAACAAAAGTAGTAGGAGTTTTCCAAGTCTCAGGAGTTGATCTGGCTGGTCCGTTACTGACAAAATCTGGAGAAAAGGTATGGATAGTCTTGTTTTCTTGTGCAGTATTCCGAGCGGTCCATCTTGAATTAATTCCATCTCTTAGTACTAATGCTATGATTCAAGCTTTGCGACGATTTATAGCAAGAAGAGGACGGATATCTGTGTTGTATCTATATTATAAAGGACAAACATATCTGTGCGTAACGCATACGTCATTCTGCGAATGGCAACACTTTGAAATTTGAAATGAAATTTCGCTTTTGCAATTTTCGCTACTGCAAATTTTTAAACTTCTAAACATCCCACATTTTAAATGTTTACACCGTCGTATGCAGAAAAAAATGCACTTTTAAATGTAATTTGTTTGAAAGCTGTATCTCAATTTATTTCTAAGATATTAATTTTTTTATAGTTTTTAATACCAATTTTCTAATCGTGGCAACTGAAGTACTTCATTCTATTAAAAGTGGATTAGTTATTTTTATTGATTATATTCTTACTGATGCCATTTTCTCATTGCAATTAAAAATATCATTTTTAAAAATTTGAACAGAAAATGACGTTATACTTTAAAAAAGACACAATTTCCCTGATGAAGCTCTTATATTTCACTATTTTTTCATTTTGCTGATATTGAGTTTGAGACAATGGCAAAATATTTCAGCGACTGAAAATGACGTCATATTTAAAAGTAAACAATAATTTTATTTGATAAAACGAGATATTTCCCCTTGAATACGTCTAAAAGTTATAAATTTCTGGAATTTTTACGCGCAGGTACAGATATTATACTAAGACCTCAAATCACAAGTGGGAATTTTAACATGGAAAGTTGTAATAGTTGACAAACGTGACTTCAAGCTTGAAAAAATATTTATTAATAACCTATTGCGCGTTAAAATGTTTTTAAATGGTTAATATGGATGTGAAACGTGGAAAATGACTTGATTCGGTTTAGAAGTAAAGGCAGAAAATTCTATGATTATGTCAAGGTGAAATCATTTATGCGGATTTTTCATTCCGTAACCAAGCATCAATTAATAACTTAATCAAAATTACTTATCTTGATTATATGTTACTGATTACGTATATGAATAAAGTTTAATTTTTCAATAATTTTAACAGTTGAAGTTTATGAAAAAAGTATTTTGTTAATCTTAGGTTAAAATATGTCTTTGGAGAGTTAAATTAACAAGTGTAAGATGGATTTTTTATTCTAATTATTTTTTGTCGATGTATTATAAATTTGATGCAACACTTCCTTTGTAAACATTTTCTTTCGTCGAAATTCGGCGGGTTCCACCTCGTTCCGATAATGGAACAAATTTTACAGGCTTGAAAAAAGCATTGAAAGAACTAAACTGGACAATGATTCAACGAACTTTTGAAGTCAATGAAATTTGTTGGAAGTTTAACCCACCCTCCGCCCCATGGTGGGGAGGGTTTTGGGAAAGGCTAATTGGGATTCTTAAAGATCTGCTCAGAAAAAACTTAGGACATTCGTCTTTGACATATGAAGAATTGCTAACTCTTGTCTGCGAATGCGAATCAGTAATGAACAACAGATCACTAACTTATGTATCAGAAGAATGTGATTTAAGAGCTCTAACCCCTGCATCATTTCTACAAGATATTCGCACAAGTGAAGTTCCTGATTTAGACCAAATTGAAAAGACTAATATTTTGAAAAGATGGCGATATATTCAAAGAGTAAGAGAGAATCTAAAACAGAGATTCAAAAAGGAATACTTAGGCTTTCTGCGATTTTCCATCCCTAAAAGGCATGACAAAGTTAAAGTTGGAGATGTAGTTTTGATTGGTCGAGATGATAAGAAAGGACTGTATTGGCCTCTAGCAAAGGTTATAGAACTTTTTCCTTGTAAAGATGGAGTAGTCAGGCTTGTTAAGTTGAAAACAGCAAAAGGAATTTTATTGAGATCAGTACAAAGACTTTACCCGCTTGAGATCACACAAGAAGACTGTGAACAATTTCAGTTAGATCCTGCATCAGTTACAGTTGATAAAATCAACGAACAATCAAAAGACAGTAAATCGGTAAAAAAATATAGATATTCAGACTCGTTCTGGTCGAAAAGTAAAACCTCCAAAAAGACTTGATTTGTGAACTATGAACATTTCAGTTTGAACTTTTTCATTAAATATGAACATTTCTTTAAAAACTTTAAAAACTTAGAACTTTAAATTTTGAAAATATTTTCATTATTTCTAATTTTTCTGATTTTGTGTATCTTTTTTAGAATCTGTATTTTTAGTGTATGTTTTAACCTTTTGTTTAGATTAGTATTTGTATTCATATGTCATTTCAGTATTTTTCAGCTTTATCTTTGCTGACTTCCTTCCAAAACTCAGGTGGGGAGGATGTCGCGAGAAGAAGAAACCCATCGAAGCCACTTTTACTTTGTTGCGAATAGCAACAGCAGGTTTGTTGATATAAAATGTTGTTAGAATGATGTTCGACAATTTTGAGTCGTAACAATGTAACTCGAAAGCAAATGCTTTTATTTTGATGTGTAAGATGTTCAGGGTGAATGTTTCGAAAAGAAATTATCTTTAAATGTAAATATGTATAAGTTTGGCGCGTTATATTTAGCTGTGTGTGCTTTTTGGAAATATTGTGTAATATACAAGTAAACAATGAAAGATAGCTACGTCGTCTGTCGTCAATTTCAGCGAAGTCTCTCATTTTATTTTTAATTCGTAGTGTTTATTTTCTATAATACTAAAACTATTACAGAAATTTGGGTGCAAAGTAACGGTGCAAATTTCATCAAAATCTGTCCAGTAGAATTTTTAAAAAAGGCTAATCTTTTATAATCGGGTTTACCTGACTACTGAACTTTCTTCCATAATTTTATAACAAAGCGACGTAAAACTATATGCAGTACTTTAAAACCGTCCGTGTAAAATTATCTAACAAACAATACAAGTTCCAATGAAATCCATTCGGAATTTTTAAAAAGACTAATCTTTCATAATCGGGTTCCACATGTTTATGGAATTTTCCCCTATAATTCTATGACTAATCAGCGTATAACAATGTTATGCACCGAAACCTTAACTGAAAAACTAATAGTGCAATTTGAATTAAAATTATTTCCGAAGAACTCAAGTTATAAGCAGACGGAATGAAATTCCCACACGAAAACAAACAAATACTGAAATTCGCCAATTTAGTTATGTAAAAGTACTCGAAAACAAACAAATACTGAATTATTTACAATGTTTTTGAGCAATTAAGTTAATGTTTTGTAACTGGGTTGCAGGCATATTTTAAAAGATTCAAGGTTGAAAATCTGTAAATTGAGATAAACTTTTCAAACAAATTACTGAAAGTGTTTTTTGTTTTCTGTTAGACGTTGAAATAATCGGATGTATGATGTTTAGAGATCAAATTGCAGTAAAAGCGTAATTTATGGTACGGTTAGATTGTTGCCACCAACAATATGATGCTAGGCGTTACTCATAGTCTTTTCTTCATAACTAGCCGCCTCTGGCGACCAGTTTGGTCTCCCTTAAATGCATGCTAAGCATTACATCATGTTACTTTCATTAAATAAACTAATTGACTTGCACAATCCTTCCCCCGAATCAAAAGATTCTGATAGAGAAACCAAGAATTCTTTGCGAACTTGATAACATTTCATTCATTTTTGTTGTTATGCGTCTTTGACAAATACCATTTAATTTTCATAGCTGTAAAAATGAGTGAAATTTCAAGAGTAAACTGAGATTTGTTCATAAATTATCTAAATTAAACTTCTTTTACTTAAAAATGCTATTTTTTAGTATTAATAAATTTATTTAAATTTTGCAAATCATGCATTTATAATTTTTTTCTTTTTTCACTACTTAATAACTAAATAATGAATATATATATATTTGCTTTTATAGATTTGATTTCTGAGTTCATAAATATGACAATATAGTAACGTAACTAAGAGAAATAGCAAAATAAAACACTCGTGAATGCAAACCGTTAACAAACGTTAGCGCCACTAATTTACCTACTATGGCGTCATAAGAAAATTGTCCATTCATTGTTGGAGAATCTGCTTTGCGAATGATTACCACCATGGTCTAATATTTTCTACTGCTTATGATGAATGAATCTCTTGTGTTTGTTTACTTTATAAAGTGAAATGGAAATATGTCAACTCCGGGGCTCTGCGGCCGAGTGGTCAAAGCACCAGTCAGCTAATCGCTTGTGCGTAAGAGTTTGTGGGTTCGATTCCCGCTGGTTCCATTGCACACACACTTTGTGTGGAACTCCCAGGGTGTACTTCTCTTGTGTTGTAATATTTCCTTGTGCTATCTTGTCTCCGACTTATAAGCGGGCTTTATGTCAAGCACACAAGTCGTATGTTTGTTATTCAGTTAAATAAATAAATGTCAACTTAATTTCAATTGAAATTATCTTGGAATATATATTTATTTGAATGTAAATTAGAAACAATACTTTGATGTTGAAATGAAATATTTTAGTTTGTGTTATTATTATTACGATTAATTGTTTATTTAGGTACTTTTCCATTACAGGGCCTTTGGCATTATTTTTTTTAAAGCTTGGCGCAATTCGGGCTTCAGAATATGAAATACGTTGATAAAATATATAAATAGCTATGAAAACAAATCTGGTGAACTTCTATTTTTATTTATATGTATTTAATTTGTATTTATTTGCATATAAACATTTTATTTATAAATTTTATACAATATTTGTTTACATAGAAATTACTTCTGTTTCTATATAAAAATAGATTATCTGCTTCTTTAGATTAAATAAATTGTATACATATGGAAAAAATTGCTTATGTATATGAAATAGGATATAGATTGCCGGAAAATACGATGCCAATTTTTTTTTCTCGCCAAGAACTTATGCTGGAAAAATATCTATTTATTTATTGTAGTTTAAATGAGGTAAATGAAATATGTGTATTTTAAATGAAAGATTTATTTTAAATGAAATGAGCGATAGGTTTATATTTTTAATGAAATGAGGGCGATGGAAGAATATTTGGCGTTTTTTATCACCTGCGCCCGACTAATATAAAAGTACTGAAATGTCCGTTTGGTATAAAAAGTGAAGCGGTCAGCCCGGAACTATTGATGACAGTCACATGACTTCGGCTTTTATTATATAGATATTGCATTAATAGCAAACGGATATATCTTTCTTAATTGGCTTGCAGGTATATTTTTTAAAAATTTCCGTGATTGGAAATTAATTTAAAATAGATAAACAATCTCTAAATTGAGAAAAGGTCTCCAAACAAATATTACTGAAAGTACTTTTTGTATTCTATTAGACGTTGGAACAATCAAATGTGCGATTTTTAAAGGTCAAATTGCAGTAAAAGTTAAATTTATGGTTGGGTTAGGTTGTTGCCACCAACAATATGATACTAGAGTTACTCATAGCAATGTCTTTTTTTTTATAATATTGCATTAACAGCAAACAGGTATATCTTTCGTAATTGGGCTGCATACAAATTTAAAAATATGCATGATTGAAAATTACTTTAAAATACATTCAAATGAGAAAATTGAGATACAATTTTCATATAAATTTCATTTGAAAGAACTTTTCCCTGTTCGACAGTGTGAAAAACGAAATTGTATGATGTTCAGAAGTTTAAAAAAATTTCAATAAAGGCACAATTTATAAGGGTTAGGACGTAAATGACGTCTTTTAAGCAAATAATTGTATTTTAATATATGTTTTGATATTTGTTTGGAATATACATTATTATGGTATAGTTAGTAGTAGACGTAATTAAGACTATTTTATTTATATTTATACTAGGGGGGCACCGCCCCCCTGCTCGCTACGCTCACCAACCCCCCGCGTAATCGCTTAGCTATTCCATTCGCTATAGCGAAGCAATTCCTATTTTCTAGCCAACCCCAGATTATTGTTTGTGCTTAAAAATAATGTAAATAGTTCAATTAAGCTCTATTCATAAGCTAATATTAGTTTTTGTAGCATTGAAATATCTCAATTTGTTGATTTCCTGCATGCAAGTAAACCCTATTGTATTTCAATGGGAGTCTATGGAAATTTGGCGAAATACTGGAAATAGCGCTAAGTTGGCGTCACTTTTGGTGACAGAGAGACGGGTCTCCCCTTGGTAACCTCCCTTATAGCGTTAAGCTCTGACCAATCAGTTGCATTTCACGGTATCTACGCAGATTTTCATTGTTCCATTTCCAAAGCATTACTTTTTGCAAGGCATACTTAGATACTACTACCGGCAGACCGATTTGCGTTTAATGTATGAAGTTGCTCGCCAGAGGACTCTGATACGCTGCCCAAAACAGAAATTTGACTCTGACCGTAACTTCAACGACGAGAACCAATCAAACCGCTGCTCTGGGCAGGGTTCAGAGAATTCCAATGTGTTTACATTTTTTTTCCGTATAGATATGATTCAAAAGAGTTTAATAAAACTATTAACTCTAATCATCACCAAAAAAAAAAAAAAAAAAAAAAAGAAAAAAAAACATGATTTTAACAATTATCGGAATAATAAATGGAGAAACCGGAGCGACCGGAGAAAACCTCCAAGGTTGCTACTTAATACAAAGTTAATACTAAATACCAAGGTTGCCACTTTGCCGCATTTATCGCCAGGTTGGGGAGAAGTAGAGTATTCTACAATTCACCCCAATAAATAAAAACATGCATAGTCTAAAAACATCAATGTCACAAATTTATTTGCTATCTTCACTGCTGAAACAATAAAACTAATGGAATTTCCTTTAAATATATTAAAGTACTCATAAAGTTCCTTGTAATAATTAATAAATGTAATTTATTGATTAACAAATGCCCTTACATGATTTAAGCAAAATTGCTTGGATAACATAAAATATTGCAACGATATTTAAATCTGCGATCACCATTTCTTTCTCTGATTAAAAATAAGAATATTTAATGTTTAAGGAAGATCGTCTTTTTTTTTTTTTTTTTTTTTTTTTTTTTTTTACTATTATTATTATTTAGTTCGGACGATATCAAACACAAACATTTTACAGGTAGCAATAAATTAGACAAAAATAACTACATCAAGCCAGTTATGAGAACTGTAGTTTGATAAAAACCAAATTTTAATTTTAAAACGTGTATATGAAACACAAGCTATTTTTATGTAAATACGGGACATTCAAAAAAGAATAACAGAATGAACCAAACGATCAAGTAAAAAATAAGTAATTTAGCTAATCTTAAAAGTATGTGAACACTAAAATACTACAAGCTGTGTAAAATATCCTTTTAAATCGAAGGAAATTGAAGAATATAAGTATTTAATTTATTATTCTGAAAATACGATCAATGATTCTGAAACTTCGATGATGAGAAACAAGCCGCTATCTGGGCAGGGTATAAATGTAAACAAAAAAGAGCACGTTGTGATGTTTTGGTTCAGGGTTTGAAGCTGAATCCGACTTCACTTTTTCGACGGTTTTCGGCGAAATGAGCGGGCCGTATATATCATAGTAGGCTATGCTTTTTGGTATTTTTCCGTTATACGGACAGCATTGTCGCCAAGCGCAATAGTTGGCGCAAAATGAAAATCACGTGAGTTGAAACATTTGAAAAATAAAAGAAAAACATTGTCGACAGTAAAGTGAGTATTTTAAAAATACAACATTTGAAAATTGCAGAATTTTACGAACTATTTTATTAAATCACAAATATATAATTAAAATAAGTGAACAAATAACTGTTATACAATAAAGTAATAAAATAAAAAATCATATTATACTGCTACCATAAAATTACAAATTTCTTTGGCACAGATGTCATATTCGCCCCATATTGGCGCGATTTATTTTCGGTTGCCAATTTGGCGAAAACATCAACAGCATAAACAACATAGGTACAGATGTCATATACTGCTGTTGATATTTTCGCCAAATTGGCATCGGAAAAAGGTACAGATGTCATATTCGTCCCATATTGGCGCGATTTTTTTCGGTTGCCAATTTGGCGAAAACATCAACAGCATAAACAACATAATCCGGGTTACCACATCAAGCAAAATAATGACACTTTGGCGCAAGTTAAGTACCTGTTGCCTATATGATACTGGCGACAGAAAAAAATCGCGCCAATATGGGGCGAATATGACATCTGTACCCGGAAAAAAATCGCGCCAATATGGGGCGTATATGACATCTGTGCCACAACATAATCCGGGTTACCACATCAAGCAAAATAACGACACTTTGGCTCCAGTTAAGTACCCGTTGCGTATATGACATTGGCGTCAGGAAACAATCGCGCCAATATGGGGCGAATATGACATCTGTGCCACATCTTTTAGCATTGCAGTAAACATTTCATTTTTTGAATGAAGACGTCGCCACATAAACTCTATGAGATACGACTCTAAATGATAACGAACTGTTCCCCGATGTCTTTTGTTGCGCCATTTTGCGATGCCCCATAATCTCTCAACATTTTGAATATGACATCCAGTATTAGAGTCGAAAAAATTGTATTTGTGATTTACTGTGAAATGATCATAACGAGCACTTCGCAGTTCATTTGTTTTATATCCTTTCCAGTAATCTGTATAAATAATACTTCCATCAGCTACATTGGTTTCTATTGCCGCCATTAAAGTTTCAGCTGTGCGATCGGAAATAGGAGTAAGGAAACATCCTCGTGTTTCACGGCATAAACCATCTAACACCCATTGAGGAAGACGAACACGCCCTACGTTGCTTTTTCTTCTGATAAAAAGACTTTCATCTACTTCTATAATTTTATTAGGTCCACCGATTTTTCTATTTGGTCGTGAACATAAAGCATTTGCACAAACTTCTCTAAAATAACTATTCCAGTCCACTGTTGTGTTGTGGTTCATATGAAGTTGCAGATCACAAAGCTCAATCGATGTCAACTCTTGGCACTGTAGCCGTCTGCTATTTCTCTCTCTCTCGCACGCGAGGAGCCAGCCAATAGCAATGAGGCGCATTTCCTCCCCCCGCGTTTTCTGCGGAGAGCTTTTGAAGTCACGTGACGCAGTAACATTCGAACTCTGCAGAGAGCGGCAGATATTCTGTCAGTGACGATGGCGAATATTTGACTATGTGTTGTTGTGTTAATAAAGTTTATTTTTCTACAAAACCTTCTGATTATTTGAGTCACCAAGATATTTTTATCATCTCCCTTCAATGCATTCTCTAAAATGGTGACCGCGGATTTTTGAACCTTCAACTATTTCATAGAACGTCGAACTATTCAACTGTTTCATGGAACGTTTTGTTTAACTAGCAAAATGGCAACTGCTGAAACATCTGCCGTAGTCATTCCACCCTATATCTCTGTGGACCCTACATTATGGTTTCATATGCTGGACAGCACGTTCGAATTAGCTACTCCTAAAGCTATCACTGAGTCGAAAACAAAATATAATTATGTTGTAGCGCATCTACCGCCTGCTACTGCTACTATGGTTCGAGATGTGATAATGAGTCCTGATCCAACTGATCCTTATCAGATTTTGAAAGCAAAAGTTATCGAACGTTGCGGAGAAAGTCGTACTTTAGAAATTCGGAAACTGCTAGCTGGAGAAAGCCTGGGTGACAGAAAACCAACTGAATTACTTCGATTAATGAAAAGACGGGCTGAAAGCCATAATATTAGTAACGATCTTCTTCTAGAACTGTTTACTCAACAAATGCCAACCACTGTGCAAACGATTCTAGCTTCCATTGAAAAAATTACTCCAGATAAAGCGGCGGATATTGCTGATAGAATAATTGAATTAACGCCTTCCAACATTAGTTCTGTTTCGATTCGAACACCAACAACTGAATCTCAGACACCACCAGCCATTGATATGCTCGTAAAAGAAATCCAAGCATTACGCCAAGAGGTCGCTCATCTTCGTCGTTCAAGAAGTGTATCTAGAAGTGATAACCATCAGCGTAATCGTTCTCAGTCCCGCCATAGGGATGCAACATTGTGTTGGTATCACCAAAAATATCAGGAAAAAGCAAAAAAGTGCCTAGCGCCTTGTTCTTATTCGGAAAACCAGAAGCGGGAAGAGTAGCGGCGACGGACTTCTCCCCAGCACCTTCTCGTCGCCTTTTCGTTAGAGACAGAAATACAGGTATGTGTTTTCTAGTCGATTCTGGATCTGATGCCTCACTTGTGGCCGCGAATAAAAATGACAAAACTAAGCCTGTTCTTCAAACCTTTCGTGCTGCTAATGGCACAAAAATTAATGTGTATGGTCGTAAATGTATTAATATCAACTTAGGCCTACGCCGAAATTTTACATATTCTTTTTATATTTGTGATGTTTCATGTGCTATTTTAGGAGCTGATTTTTTGCATAATTTTAATTTAAAACTTGATTTACGGAATCGTCGTCTTATTGATTCCACTACTAATTTAAAAGCTCCTGCTATATTAAGTACTTGTAATATATTTTCTGTGAAACCCAATGTTGTAAATGATATATATGGTAAATTATTATTTAAATTTCCTGAAATCACGAAATTACCGGATCCTAACCAACCGGTTAAGCATAATACTGTGCATTATATAAACACTAAGGGGCCTCCAGTCACTGCTAAGCCTAGACGGCTAGCTCCAGATCGGTTAAAAATTGCCAAAGCTGAATTTCAGCACATGCTACAACTCGGTCATATGAGACCTTCTAAAAGTAATTACTCTTCGCCTTTGCACCTGGTGCCGAAGAAAGGATCTGTCGATTGGAGACCTGTTGGTGATTATCGTGCTCTAAATGCACAAACTGTTAAAGAAAAATATCCTATCCCTTGTATCGCAGATTTCACTGCTGAATTACATGGTAAACAAATCTTCAGTCACATTGATCTTGTAAAAGCCTACCATCAAATTCCCATAAATCCTGATGATGTACATAAAACTGCGATTTGCACTCCATTTGGACTTTTCGAAAGCACTCGTATGCAATTCGGCCTTTGTAACGCTTCCTCAACTTTTCAACGATTTATTGATGACGTAATTCGTGACTTAGGATTTGTTTACGCATTTCTTGATGATTTTCTAATTGCATCAAATAATGAAACTGAACATTTAGAACACCTTGAGTTGTTGTTTTCTAGACTTAAAGAGTATGGCCTGTGTATTAATGTTGATAAATGTAAATTTGGCCAATCCACTATCGATTTTTTAGGATTCAAACTTTCAGCTGAAGGAATTGAACCCTTACCTGATCGTGTAAAATGCATCCTAGATTTCCCCCAGCCCTCTACCTTAACTCAACTAAGACGCTACTTAGGTCTTTTCAATTTTTATCGACGGTGCATTCCCAAAGCTGCCGATATTTTAGCTCCACTCGTTAAATTCTTAGAAGGACACAAAAATACGAAAAAACATCCCAGTTCCAATGATAACAAAACTGAGCAATTACAATGGAACGATGAAGCCATTCTTTCCTTCACTGCTTCAAAAGAAGCTATAGCTCGAGCTACATTATTACGACATCCAATTCCTGGCGCCCAGCTAAGCTTATGGGTCGATGCCAGCAATGTCGCAATTGGTGGATCTTTAATGCAACTCTTCGAAAACCAATGGGAACCAATAGCATTTTATTCCTGTAAATTAAATAAATCTCAAAGAAATTGGTCTACTTATGATCGTGAATTATTTGCTATTTATTGTTCTATAAAAAAATTCAGGCACATGCTAGAAGGTCGGAATTTCATTATTTATACAGACCAAAAACCCCTTACATTCGCATTTCAACAAAACCCTGATAAATGTAGCCCACGTCAATTGAGACATTTAGACTATATTTCACAGTTTTCTACTGATATTAGATATACTAAAGGCTCTGACAACATTGTGGCCGATGCATTATCTCGAATTGAGATAGATTCAATTTCTCCTAATGTGTTAGATTTTAAAGAGTTTGCCACTGCTCAGACAAGTGATGAAGAGCTAAAACAACTTCTCGAATTTGACACCACTTCATTAAAATTAGAAAAACATTATTTTCCACTCGAAGATGTACATTTATATTGCGATATGTCACAAAAACATCCTCGACCATTTGTTCCTAAAAGTATGCGACAATCAGTTTTTTCAACCCTGCATTATTTCTCGCATCCTGGTATCTCAGCTTCATTAGATTTAATTTCTAAACGATTTGTATGGCCTGGCATGCGTAAGGACATAAAATCTATGGTTCGCAGCTGTACGAAATGTCAAAAAGCTAAAATCTTTCAACACACCAGATCACCAATTGGTACATTCTCTGAACCTGATGCTCGTTTTGCCCATATTCATATTGATTTTATCGGACCTTTACCATCATCCGATGGCAATCAGTATTGCATGACCATCATTGATAGGTTCACGAGATGGCCCGAAGTTATACCCACATCTGATATGACTGCAGAAACAACTGCTCGTACATTGATACACAGTTGGATCTCCAGATTTGGAACCCCTGTTACCATCACTACTGATCAGGGTAGAAATTTTGAGTCCACTCTTTTCAAAGAGCTTACAGATAGATTAGGATGTAAACGCGTCAGAACTACAGCATACCATCCACAGTCTAACGGTTTTATTGAAAGATTCCATCGCCATCTTAAGAGTTCTCTTAAAGCTCACAATCAAATTCAATGGACTGAAATCCTCCCGATTGTCTTACTTGGTTTACGCACTGCTCTTAAAAATGATATCCAAGCGACCTGTGCTCAACTTGTTTATGGCACAAATATCAGACTACCCTCTGATCTCATAAACACTGAAACTATAAATCAACCACCTACTCTTACATACGTCACTGAGTTAACTGAAAAAATGAGAAAGTTAAATCCCATTGCCACTGCAATGCACGGCAATCCTAAAATTTATGTCAATCCCTCATTAAAAACCTGTTCACACGTGTTTCTTAGATCAGATAAAGTCAATCCTCCCTTATCACCCCCTTATACAGGACCTCATCGAGTGATTGACAGGTCTGAGAAAACGTTTGACTTGGAATTAAACGGGAAGCGCTGTACTGTATCTATTGATCGCATTAAACCTGCGTATCAATTAGCAGATTCTATTTCACCTTCCCAACCTCAAAAACAAAATGAGCCCATAAATATTCCAACTACTCCTGTCGAACACCCTACCACCAAATCTGGTCGTAAAGTTCGTTTTCCGAAACATCTCGTTACGGATTATATTGTTTAAAACATTTGATGTATATAGTGTGCATACTATTTCCTTCTCAAAAGTATTGTTTTTCATGTAATGCATAATATATTTTCTATTTTTTTTTGCATCATATGTACTTTAATTTTACTCAAGACCTTTCTTATGTATCTTATTAATTGCTACCTTTTTGTAATCGCGACTTCGTCACTGGGGGCATACTCTGTAGCCGTCTGCTATTTCTCTCTCTCTCGCACGCGAGGAGCCAGCCAATAGCAATGAGGCGCATTTCCTCCCCCCGCGTTTTCTGCGGAGAGCTTTTGAAGTCACGTGACGCAGTAACATTCGAACTCTGCAGAGAGCGGCAGATATTCTGTCAGTGACGATGGCGAATATTTGACTATGTGTTGTTGTGTTAATAAAGTTTATTTTTCTACAAAACCTTCTGATTATTTGAGTCACCAAGATATTTTTATCATCTCCCTTCAATGCATTCTCTAAAGCACCATAAATATATAAACCTCAAAGCATTAAGAAAAGACAACCGAGATCCTTCAAATCATGTTTTTTTGTCGTATTCCTACGCTTTCTTCGCATGATCGTAAGCTACATCTCCATTTCAGATTTCCAGAACTCTTCCATAATTTCATTTCATGGTTGTTTGAACACAACCTTTTATTATGCAGAATTCCAAATACCTGAAACAGTTTTATCGCAACTTTCTCATCATCTGGTAATTGACAAATGGTAAAATCCATCTCAGCGTCAGCAAAGTAAATTATAATTTTATAAAAAAAAGCATTTTTATTTCGAATAATAGCAAATTAAAAAGCTTTCCAAGGTTAAGGTTAAATAATAATCATTCAGGTAATTCACGTTTCATAAATAACAAATCACAATGTTTCGCATGGTTTACAAGAAAAATCCTTTTCACGATGAGGGCTGAAATAATTGGTGCATTAGCATACATTTTGGCATGCTGTCCGTATAACGGAAAAGTACCCTTAATTTTGGCAAAATACTGGAAATAGTGCCAAGTTGGCATCAATTTTGGCGACATAGAGACGGGTCCTCCATTGGTAACCTCCCTTAGAGCGTCATAAAGCTCTGACCAACCAGATGCAGTTCACGGTATCTACGCAGATTTTTTATTGGTCCATTTCCAAATCAAAACTTTTTTTTATATATAGAAGGATTTCTTATTGGTCTTTTTAATGATTCGTGGACGGGAATGCACTAATCTTAGTTATTTTCGTATCATTGCTGTATTATTTCATTTTAATGTATTTTACCCGGGAGGACCCTTATTATTGACACGAGCGAAGCCGGGTAGTTCTGCTAGTTAACAAATAATTTCCCAACTTGAGACAAATTGCTCTATTTTCCAACTAAAATTATATGTTCAATGTGTTTAATGATAATGATAATACTTATACGCAAAAAAAAAAAAAAAAAAAAAAAAAAAAAAAAAAAATATATATATATATATATATATATATATATATATATATATATTTATATTTATATTAAAGCATATATCTTTCCAAAGAAATATGCTAAAACTAAAAACAATAATTACAATTATTGGTTCATTTAATGAAAGTTTTTGTCATCAATTGTGTACGAGTCATAAATCGTACTTCATATGAAAATAGCCTCCTATTTTTAGATTTTTGAGAAAGGAACAAGGTTTTGGAGGAAATGTATTAGAGACACTGTTAATGGACAATAATAGAGGAATTCAGGTCTGGTCGTTGTATGATATTTTCGTAGCACAGAGAAACATAATGACAAATTGAGTCTGGCTGCTTTTTGTATTCCTTTTGAAACTTTAACTATTTTGCAAAACAATAAATTTTTTTTGTACTTTTTATTTTAAAAAAAGTGTTTCAAAAATCTATAATTTTCCAACTCTAAGATCAAATTTCCCAAGTTCACATATATATGGGGGCTCCCCCCCATAACCCCCCATCGTGACGCCCCTATGTGCTTCTTTTTACGGCTGACTTATGTAACTTAACGCTATTTTCTAGGGACGATACTTTAATTGCTGCCCGAAAGAAATAGCATATCAGGGGCTAACAAGCAGGAAGCAGGGATTCTGATTTCTCAGAATTTCGTGTCGCCACCGAGGAAAAAAATATTTAAATATAAATGGTACAAAACAAATTTCAGTTTTTTGACTTAAAATACTCGCTTTTATTTTATATAAAATGACGTCTTTTGCATCCGATGAAGAATTCCTCATTTACGATCCAGTCTTAAACAACATCTATAGAAAAGGATTCATATGACGTCACTATCGCGGAATAATACACACACCCAGCAAAAAGCGATGTCGTCATTCAAAAAACTCTACAAAAAAATCGGGTATCTAATGATTCATATGCATTCATTAGTCTGTAACATTAATATGAATCCTGAAAATTAAATATAATTTATAATAAACCCATGTTTTATGAGAAATCATTCATTTATATTTTTTCAAAATTTGGAGGATGATATTACACGCGGATTAATAAAATTGTATTCTTTGAGCTTTTTGATAGGAATTAAGTAAATGCGTAGAAAATAAGTCACACAAATATTCTTTATAATACATTTTCATAGTAGACGATATTCTTGGTATAGCACGTATTTTAATTACTTTTTAGGTGCGTTCGTAATTATATAAATACGTAGCACCTATAGTCGTCGTTCAGTCCGTCGGTCCGTCCGTCTGTCTGTCTGTCCGCATGTAACAGAGCAGAAACTACCCAACCGAATCGTCTGAAATTTTAAGTATATGATTGTTGCAACATTTTGTCGAGCCATTTCAAATTTTATGAAAATCGGATGTATAGTTTAATTACAGGGACAGTCAACAGTTTTTCTTTACATTACGGCCAAAGGGAAAAATTATTGCAAGTGCATTTTAATGATGTTACAGCATTCCGAATGGTCTGAAATTTTAAATATATAACTGTTGCAAAATTTTGTCGAGCCATTTCAAATTTTATGAAAATTGAATGTATAGTTTAATTACAGGGACAGTCAAAAGTGTTCCGTTACATTACGGGGAATGGGAAAAAAATTATTGGAAGTGCATTTTAATGATGTTACAGACTAGGCACCTTATGAAGTTCAAAAAATTATACATTTAGTACAATATGGGGTGCAAAAAATAATTATAAAACTAGTTATAGTACGAACGCACGTCATTTGCCACGTTTGACGAGCAATTTCCAACTTTTTTTAGGTGCGTTCGTAATTATATAAATACGTAGCACCTATAGTCGTCGTTCAGTCCGTCCGTCCGTCCGTCCGTCCGTCCGTCTGTCTGTCTGTCTGTCCGCATGTAACAGAGCAGAAACTACCCAACCGAATCGTTTGAAATTTTAAATATATGATTATTGCAACATTTTGTCGAGCCATTTCAAATTTTATGAAAATCGGATGTATAGTTTAATTACAGGGACAGTCAAAAGTTTTTCTTTACATTACGGTCAATGGGAAAAATTATTGCAAGTGCATTTTAATGATGTTACAGCCTTCCGAATGGTCTGAAATTTTAAATATATAACTGTTGCAAAATTTTGTCGAGCCATTTCAAATTTTATGAAAATCGAATGTATAGTTTAATTACAGGGACAGTCAAAAGTGTTCCGTTACATTACGGGGAATGGGAAAAAATTATTGGAAGTGCATTTTAATGATGTTACAGACTATGCACCTTATGAAGTGCAAAAAATTATACATTCAGTACAATATGGGGTGCAAAAAATAATTATAAAACTAGTTATAGTACGAACGCACCTCATTTGCCACGTTTGACGAGCAATTTCCAACTTGTTTTAGTTGTTATGAGAAAATGGCAACAAAAAACATAGCAATCTACTACACTGCTCAAAAAAATTAGGGGAGCAAGCAAAAAAGTGAAGAAAACATTGCAAGATAGCCATGTATGGGCATAAAATGTATAGTACACGTGTATCAATGCGCAATACAGAAAAAAAAAACGCAAAAAAATGTAAGGGAGCTTTTATTCTTTGAAAAGACGGAAAGAACATGAAAAGATGATTTTGGGCAACAATTTAGTTTCATGTAAATGATAAAAAAATATATTGTTTAGAAATGACGCAAGATTTTTAATGTGGCGTGTGGCCTCCTCGAACAGCTAAGACCGCTGCACACCTGTTTTCCATGGATGCAATGAGGTTATCGATAAGAATTTGGGGGACACGGTTCGTCTGCTCAAGAATTGCAATCTGGAAGTCCCGGACAGTAAAAGGAGGCCTTGGTCTGGCAGCAATGCGTCGTCTGAGTATGTCCCAAACATTCTCGATCGGATTTAGGTCAGGTGAGCATGCTGGTCATTCCTTACGCGTCCGTATAATTAAGGATTAATATCTCGGTTAATTACCAACTATGTTTTTTCGAAAATCATTATCAAAAATGCTTTTATACTTGTGCTGCAATAGGTACCTCCAGCGATCCTCAACATATTTTCGAATGCCCGCAAATCAAAATCTATGAGTAACGGAAAAATGCGCATAAACTATGTGATCTAGGGTAATCGCTATAATTTTCCTGCAAGATTTAAGGGCAGTTGGAAGTAAAATTTTTGAAAAAAGTCGTTTTTTTATTCTTTTTATATTTTGAGTCCTTTATTTTCCCCCTTCAGAATGTTATATTATTTTTGTTTCTATGACAAGAAGAAGTTAAAGAAATTTAAGTAATTCAGTTTGTTAACATCATACATAAACTTTTCGTGCGTAAACTTAAAACTGAATTTTCTCAAAATGTTGCTTTTAGAACTTCGATGTACCTTTTTATAGAAATTACTACACATTATTATTTGCAATCTTGACAGAATATTTCTCATATATCTCTGATCCATCTGTAGTGAACTTTTGTTTCAAACACTAGGAGGGCTCCGCCCCTCTGATCGCTACGCTCACCATCCCCCCGCGTAATCGCTTCGCGACTCCATTCGATATCGGGAAGCAATCATTATTTTCTAGCCAACCACAGACGTAATTGTTTCGCGTTTCCCTTCTTGATCGCTTCGTGATCCCTTATCTTCAATGCATTGAATTTTTAGATTCCACTTGATAAAAACGCGATCCTCCGCTACTCCTGACAATTTTATTTCCTTATCTCCAAGCCCGCAATCATTACAGCTTACAGAGTTCCATAATTATAAGAAATATTAAATATAAAATCATTAAAAAAGGTAAAATTTATAATTTATTTGAGTAATTACAAAGTTATTAAAGTTATTTGGAATTTTCCCCCTTAGCTTTGTAATAAAGTTGCTAATTTGTAGTTACAGTAAATAATCTTATCATATAAATCTCCTCTCCTCTGAAAATTTCACTTCGCCGCCTTTTCTCCGCCAACATATATGTGTAAAATTATACATATAGTGTTACGAATATAGTAAATAGTAGTGTTTGTGCTTAAAAATAATGTAACTAGTTCAATTAAGCTCTATTCATAAGCTAATATTAGTTTTTGTTGCATTGAAATATCTCAATTTGTTGATTTTCTGCGCGCAAGTGAACCCTATTGGATTTTAATGGGAGTCTATCAAAATTTGGCGAAATATGGGAAATAGCGCAAAGTTGGCATCACTTTTGGCGACTAATTTTGGTCGCAAAATTTGGCGATATATCGCCTATTTGGCGATAAACTTGGCGAGGTTTGGCGTCAGAGCCGACCCCCTTGGTAACCCCCCTTATAGCGTCAGAAAGTTCTGACCAATCAGGTGCGTTTCGTGGTGTCTACGCAGATTTTCATTGGTCCATTTCCAAAGCGTTACTTTTTTTTATATATATAGAACGATTTGGAAATGGACCAATAAAAACCTGCGTAGATCTTCCCGGTACACTCCTAGATCAGCATCCATATTTCTTGTGACCGGGGGCGTTTCTTCGTTAATATTAAAAAAACTGTTTCATACAAAAATATGAAAATTGGTGCTTTTATAGAGAAATGTTTGATAAATACGCTGATGCAGACAGTTTTTAAATCGAATAATTATTTTAAGAGATAGTTAATGGTCAACTCGGTCAAAATCGTTTCATTAAAAAAAATTATATGAGCAAAAACTATACATAGGAATTTAAACATTTTTACATCAATTAATACATTATAAGTTCCCGGTGTGAAGGCTGCAACTAATTATTTTATTTGACTCATATTTTGAGGATTTTTCTCCATTTTAAATTCAAATTTTCAGCATTTCGAGAGATATTATTTACAGGGGAACAGATGTCATATTCGCCCCATATTGGCGAGATTTTTTTCGGTTGCCAATTTGGCGAAAACATCAACAGCATAAACAACATAATCCGAGTTACCACATCAAACAAAATAACGACACTTTGGCGCAAGTTAAGTACATGTTGCCTATATGATATTGGCGACAGAAAAAAATCGCGCCAATATGGGGCGAATATGACATCTGTACCTTTACAGGTTTTAGAAAAGGGCATTAATTTACACTGTTGCCAATTTTAAAAACGCCGCAAAGAATGTTTTCAAATTAAAAATTTATTTACACGTGGATATTATAATCAGAAAAAAACTTTCAAATGAGAATTAATTATTACGTGTTAACAAAAAAACAGGAAAATATTGAAAATTACGTCATAAAAACTATAGTTACACATGAATTTTAAAAGAGAGAGAAAATTTTTAAATAATAAATGCATTATTATGCGTTACATGTCGCAAATGGAGGAAATTTACGTCATATTTAAAAACGCCAAATAATTGACAGTTGGCAAAAGAGTTTAAATTTAAAAATATATTTGCGCGAGACATTTATTTCATATTTTGAGATAATATTTTCAACTATTATTGTGAATTCTAAGACAGTGCAAATAATATTTCCTTTCTAACAACAAAAGTATTTCCATGTGAATGTCAAAAAGAGAAAGAAAACTTTGGTGAAAATAATGTCAGATATAAAACGATACATTTTCAAATATATTATTTAAAAGAACTTTCTTATAGAGTTGTTAAAAAACCGAGAGACAAAGACTTTTTTTACTTAATTCATTTTACATTAGTTTATTTTCTAATTTTTGACTAATTTTTTTAATCAAAGACGAAAACAACCATTTTATCCCTTAACAAACGCTGATTTCGCCTTAAAAATCTCCAATCAAAGGAATATGAATGAAAACCCGTTTACAGGGAGACCGCCACTGTTTTTTAAAATTATAATTCAATCTTTGTAAAGCCGATGAAATTAGCCTGCTTTTAGAATCTGGGGTGTCGGAACGGGGATTGGCGAGCGTAGCTCGTAGGGGGCAGAGATAAAAAATATTTTCTTGTTGTTTTTTGTCATTTAAAAGTGGTTTTTAGTACACCTAAAAAAAAAAATTAAAAAAAAATTAAACCTAAAGCTTATCTGTTTATAAAATAGACTTCACTTTATTAGGATTTATTCACATTATGTATATAAAAAATTTCAAGTGAACATCTTTGTTAGTTTCTGAGAAATGGTACATTAATTTAACATGGTAGGTATAGGGATTTCCATCTGCCCTTAAATTAACGCCTACTACCTCCACTTTTTTCCTAATTTTACTTTCCGTAGATTCGGAAATAGATGGGGGGGACATATTTTTGCACTATATTTTCGACAATATCTCTGAAAATATAATATCTAAAATTAAAAGACATGTATTTTTGAGTTCAGCGTTACAAAAGCTTTCACACGACACCCCACACAATATATTTTTTTAAAGATTTTTCTTTTTTTTTTAAGTAACTTAATTTGCCCCCTTTACATTTTTCGTAAATATATTTGTGAATGTTTAATAATCTGTAAATACGTGGGTCAATAGTCTTAATTACTTCCTCCAATTTGAATTTTCCACGTTCCATAGTTTACGAATAAAATGGCTATGACAGACAAACAGACAGACAGAGGTATGATTTTATAATGGTTCCGTTTTTACTTTTTAAGTACGGAACCCTAAAAAAATAACCAACGCTATCACCGCCGCTATTTATGAATTTTTTTGCGAATGGAGGTCATTCTTTGTAAATGTTAAGAAAACTACTCCATACCAAAATATGAAAATCGGTAGTATTATTGAGAAATGTTTGATAAACACGCTGATGCAGACAGTTTTTAAATCAAAGAATTATTTTAATAGATATTTAATTTTAAAATTAGTCAAAATCGTTCCATTAAAAAAGTTTTATAAGAGCAAAAACTATACATAAGGAATTTAATCATTTTAGATCATTTTATACATTAGATGTTCCCGGTGTGCAGACTGCAATTATTTTTTTTATTTGACTCATTTTTAGATGATTTATTTCCATTTTAAATCCAAATTTTCAGCATTTCGAGAGATATTTCTTACATATTTTAGAAAGGGATATTATTTTATATTGTTGCCAATTAAAAAAAAAATCCCTGCCGGCACGGCCTACAGGCGGAGGTAGATTTCGAAGTTAAGTATACTAATTTCACCACCAATCGCAGGCGTCTGTACCTAAAACTAAAAAGTCCTAACATTCGTCAAGCCACGCAAGTTAGAACGTGAACTAACAATGTAAATTTATGGTACTAGCTTGCACCATTTACCACATATGAAAGTATTGGGCGTCACTATAGATAAATATCAAAACTGGACAGCACACCTCAACCAACTTAAACTGAAACTGTTAAAACACCATCACAGTTCATCAAAACTTTGGGGGATTAATAATAACATGCTAAAAATATGGTACAAAAGATTATTCTTTATGGAACTGGGATTTAGGAAGGTAAACTAACAACAACAACAAAAAAAAATAAACAAAAATTAACATCAACCCAAAGACCATTCCTACTACAACTATCAAGATGATATAAAACCATCTCAACAGACGCACTAAATGTAATAAGAAGCATGCCATCCATCACTTTAACACTGGAATATGAATACAACAAGAGCAGAATCCTACACCTTTGAGATATCCAAACAACAGAGCAGCACTTTCTATCCATGAACATTCAACAAAGTATCCATGGTTGACAGTTACATCCAATAGAAGAAACATCACACCTATTAAGTAAATTTCAAATCGTAACTCATGCACACCAGCTAACGCGCCAAGAATTTTTATTGATGGATCTCGTACATCAACCGGCGTGGCATCAGCTTGCTGTATCACGAAAGGTACCTCGCTCATCCACCAATGGGACGGCAACAATGCGGTTCGCCAAGCCGTGCTATATGCTATCCTCCAAGCACTAGTATGTATCCAAACATACAAACACTGCCCTACATCTTATATATAGCGACAGTCTGTCTAGTTTGCAGGCATTAAACTCCCACAGAACCAAACACCCACTAGTTCTTAGCATTAAACAAAGTCTGTTAGCTCTTGAAAATCGCGCTGCAGTTGATCACGTATCTGCGCACAGGGGTACATTTGGCGACGAACTGGCGGACGCTCTAGCAGAAGAAATCACTATAAAACCCAAAAATAGATCATTACCTTCCAGTTCCACCTAGCTATACGATACGTTCTTTAAAAACAAATATTCTTGAAACCTGATAAACGCATTGGATCACTTCAAGAAATGACCGACACACTTATACTTTAATCCCAAATGTGTCCTACACACTATTCCTACTCACTCTCCATACTACAGCGTTTCTTGCTGGTCATAGTCCCTTTCGTCAGTATCTTTATAAATTGTATTGTGCTTCTTCAGACCGATGCGTTGAACAAGGTACAGCGTCACACCCATATTTTCACTGCACACCAACAAGCCAATGGCATCTCAGATATATTCAAACCCTCCTAAAAATTGGCTAACTAATATCCTCACTCGCCCAATTCTTAAGAGGAAACTCAAAAACATATATGAACACTTAACGTACCTCTCTAATTTAACCTAGGGAATCAACCGGTCTGTCATTTCACGCTTCTAATCTGCGTCACCTGTCGTGATTAGAACCCCACTTTCACAGAGTAACGCGAGGGATTTTCTCCGGACGCACTCAGAAGCTCCCACTACCTACTGATACCCCTCGCTGCCCAGTGTGGCGTACGAAATCTGTTTCCGGCAGCAATTGCCAACTTCTGTAAAGCCTTAGCCAGACACTGTCCCTTGTTTGCGTTTGGGATATCCCTGACAGGGCTGGCCGTAGGCCCATAACTTCACATGAAAATTTATGGAAACACCGCCTACTGTCCGATTTCTGGCGGCTTCAGCTCTGGCTGAAAACTGTATTTTTTTACCTCGATCAAGAGGGACCGGAGGGACACTACGCTCTACAGACTTGGTTTCCTTGTCTGAGAAGTCCCGTTCATGCAATCAAATCAAATATTAATTGAATGTTTTTTAAGAACAATTTTTGGTACTACTTGATTATCCCGTCGGAACAGATGTTATATAGTTCAGCAGCCGCCATCTTGGATTTTTTCTTGGCGTGAAACCTTTTGCACCAAGTAGCAAATGTCTCCAAGCAGCGATTTATTCTCATATTAAGCTTCACGGGGTCACCAGAAGACGTCACTTGTGGGCGTTGCCTTATCGATAAGCGCCAAATCCAAGATGGCGCCCGCGGGAATATACAACATCTAAGTCATCCCGTCGACCAATTTCGGCAAATTTTAAAAATCGCCAAACTGTTTACCAAATTATACAAACTAACATAATTTGGTACTACTTAGTTATCCCGTCGACCAATAATCTATCACCAAACTCTATGATTAAATGCCAATAATGGTTGATCGCAAATGTCACATTCACTTGACTTTAAGCAAGTTACACGTATTTACATCATCAAGTGATTTTTATTTCGACGTTTTATTTGTATTTTTATTAATGTTATATTAATTTATTTGTTCTTTCGTTATTTAAAATAAAAAGGTACTTCTTAGTTATCCCGTCGATCAAATTACTGTCGCCAAATTGTAAGATTAAATGCCAATAATGGCCAATAAAACCATTAATTCGACGTTTTATTTGTATTTTTTATTAATGTTTTACTAATTTATTTGCTCTGTCGTTATTTAAAATAAAAATTATGTCAATGTGTATAATTTGGCGAGTGGTTTGGCAATTTGTATAATTTGGCGTAATTGGTCGACGGGATAACTAAGAAGTACCAATAAAAATTATGTCAATTTGTATAATTTGGCGAGTGGTTTTGGCGATTTATATAATTTGGCGAAATTGGAAGACGGGATAACTTAGTACCCATAATTTTTATATTAAATAGCTAATGAACAGATAAATTAGTAAAACATAAATAAAAGTAGTACAAACAAAACGTTGAATTAAAAACCTCCTGATGACTTAACAAACACGTGTAAAGTGTTTAATGTTACCTTCAAGATCATCCATTATTGGCATTTAATCTTATAGTTTGGTGATAGTTTTTTGGTCGACGAGATAATCAAGTAGTACGAAAATTTAACTTTTATTTTTTTTCTATTATTTCTATAGTTGCTAGGACAAATCTCACAAATAATTCAAATAAAATGAGAAAAATGTAAGTATTTTAAAAGTATGTAAAAGTTAAGTATTTTGAAAGTAACGTGTGAAAATTTAGATCTTAAATTTTAATGGAAACAATACTGATGATGGCGATGGGAGCAACATTTGGCGGTTTATCACCTGTGCCCAACTAACATTAAAGGTAACGAGTACGTATCTACAGATCTTACTTCGTTACAGACTCTGGATTTCTTCTGTTTTTTTATTTTGTCCCAGTATATCTTGTTCTTCCGCTTTCTGTTGTTATCCGCCATTATATTTATATTCATATATTAATATCTTACTTAAATATTCCGTTTAAATTAAATAAATTATTTTTATTTATTTATAAAAAAAAAATACAATTTAAATTTAATTTAAAAAAAATTGGAATAGTTTTCATACAGTCCTGAAGGCTGACACTAAGAAATTAAGTTTATAAGATACTTTGATTTTAATTCAGATTAAAGCTCGTGCAATTTATTTTTAGCCTCCGGTGCGGTATGCTATTTCTTTCTCCCAGCTTATTTTGTGTCCAAAAAATAACGTTAGCTTACAGACGCTAGCAATAAACAAAGTAGATGTATCATTGTACAATTAAATGCTCTATAGCATTTTTAAAAATTTCTAAACATCGCACATTGTCAGTTTTTATACCATCGTATTGGGAAAAAAAAGTACTTTTTAAAGCATTTTGTTTGAAAACTACATCTCTATTTGTTTTTGAAATATTAATTTTTTTTGTAGTTTTTAGCGACATTTGTTTCATTTTGGCAACTCAAGAACTCCATTTTTAATAGAAAGTAAAGAAAAAATTGTTGAAAATAGCAATTATATCTTCTTGTTGCCATTTTATCATAAAAATTGAAAAAAAATTAATTAAAATACGTGCTACTTTGAGAAAAATATAAATGAAGGATTTATGATAAAACAGGGAGACTATATAAACTATATTTAATTTTAAGTTTCTATATTAATGCAAATTACGTCATTTTACATAACATAAAAGCGTGTTCTTTAAGTCATAAAATTGAAATATGTTTTGCAGTAGAGTCCCGGTTATTCGAGTCCCGCTTAACCGAGTTATTTTCTTCTGATGGACTGGTGGCTTCTATTATTATGAAAAAGCCATTATAAATGAAGCGTTAGGTGAAGATGAAAGAGCAGTCGTAAAAATGGCCATAATTTTTTTTTTTCAAAAAAAAAAATTATGGCCATTTTTTTCCCATTCTGACCAGAAAATCAGAGTTCTAACTTTTTACGACTGCTCTTTCATCTTCACCTAACGCTTCAGTTATAATGGCTGTTTCATAATAATAGAAACCACCAGTCCACCAGAAGAAAATGAAGTAATGGAAATACCGGGGGCGACACTAAATTCTGAAAAAGCAGAATTCCTGTTCTCTAGTCTTTGATTTAAGGTCGTTACTTACGTTTTTATAAAGGCGAATTCATTTCGCCAAAAAACGCGCAAAAGTCATAGCCGTGTTTAGCCACGTAGTTTACTAAAAACCCAAATTATCATTGAATCAGTTTGTTCAAATTGTGGATTGGTCAGAGTCAGACTTCAGTTTTGGTCCATGGTTTGCATTGTTGGTCAAAATCTAGACACACGGCAGTGTGTCAGCCAAGTTCGCCTGACATAGCCGCGTGTTATATCACACGAACCATTTCGAGCTGTTTTCGTCAAATTTCAATGCTCCACTACTAAAAATCTATAAGACCAATGTTCTTGTTATAAGAAATGTGTAGTAAGGCCACCCTAATTACCTAAAATCCAAAATTTTATAAATAACGCAAAATTAGTTTCCGAGATAATGACATTTGAAAATGTCTGATAATCGATAATTTTACCACTGACTGACTGACTCACTCACTCATCAAAAAGATCTCATATATCTACTGCAGCTACAGACTTCAAATTTGGTGCGAAGTTCGTTTACATTATAAAACTAAGGAATAAAATAAAAAAATGTGAAAATCGATGAATTACCCACCTAGGGAGTACCCACCATCGATGAATTACCCTGTCCATTTTTCCTTTAACATTACGTCTATTAGGCGAAATTTTAATTTGCCGTAGGAGGGGACACTGTTCTGTCACCAAATACCGCCAAGTTTGTCGCCAACATGGCGATATATCGCCAAATTTGGCGATCAAAATTAGTCGCCAAAAGTGATGCTATCTTGGCGATATCTCTAATATTTCGTCAAATTCTCATAGACTTCCATTGTAAACCTATCTACTTACTGGGGGTTTATCTGGGTTTACTTGTTTACAGAAAATCAACAAATTGAGATATTTTAATAATTGAGATATTTTAAACAATTCTTTCTAAATGAGCCCCTAATTTGGTTGGCGGAGTGAAATTTTGCATACTTATAGCTGAACACACATCAAATGACAAATCATAAAATTTTGATAAAGTCGTACATTTAACCCTTTGCGCTCCCACATGTGTATTTTAAACAATTCTTTCTAAGTAAGCCCTAATTAGGTTGGAGGCGTAAAATTTTGCATACTTATAGCTAAACACCTCACATCAAACGAGAAATCATAAAATTTTGAAAAAGTTGTACATTTAACCTTTTGGGCTTCCACATCTGTATTTTAAACAATATTTTCTAAGTGAGTCCCTAATTAGGTTGGAGGCGTGAAAATTTGCATACTTATAGCTGAACACACATCAAATGACAAAGCACAAAATTTTGAAAAAATCGTACATTTAACCCTTTGGGCTTCCACATGCGTATTTTAAGCAATTCTTTCTAACTGAGCCCCTTATTAAATTGCAGATTTGAAATTTTGCATACTTATAGCAGAACACCTGAGACCAGGCGACAAATCAAAAAATCTTGAAAAAGTCTTACGCTTAACCCTTTGAGCTACCACATATGTATTTAAAGCAATTCTTTCTAAGGGAGCCCCTAATTAAGTTGGAGACATGACTTTTTGCATACATATAGCTGAATACCTCAGACTGCACGACAAATCATAAAATTTTCAAAAAGACTTATATTATTTACTCCTCCGGGCTCTAACTTGTGTAATTTAATGAATTTTTCTAACATCCGCCCTTTTCACCCGCGGAGCACTTTCCAACTTTTGCGAACACCCCTTTGAACATTCTTTCATATTATGCACCATAGCCTTACATATTTTAGTTCCACTTTTTCCCGCCAGGGGCGCCTACTTATCTCGGGTGCTATGGGCTCGATTCTCTCGACTTATATATCTACGGATAATATGTAAAACGGAGTTTCGTTCGGATAGAGGTTTGTTTAGAATAGAGTGCGCTTCTGGTTGCGAAATGTGGAACTAACAGATTTTTCAAAAGGATAAAGTGTTTTGAAAGGAATATTAAACGAAACCCTCTGTGCGATCTGTGATCACACTTACCCACTTGTTATTTTGCAAATCATCAGAGAAAAGGATATTTAGTTAATTAAATTTGAAAATCCGGTGAGAGGCAATGTCCCTCCTCTGCACTGCCGCTTTGCCGGCACCCATGGATGAATGATACATTGTGTGGCATAAGCACATAACTTTATTTTTCAATTTCAGTACAAAAAAGCAGGCCCAGCTATAGGATATTTAAATGGAAAATTTAATAGGAAAATTTAATATAGGAATTTAGTAGGAATTGTTGTTTCAGAAACAATAAAAAAATAGTTTGTTATAGGAAATTTAAATTAAAATTGAATGTTGCTTGGTGAATAAAATAGTCACATGTACACATTAAAAAGAAAGTAAATTGTCTAAATATATTGTTACTTTACAAAAATTAATGATATCTAACAAAAACATAGCTGTGAAAAGAGTGAACCAAGTTCTGTAAAGACAATGGCAAGAAAAGAAGTGATATCTAAGTGGGTGCCAAGTTCAAATAAAATTCACCCAAACTTACTTACTGAAGTATTATAGCATTTTTTAAATTGCTTAGAAATCAAAATTATTGATAGCATATTAATAATAAATCTAGAACTTGGCAAGTTTTTGATAAATGTTATGCCTATCAATTTCATGTCTTAATAAAATGGTGATGTTCATATTAATTTCAATGACATTACAAAAAAAAAAAAAATAATATAGTTATTATTATAAACAAATGACTTGGGTTAAAGATTTGATAAACCAATAAATACACAGATATACTTACGCTTGTTCTTGGTCATCACTCTAGAGACTGCACCGCTTTAACCCTTTCAGGGGCAAATAACTTTTATTCGTGAAATGCTGAAATGATTGAATCACACCAGAATTTAAAAACAAATTTATTTCGAAATGGGTAAAAGCTTCTTTTCACGTATTTAATAAAATTAAACTTTTTAGTCAGGAATTCTGGTGTCAATGTGGCATTTTGCAGTTAAATTAGGTGGGATATGTTTTATCCCACCGCCCTTCAAGGGGAAGGAGCTCACTCAAATTAAGTCTTCCAATCATGAAATAACAAGATTTGATATAATAATGTCATTATTAAAAATAAATGAATCGTAGGTAAAAACTTGACAAGTTCTAGATTTATTATTAATATTCTATCAATAATTTTTATTTCTAAACAATTTAAAAAGTGCTATAATAATTCAGTAGGTAAGTTTGAGTGAATTTTATTTGAACTTGGCACCCACTTAGATATCACTTCTTTTCTTGTCATTGTCTTTACAGAACTTGGCTCCCTTTTATCACAGCTATGCTTTTGTGAGATTTTAACTTTTCTGTCTCAAAGTCATTTTTTTCTGCCTAAGTTATCTTTGAATTAACTTGTTCAGATTGTTCAAAGTCAGACTTCAAGTTTTGGTTCAGAGTAAGACCACCTTATCATAACAACAGACCTCACAATCGCTAAGTTTCTTTTGTCCACTGTACACGTGGTCAGAAACCACATGGTTGTCCTGCTACTAGCGCCATCTAACATGAGAAACAAAAATATTTGTATTTAAATTTGTTTTCCATATCCTTTTTTCCATTTTCTTTACAATATGCTGTATACTTGTAGTTTACAAATGATAGTTGTAAATTTTAATGTGTTCTAGACTTTTTTTTAATAACATAAACTTATTTAACTGTTTAACAAAAACATTTTGCTGCTGTATTTCATTAAGTAAATAATAATAATAATAATTGGCACAGATGTCATATATTGCCGCGATTTTTTTCTGACGCCAATGTCATATACACAACGGATACTTAACTGGCTCAAAAGTGTCGTTATTTTCTTTATATGGTAACCCGGATGTTATTGTTTATGCTGTTGATATTTTCGCCAAATTGGCGTCGGAAAAAAATCGCGCCAATGTGCCTGACATCTGTGCCTAATAATAATCAGGAAAAATCAACTTTTCCATGAATTCGTCAGTGATATTACTTTTTGAAATAAATGGATAGCATCCAGATCCCAAAAAAGTTAAATATTTTGGCACAGATATCATATACGTCCATATTGGCGCGATTTTTTTTCGACGCAAATTTGGCGAAAACATCTACAGCATAAACAACAACATCCGAGTTACCATAACCATATCAAGCAAAATAACTACACTTTGGCGCCAGTTAAATATCCGTTGCGTATATCACATTGGCGTCCGAAAAAAATCGCGCCAGTATATGACATCTGTGCCAATATGTTAATATATTTTCTCGGCACAGATGTCATATGCGTTCTAAATTTAGTTTTAATTCTTCTTATTAAGTAAAATCTCATTTCTGTCTATTGCACTTTTATAATGAAGTTTAGGCGAAATGTGGCTTAATTTGTAGTTTTTGAATTATTCCAAAAAGTGTTCTTCTAATAAAAATAGTCATGCAAATATCACTTGGCGTATTTCAACTATTACGCGAGCAAAGCCGCGGGGATAGCTAGTATGTTATATAGAAGTTCAGTACACCTCATAATGTACTAAAATTTATCTAAGCACGAAAACAGCAATTACCAGCCTTAATAATAATAATAATAACAATAAAACTTAATAACATATATAAATTACGCGGAAATCAAAGTATTTTAGGAAAATTAGAACACCGATAGATAGACAAAAAAACGGAAAGAAGCCATAAACACTTTTTAAAAAATGGAAACATAAAAAAGTTTAATAATCACGTAAATTTATACGTCTCCCTCGGCTTTTTCCCAAAAAGATAAATTATTGCCATGCTAAGACTTTGGTGTTTGCAAATCTTGGTTTGAGATTCGTGCTTAATCAGACCTACAGCCAATTGGCTCGTTTCAGTAAGTGTAGTTTTGGCGCAAAAGAAATTTTATTTTTAAAACATATAGATGATACCACATTGTTCCAGCATTGCGCCTTTTGCAGCTAACTTTGGCTGTGCAACACATTACTGAAAATTAGCTATTACTACATCTATATATATAAAAGTCTAGTGTGTCTGGGTAAAGCCAGACTTTTTTCCATGAACACGACCTGCAACCACACGCGGTTGGAGTGGTTAGATAACCCTTGGTATCCTGCTGCTAGTAAGGTAATTTAGTCGCGGTGCGTGAAAGTGGGAGATTACAGGGTCACTCAAAAGAATTCCATTACATTACGGCCTATGGGTAAAAATTATTTGAGATAGTTTTTAATAATGTTACAGCCTTTCGAACATAATGAAATTGAAATGTTTTTATGAAATGCATTTAAATATACATTCTGTAGCATATGCGGTGCAAAGAATATTTATTATTCATTTACAGGGCCACACAAAAGAATTCCGAAACGTTCTAAATGGCGATTTTTACACAATCTCAGGAACTTCCGAACCGATTTAAAAAATAATGGTGTCAAAATGATAGTAACAGACGTTGCTCCAAAATAAGCTATATTTTATGTCGGTAACACTACCCCAAAGGCGGTGCAGGAGCAAAAAAGTTCTAAAAATGCGATTTTTGTGCTACTGAAGGGCCTATAAACATGAAATTTGGCATGGTAGTTACTTATAAGATATAAATGATCTCTAAGAACATAGAAAGAAAAAAATGATCTCTAAGAAATGATCTCTAGAAATGATCTCTAAGAAAAAACCGAAATTTAAAAGGGGTGAAAATGCGCGAAAAGCGTTCTAAAAACGTGCTAAATTGAAATTCCCAAAAAGCACCAAACCAATTTCAAAAGTAATGGTTGGAAAGTGATGGTGTCAGCTCTTGCTCCAACATAGGCTCTAATTTATGTCTGTGTCACTTCCAGTTGTGTATTTCAGGAGGAAAAAACGTTCTAAATTGCGGTTTTTGTGATGCCGCAGGGAGTAACAACTTGAAATTAGGCATGGTAGTTATTTATAAGATATAAATTGTCTTTAAGAACATTCCCTGAAAAACTCGAATTTTAAAAAGGGTAAAAATGGGCGAAAAGCGTTCTAAAAACGTTCTAAATTGCGATTTCTACGCAATCTCCGGAAGTAGCAGATCGATTTCAAAAGTAATAGTTGGAAACTTCGGTGTTACTGTCACCTGGAGGTTGCAAGAGCAAAAAACATTCTAAATTGCAATGTCCTAAAAATGTCCTAAATTACGATTTCTATGCAATCTCAAAAAATAATGAACCTATTTCGAAAATAATGGTTGCGAATCAATGGTGACAGTTTCTGATACTACACAGGCTACGTTTTAAGCTGGTGCCACTAACACTTCGGGTTTAACAGGAACAATAAGCGTTTTAGAAAACCCTTTAAAAACTTTCTAAATTATGTTTTTAAAGGAATATTAGGAAATACACAATATACGTCGATACAATTCTTACTTTCAAATGAGTTCGTTCGGAGCTACATCAATATGCAAAGTAGAAAATTTCAGCCCAGTTTCTAAAGTCCAAGAACAAATTTATCATCGAGTAGGCTCGCTAATGCCCATACCAAATGCAACACCGAAATTCCTATAATTACATTTGTTAGTGAGAAAAAACTCGAAATAGATTATCGTTGCACTCACATTCTGGGCCTACAACGAGAAGTTATTCAGAGGGTTACAACGTCTATTCCATAACCACAATCAAGTGATCAATGCGTTCAAGACTAAAACGAATGGTTGCAGACAACAATAAGATCATCATAAAAATAGCAAATAAAGCCTTTGTGCAACAATATTAAAAAGCAGAAAAACCAACGTTTAATTTATGCATTTTAAACGTTGGTTTTTCTGCTTTTTAATAAGATCATCATTCTGGCCGACAAAAGACCAGCCGGTGAGCATGAACGAAGGTTTAATGCACCTCAAATCAATGAAGTTGCAGTGATAATTGTGGATAACAAATGTAGCCATCGCAATATCTTTATTCAACGCCGAAGCAATGAACTGCAACACTGCTGAAATTGCTGAAACACATCGCTTAAGGATACTGGTCCTCATGTCATAAAGCGTGCAATATATTCTGACCCGGACAACGCCGGGTATTGTAGCTAGTTATATAATAAAAAGTCGGTAATTTTCAATCCTTGGCGAGAGAAGGAAATTTGGCAACGCAATTTCTGGAAACCCATTCACTGTTTCATAAAAAGATGTATTATTTTTCAATATTTATACAATTTATTTAATATGAAAAAGCAATTTATATATTTTTCTATACAGACATAAGCAAATAGTATATAAAAACAATAATATGCGTAAATTAAATTTATACATGTAAACTCTTATAAAGCAAGCTACACTGTTCAATAAAATTTGTTTTCATAACTGTTTATATCATTTGGCAACAAATCTCACTTTCTACCGAATTGTGCCAAGATTTTTTAAAAACCGCAAATCTCTCTATACTGAAAAAGTACCAATAAATCTTAGATTTAAAGGTACTTTTCGGTTAGCCGGGCGCCAGTGTTATATATACATACTTATATATATATACATATACGTATATATACATACATATGGACAACAGCTATATGGTCATAAGCTATATGGGAAAAAATTATTTTAATCTTTTCTTCTAGGAGACCCCTCTAAAATTTGCCAATTATTTAGAAAATGAGATTTGCAATGTTTCAGCTCAATTGAATAATATTAACCCGTGTCTCATCGAGGTTGAATTCATGAAAAATTGTGATTTTTGGCGAAAAATTGTAGTTTTTCTTACATTAAGTGAAACTATTTGTCCTAGAAACCCGATTCTTGTTTTATTTCATAGAAAATGTTGCTGCCTTGAACTGTCTCTCTCATCAAAACTTATATTTAATGACATTTAGTACTTTTCAAATCAGCTCGTGAACCATACCCTCATACTCTGCAATTTTGAAAAAGAAGTGAAAAATGACAAATGAATAACTTTGATTATTTTTGATATATTTTTTTGTATTATTTGCATTAAAATACAAAAGAAATTGAACAATTTTTGTAACTTTAAAAATATTTCATGAATTATAGTTAATTATTAGTTATCTAGTTCTGTGCCTGGAAAGAAAGAGCTCCTAAATTTGTATTGCAGTTGAAGCGCATTTAGACGGAACATCTGAATTTTTCTTCTTATTACAATGCAACATTTTTTTTTTTAATTGGCTACATGTCTCATCAAATCACCGACAGTAAGATACCACGTAATTGTTTTACGTATTTTATTTTATAACTAGAGAGGTAGCCCGTCATAAATGACGGAAATTTAGATATAAAGGTATTATACAACTCATGTGCAAGAACGTAAGTTTTTCTCGCTTGTTCCGCAGTGATAGATAAAAATAACACATTTTAAGAACGAAACATATTTATGAAAAACTGTGTACAGTAGAAGACCACTAATCTGCACAGTTTGGTTCCAAGTGTCTGAGGATTTCAGGCTTTTTGCGGTTATGTCTATTCAGTCTTTGTTTACATTTTTTTTAATTCATATATTGGGCAATTCAGATTGTTAATTCTTAAAAATAAATTACATACTTGAAGTAAGGTAAAAACTATTAAACTATCGTATACGATTTAATGAAATGGTATTATATGGTATTATACGTGTGCTTCATGATCTTGGCGAAATTGGCTGCAACTTGTCATAATCATAATTGTGTAGGCCATTATAACAAAGAAGTAACCAGTTTTTAATAAAATTTCTGATATAAAGTAGTTTTCAAAAACTTGTGTAAAATTGCCGGTCGTTCTGATGTTATGTCAGTCCTAGTAATAATATTTGTAACACTGAAGAATTTCCATGTATATGTGGAATTTAGAAAAGCTTCTGCAAAAGAAAGGTCCTGAAATGACATTGTAATTCCTCTAACTTCAAAGTTTAATTGGACCCTGATGTTGTTTACTGAAATCTAATAAATACAGTTATTTTGAATATTACAACAGAATTAAACAGATAAACTTATTTAACTTAAACTCGCTGTTAATTCAGTGTTATTTTTTCGTATTAAGAATAAAAATTATTTAAATTTTTCAAATCATGCATTTATAATTTTTTCATTATTTAATAACTAAATAATGAAAAAATATGCTTTTGTTCTGAGCTCATAAATATGACAATAAAGTAATGTAACTAAGAGACATTGCAAAATAAAATCTTTGTGAATTCAAACCATAAACAAACGATACCATTTTACTTACACTGGCCTCCAAAAGTTAAGGTACAGGGACTGGATGCTTTCGATTGCACATGTTTTGTCGAATATCTACCAACATTATGGGTGAATTGTTCTTGAACTTCTAAGATGAAAAGAACATGTTTGATTTTATATTCCTCGGTGAAGATTTATCGGGAGGTACAATTAGGGGGCTAATAATAAATTTAATAATAAAATAATATTTGCGATCACTTATGTAACAGAAAAGGCTGGAAATGGTTTGTCACTGTGGTAAATGATTATTTGGGTCTTGTTCAACATTTGTATGCATTTGTGTAAGCATAGCACTAATATTCGTGAAGATGTTACGTTTTTGTGAAAAATTCAAAAGTTTTTTGTTTGTAGTATGCAGAGTTTTCAACCAAATGTAACACAACTTTTCAAAAACCTGGCAAAGAACAGTAGATACAGTATACTGCAATTAAAACATGAATATATTGAATATTTGACAAAACTAGTGGATTAAATAACTGGGACTCGGGAACCGCTTGGTGGACTGAACTCTTTTATTTAGCCGCTCATCTTACAGTCTGAGTCGCGAGTTCGGTCGGGGGCCCCTCGAGCCACGTACGATGATTTTCAAGAGCTACATTGTCATACGTTTGACATGTTTCTCAAATCTGCAAGACCTCTCGTTTTTGGCGCGGGTTTTAGCTAATATCTTATTGTTTATCATATTTTCCAGCAGAGGGCATAGTTGTAAATTTGGGAGGAACATTTCTTTAATTGGCTGATTAGCTTTTGATTGATTGTCCGGGATCAGATGCCAGAGTTAGGCTTGGCTCGCCCGGGGATGAGCTAACCACAACTGAATGAGAATATTCCGAACGTCTGCAAGTTTACTCTTAAAGATCGTCTGAAAATGATATCTGAAAGTAATGAGATGTATTGCTGGGAAACAAAGTTACAAGGGGAGAAACTGGTTTTAGACATAGATTTAAAGTACAGTGGCTAGAATAGATAGTGTGCCGTTCATTGGTTACCATAACGCTTTTTTTTTGGTCGTGAAAGAAGGACGCCGCAAGGTGGCGCGCATGTTATCACCGACTGGGAATTTTGAAAGCTTTTAGCGCCGTGACAGTGAAGCATATTGTAAACAAACGCGAGTTTTTCCCATAAAGTTTTAATTATGTCTGTTTAAGAAACAAAATATGAGTGAAAAACTAACAAAAAAATCAGCAAAGGTATTGTTTTGCGCCTGGTTGTCGTAATTTGTTTTTTAAATAACTGTATAAAGCAAAATGTATCTGTTTTCAATTAGTTGATCTCCAATTTTGTTCTTAGTAAAAAGAAAAAAAAAATGCATTTTTAGAATATTGTTTGTTTAAGTTTTCATGATAAGTGCAATATGTTTTAGTTTTTAATTTATATTATGCTTAAAAATATTTATTGTCAGCAGTAAGTTGACTATTTTGAAAATATCGGATATAATATCGAAAATATCGGATATTTTTTATATTTTCGAAAATATCACGATATTTACGAACCTTGGGCCCGGGGGAAGAAGATTTCTCCACAGAGGAATGAGATGTCCCTCCGGAAGATTTGATATTTTGTTTTCAATGGTCAAAAAGTGTAATCCCCCCCCCCCAATCCCCCGGAGCTACAAAAATCCCTCCCGGAGAAAAGTGTCTGAATTCAACACTGGTTTGCACAGTTTTGGAAGTAGTGAACAGTTGTTGGTATTTGTAAATAAAGATAAAGCGAATTTAACCTTTGAATTTATTTTAAAAATTATTTACTTTTCATACATAATTCATAAAGAAACAAATGTTTATAATTTCTCTTAAGAATTTTAATATGTGATTTCCAATGTGAAAATGATTTATTTAACAAATGGGCCTTTGTTTTGAAAATAACACAAAGTAAATATTGCTATTGGGAGATTACTTTTAAATGTTTATTGTATGTTTGCACAGTTTTAGAAGTAGTGAACAGTTGTTGATATTTCATATTTGTAAATAAAGCTAAAGCAAATTTAACCTTTGAATTTATTCACTTTTTTCATACATGGATTCATTAAAAAAAAAAAAAAAAAAAAAAATCTTAAGAATTTTAATGTGTGATTTCAAGTGTAAGAAAGATTTGTTTAACAACTGGGGCTTTGTTTTGAAAGTAACACAAAGTAAATATTGCTATTGGGAGTGTATTTTTAAATATTCATTGTATGTTTGCACAATTTTAGAATAGTGAACAGTTGTTGATATTTGTAATTAAAGCTAAAGCGAATTTAACATTTGAATTTATTTTTGAAATTATTTACTTTTCATACATAATTCAAAAATCATTTTTTTTAAATTTTTCTTAAGAATTTTAATATGTGATTTCAAGTGTAAGAAAGATTTATTTAACAAATGGGGCTTTGTTTTGAAAATAACACAAAGTAAATATTGCTATTGGGAGTTTATTTTTAAATATTCATTGTATGTTTGCACAATTTTAGAAGTAGTGAACAGTTGTTATTTGTAAATAAAGCTAAGCGAACTTAACATTTGAATTTATTTACTTTTCACACATATAATTTTTATTTAAAAAATATGTCTCTGTTCTAAAATAACAGTTTGTAAATAATATATTTATTATTGAAGTATTTCAGACTTGTTTTCATCTAAATATTAATTCCTATATTTAAATGTCTTCTTATATAATATTAAAATAAGTATCGAAAAAGCATTAATTTGTCCGATCTGCTTTCGGAAATTTCCAGTCTCTACTACAGTCAGCGCCATCTATTGGAGGATTACTTTCCCGGTCACTTTTTTAGCGTCGAACGGCACACTATATATTCTAGCCACTGTAATTTAAAGTTAGAAGAAAGAAACTTCGATTTTAATTTAAATTTTTGGAATTTTAAAGGGTTTTTATCGTTTCATGCATGCTATACTGTGTGTATAAATAATATAGTTTATATACAGGGCTACACAAAGGAATTCGTAAGGGTTACTGAGTATGAGATTAAATTGGGAATTACTTAGTTATCCCGTCGACCAATTTCGCCACATTATATAAATCGCCAAACCTCTCGCCAAATTATACAAATTGACATAATTTTTATTTTAAATAACAGAAGAACAAATAAATTAGTATAACATTAATACAAATACAAATAAGACATCGAAATAAAAACCAGTTGATGACGTAAACACGTATAACTTGCCTAAAGTCAAGTGAATGTGACATTTATAATCAACCATTATTGGCATTTAATCTTATAGTTTGGCGATAGATGTTTGGTCGACGGGATAACTAACTAATACTGTAAATTGCTTAAAGGTAGTTTTTAAAGGAGTTATGCATTTTTACGCTGAACTGCATTTAGTTTACTAAGAAATTTTTGTAGAATATAGATAAAATGATATACAGGATTATGCAAAGAATTGGATGCATAACCGTCTATGGGGGATAATATCTGGAAAAGTGATTTCAGTAGTTTTAAGAGTGTTTTAGTTTAAATTAAATTTTATCTAAATAGTGGCGTGTAATAACGGTGCTATTGGCTATGGACGGTAACTGTTGAAATCAATTTTTTAAATTTTTTATGCGTTTTCTAAAATTTTTACTTAGTTATCATATTTACCTTATTTCCCTAAATAATGAAGTTTTGTTAAAACATTCAGGAAGTGTTGGAAAGTGTTTCATATTCTATGCTTAACGCATGATTTTTCTTTCTTGTTTAGTCTTATTTTGCATTTATTTTATTCTTAATTTTTTAGTCTTATACTGCTTTATAGAAACTTTACTATTTAAAGTTTAAACTTTTCGCCCCCCCCCTTGCATATAGTACAAACTATACTGCAGATAATGCAAAATAATAGACAATTTGGTACTTTTCCACCAGGGGCTTTGGCCTTTTTTTAAAAAAAATGCTTGGTGTAATTCGGGGACCAGAAAGTGAGATTTGTTGTCAGATCATATAAACAGCTATTGAAAACAAACTTCATGAGCTTTTTTGGTTTTTTTTTTTATATGTTTATTTTATATGTATATTACTGATGTTTTTTTATGTACAAACTACTTCTGTTTCTGTATAAAATTATATAAATGGCTTTTTATGTTAAATAAATCGTATAAATATCGAAAAAAAATGCGTGTGTACATAAAATGAAACAGTGGATAGGTTCCCGGAAAATATGTTGCCAAATTTCCTTTTTCGCTAAAGCACAGCTATGCTGGAAAAGTACCTAAAGCACATTAAAATCGTGCAGTTAGGAGCTCAGACAGTACAGCGTCGTCTATTCTGGGTTATTTTATTTGTAGCATTTAGGAGGAAGATGTAAAGATGCACAGTTTCGTATATTACACTTTAAATTCTCATCCATAGATTTTGAAACAATATCTTAAAAGAGCGGAGTTTAAATTAAATTGCGGTGACCTCTTTTATGCAAGATTGTTGGTTTTAAATGGGAATTTCGTCAAATTAGTCAGCTATCGCCAAGTTGGCTTCATATATGACAACTTATTTTTGTCGCCAAATTTGGCGAAATTTCGTCAAGTTGGCCACCAGTTGGCGCTACTGTGGTAACCCTGCATTAGTATTTTCCAACAATTAATCATTTCAATGAGGCGGTCCTACCGGAATTGTGAGGGACACACAGAGACTTGGATTTTATATAAATAGATAGATATTCTCCAAGTGAAACTGAACACCGGAGAAGCTGCTAGAATTACAATACACCCACCATTTAACAACAGAATTTAATTTCAAGTAGAATTGTAATACGACTCCGCAAACAACTATTTCGAAAACAAAGAACTGAGCTCATAAAATACAGATTTTAAAATTTCGGGGAGCTGTTATTCACTGGGATGGAAAACTGCTTCCTCATTTTTTAAATAAAGTAAAGAGAGGATAGCAGTTCTGATTAGTTGTGGAGATGAAAAACAGTCAATAGGAGTTCCTCCGTTTGAAAATAGTATCTAAATAACTCAGGCAAAAGCTGTATTTTCAGCAATTGAAGAGTGGGAGAAAGTTGGAAAAATCCAGGTAATATGTTTTGATGCCACTGCAGTAAACACTGCTCGCCTCAAGGAACCCGCATTTTGCTATAGCAATTATTAAAGGAAACATTTTCTATATTTACCATGTCGCCTCCATAATTTAGAAATTATATCATAAAAACTGCTTTTGATTGTGAAGTGTGCACAATTACTGCCCCTCAGCCAGATATTTAAAAAAAATCAGATTGGGTGGTTTAAGTTAGTTCAGACTAAATATAAAAATGCTATTGAAGATGAAAAATTAGGTATAAAATAATTAATTCAGAAGAAATTTCAAGTTTTCTTACAGGACATTTAAAATATGAACAGCACAGGGATGGTTATAAAGAATTTATCCAACTTTGTGTAATTTTTATAAAACATCTTCCTCCAAAAGACATTTTTTCAGAGCATCTGGTACTATTCATCATGCCAGATGGATGGCATTGGTCCTTTATTCTCACAAAATATATCTTTTAGGGTTCAGCTCTTATTAACAAATTTAGAAAAAGAAGGTATTAGAGACATTTGCTTATTTATAATCAATATTTATTGTTAAATCATGGTTCAATGCTCCCACTCCCACTTTGGCCCCCAACAAAGACCTGCAATTATTAAACTCTCTTGATGACTGCAGAAAAATTTATAAATAGGTTGCAGACAGAGCTCACTAAAATAATAAACCGCCTTTGATATCTTAACTAGGATAAAGTTTCATTTTCATTTTTAGATGACACTTTGGAAAAAAGGTCAAAATAAGTGTAGCTGTAAAATTAATGTTATTAATTAAAAGCATTTGAAGAAGAAAATAATGATGATGATTGGAATGTAAGAACAACAAAAAGTTTTAATGAAGTGGATTATTTATTGAACAAAGAAGTTGATGTTTTTGTTTCATCTCAAACTATAAATTGTAAAAGATTTTATATTACTATGCAATTTTTAAGTACCGATCCCAATGTATGGTATTAAAATAAACATTATTTAAAAGAAAAAAATTAGTGAATGGTTAAAGGTTGTCAATGACACAGCTGAAAGGGGAATAACATTAATCTGAAATTTCAATTCCTGTTAACAAAAGACGAAGAACAAAGACAGTTTCGGCTAAAAGTTGTACCTGAATGTAGAAAAACTTTTCAAGACTCTTCAAACCATACTAATGAGACAACTGTAAGGGATAGAGGTCTGCACGGGCCGGAATTTCCAGGCCCGGGCCCGGCCCGGTGTAAAAATTGAAAGTTCGGCCCGAGCCCGGCCCGGCCCGTTTACATTTTTACCGTTCTCGGCCCGGCCCGTACAAAAATCGGTGAAAACAGGCCCGGCCCGACTAAATGTCTACAAAAAATTCCGTTTTTTCTCGACATACAATTAAGATTCTTTTAATGAATACTACATGCATATTTATGGGAACATTTTACAGTATATTTTAAATTACTATGTGTTCGCAAAATAGAAAACACACAATAGTAAACGTTAACGATTACTTACAGTGTTTTAGTCAACGTCTCTACAGACGTTTCAAAATTTAAATAAGGGTTTATTAAAAGATTATTGTAGTTTAGAATAAAGGGTTAAAAAACATGATAACTTTTGAAGCTTATAATAAAAGGTAGATTTGTGAAAATATTTCTGTCATTTTTAAGGCTTTTCTCAAATCCAAAGGAGCTACATTTTGATACATTTATGAATTCATTTCTTTTCGGAAACGCATGAGATTGGCAGGTATTCTTATTCAGAAACCATGTAAATGCCGTTTTTTTTTAGATAAAAGTAATATATCTTTCAGAAAATACTGCCAAAGTTAGCGTTTTGAATCGAATTTCCGGAAGCGATAGCACAGGAAAGGAAAAAACGTACAGTCACGTGACAAGAGTCTCTGTTATCTCTGTACGTAATTTATGAAAAATGGAAACGCTATTTGATCCCAATTGCCTTCAATACTCAGCCAGTCAATTTTATGCCTTTATAGTTAAAAATGTGTCTGAGAGTTTCGCATTGTTGAGCAGTAAATATGAGAACCACCTTAAGGTACATTTCCAAAGATACTGTTAACAGAAATTCATTATCGCTATTAATACTTTTACAAAACATAATGCCTGTCCTACACATCCTGAGAAAGATTAAGACCAGTTCCGTCCCGGCACAAGTCTGCCGAAAAAAATTAAATCCGGGATCAGGCATCATGTAACTGTACGATGCCGATCTCCACGATGGACATGTTACATTTCTGTATTGATGTTGTTAAACTCGCATCGGCTCGTAACGCACATTTATACTTCTCGAAAAAGTCATATTCATTGGAAATGACCTCGTATTTTATCTGCTCCTCTCAAATTCTTATATCGGGCCAATAGGCCCGATTAATTTTTTTTATCGGCCGGGCCCGGCCCTTCAGGTCCGTTCAATTTTTTTGCCGGCCCGGCCCGTTTGAAAATTCTCCTCCATCCCGCCGGCCCGGCCCGCGGGCCGGGCCGGGCCGGGCCCGTGCAAACCTCTAGTAAGGGATAATAATTTATTTTATTTATAATGCTTCCTTTCTTATAACACAACTTTAATAATTAGACGCATTTGAACATTATTTCTTCTAATTTTTTGGGTTTCGTTCATCTGACGAAACCCTATTCGTCTCGCTCCTCTGTCTGTCTGTCTATTTGTCCGTCTGTCTGTCCGTCACAGAGGCCGTTCTTAGAAACTATATATGTTGGAGACTTGAAATTTTGCATACTTATAGCGGAACACCTCACATCAAACGACAAATCCTGAAATTTTGAAAAAGTCTTATATTTAACCCTCTGGACTCCAACTTGTGTATTTTAATCTTTTTTGTTCTAACTGAGCCCCTAATTAAGTTGAAGGCTTAAAATTTTGCATACTTATAGCTGAACACATCACATCAAACGACAAATCATAAAATTTTGAAAAAGTCTTATATTTAACCCTCTGGACTCCAACTTGTGTATTTTAATCTTTTTAGGGTTTCGTTCATCTCACGAAACCCTATTCGTCTCGCTCCTCTGTCTGTCTGTCCGTCTGTCCGTCACAGAGCCCGTTCTCAGAAACTATACATGTTAGAGACTTGAAATTTTGGGTACTTATAGCTGAACACCTCACATCAAACAACAAATCATAAAATTTTGAAAAAGTTGGTAATTAACCGAATTACGGGCTAATTAACTTCTAAAATTAACCAATCCACCTTTTTAACGCAAATTCAAACGGACTTTCTCGAAATCATCCGTGTTTCTCCTAAGGGTTGCCGGTAAAATCAGCCGAATGCACGGTTACCACGGAGGAAATTAAGCCGAAAAATGAAGTGGAGATTTTAAAGCGAAATCGTATATCAGAAAATATTGGTCCGATAAATTTGTAAATGGAATAGACAGACGCAGAAAAAAATCTACTTTCATTTGGTATAAAGTTCACATTTCTGCGATGTGTATAAGTTAAAATATCCACTAAAAATCGATCGATAAAAATTTAATTTCTTTAATTGGAAAGACAAGGAAATAAAAAGATTTCAATTCGGCGGGAAAGCAGGTAGACATGACGACGCTGCGGTTTTCCATAATAGCATATTTTAATACGAAATTTTAACTTTTTAAATATTAAATTTTTTGGCATGCCGATGTCAAATTTCTCGCTGATTTCATTGATACCCATATCTAAGTCCTATCTTAATTACAAGCGGAAATATCAATTATTATTTAATTAATCGGTTTATTCCTATCAAATGTGTCGATTAAAATGAAGAGACGCGCTTATTTAACCACGAATTAACTTAAATTAGGAAATCTAATAATTTGCCTGGGCTTTTTGAACAGCGATATGAGATAAGTATAACTCATTCATCATCAGAAAGTTTACTTCATACCACTATTTTCTAATAGTAATTTCAGGAAATATTTTGAATTATTGGTTAAGACCGCCACTCAGTCTGTTTGAAACTTTAAGATAGTTTATAACACATAGAAAAAAGTGTAAAAAAGAATGGAGTGTGATATTTCGAGGAGGGGGGAGGGGGGGGAGCTAGAATTATTTTTAAAATCTTAGCGTTTGTTACCGCAGCAAATATTTTAAATTCTTGTTTAAGACCGCCACCATCCCGACCCATCTATCTACTGAAAGATTGCGTAAAGGAGTTTCGTTCAGATATGCTTTTGTTAAGAATAGAGTGCATTCCCTGGTGGTGGAATGTGGAACTAACATAACGCGATTTTGTTAAAATTAGGAAATCTAACAAGTCGATCTGTTTGAAACCTTAAGATATTTTATAACACATAAGATAAAGTGTAAGAAAGAATGACACGCGAAATTCCGGGGAGGGGGGGAGGCGCTAGATTTCTATTTAAAAATTGGCGTTTCTGACCGCTTTAGGTGACTTTTTGAGGGAGTCCTGAGATATATGCTACTTATTTAGTATAAAATTTTCTAAAGTTTAGTTACCACTATTTCCTAATAGTAATTTCAGCAAATATCTTAATTTCTTATTAAGACCGCCACCACCTCGAGTAACATATCTACTTATAGGTTGTTTAACGGAGTTTCCTTCCGATACAGTTTTGTTAAGAATAGAGTGCGCTCCCTGGTGGTGGAATGTGGAACTAACATTTTTGTTAAAATTAGGAAATATAACAAGGCGATCTGTTTGAAATTTTACGATAGTTTATAACTCATTAGAAAAAGTTTATAAAAAATGGCGCGTGAAATTTCGGGAAGGTGGGGAGAGGGGGAGGGGCAAAATATTTCTTTTTTGTTTCATACCGTTTCAGGTGCGTTTTTTGATGGAGTCCTCAGATACATGCTACTTATACTTATTAAATATAAATATGTCAAAAGTTAAATTACCACTATTTCCGAATAGTAATTTCAACAATTATCTTAAATTCTTGCTGAAGACCGCCACCCCCTCGAGTAACATATCTACTAATGGGTTGTGTAAAGGAGTTTCGTTCAGATACGCTTTTGTTAAGAATACAGTGCGCTCCCTGGTGGTGGAATGTGGAATTAACAGACCGCGATTTCATTTAAAGTAGGAAATCTAACAATTCAATCTGTTTTAAACTTTAAGATACTTTATAACACACGATAATAAATTATAAAGAAGAAGGGCGCGTCGCATTTCGAGGAGGGGGGGGGGGTGAGGGAGGTGCGCGAACAAAATTAGGAAATATAACTGGACGATCTGTTTGAAACTTTAATTTGGCTTATAAAACATAACATAATTTTTTTTAATCAGGCCGCGTCAAAAATCATGGTGACCATCTGCCCACTCCCCCCAAGGGGGCACTTTTCTAAATTTGGCAGATACCCGTCATGTGATATATCGTAGCATTTGGGGGGGGGGGGGGGGGGCGAACAAAATTAGGAAATATAACAAGGCGAATATGTTTGAAACTTTAACATAGTTTAGGATGTGTTTGCCAAAATTTAGAAGGTATTCCATGGCGATAAATGTACTGGACGTTTTGAAAGAAAGTGTTTTGAAAGGAATATTAAACGAAACCCTTTGTGCGATGTATGATCACACTTACCCACTTGTTTGTTCTAACTGAGCCCCTAATTAAGTTGAAGGCTTAAAATTTTGCATACTTATAGCTGAAAACATCACATCAAACGACAAATCATAAAATTTTGAAAAAGTCTTATATTTAACCATCTGGGCTCTAACTTGTGTATTTTAATATTTTTGTTCTAACTGATCCCCTAATTAAGTTTAAGATTCGAAATTTTACATACTTATAGCTGAACACCTCACATCAAACGACAAATCCTAAAATTTTGAAAAAGTCTTATATTTAACCATCTGGGCTCTAACTTGTGTATTTTAATCTTTTTGTTCTAACTGAGCCCCTAATTAAGTTGAATACTTAAAATTTTGCATATTTAGCAGCTGAACAATTTAACAATTAATTTTGCAGCTGAACGCCTCATATCAAACGACAAATCACAAAATTTTGGAAAAGTCTTATATTTAACCCTCTCGGCTCTAACTTGTGTATTTTAATCATTTTGTTCTAACTGAGCCCCTAATTAAGTTTAAGACTTGAAATTCTGCATACTTATAGCTGAACACCTCACATCAAACGACAAATCATAAAATTTTGAAGGTCTTATATTTAACCCTCTGGGCTCTAACTTCTGTATTTTAACCTTTTTGTTCTAACTGAGCCCCTAATTAAGTTTAAGACTTGAAATTTTGCATACTTATAGCTGAACACCTCGCATCACACGACAAATCATAAAATTTTGAAAAAGTCTTATATTTAACCCTCTGGGCTCTAACTTGTGTATTTTAAGCTGTTTTTTTTTTCAACTGAGCCCCTATTTAAGTTGAAGACTTGAAATTTTGCATACGTATAGCAGAACACTTGCGATCACACGACAAATCATAAAATTTTCAAAAAGTGTTATATTATTTACCCACCGGGCTCTAACTTATGTATTTTAAGCAACTTTTCTAACCTCCCCCCATTGCACCGGGTGGGTACTTTTCTAACTTTTACCGACACCACTTTGACCACTCTTTCATATTATGCATATAGCCTTACATATTTAAGTTCCACTTTTTACCGCCAGGGGGCGCCTAACTATCTCGGGTACTATAGACCTTATCCCCTCGACTAATATACCTACGGGTAGGTTGTAAAACGGAGTTTCGTTCGGATAGAGGTTTGTGTAGAATGGAGTTCGCCCCCTGGTAACGAAATGTGGAGCTAACAGATTTCACAAAAGGATAAAGTGCTTTGAAAGGAATATTAAGCGAAACCCTCTGTGCGATCTGTGATCACACTTACCCACTTGTTTTCTTTCTTTGCCCTTTTTTTCTTTTAATTCTTTAAGTTTAGATTCCGATTTTTTTTTTTTTTTTTTACGTTAGAATTTTTTTAATTAAATCCTTTATTATGTACAAAATGAAGACAAAAAGGTGAAAAGCAGATGAAACGAAATGTTACAATGTTTTTTCACATTTTCATAAAAAGTCAATTTTTAGGTTTCAAGTCGAATCTGGTCTCAAAAAATGCACATATGTTTAAATCTATAAATTTTTACAGAAAAGTGGTGTGTTGTTCTTCAAGACAAAAACATTTTTGTATGAAATGAGACCAGGATTATGTTTCTAGGTTCAATTGTATTCAGTTCATGAAGTAAAAAGAGTATATTTTTGCGAAAAATCACGTTTTTTTCAAACTTTGACCTCAATGAGGCACGGGTTAACATTATCAAAATGAGCTGAAACTTTGCCAATCTCATTTTCTAGCCAATTGGCAACTTTTTGGGGGGGTCCCTCCAAAAAATTTGAAAATTGATTTCTTGTGACCACTCTAACTTATATATATGTTAGATTATTCTAACATTGGAAGATATTTCTAGTTGAAATGAAGTAACTGGCTGCACTGATACTAGTAGTGGATCACGTCTAGCAGTAATAGAGTAGTGTAACTTGTCAAAACAGGAAAGGTCTATCCTGTCGTACTATTATAACGAAAACTGGAATCCTGTCGTGTTAAAGGTTACGACATTAACGTTAGATGATGATTCGGAAGTTGTTTCGTTCAACGAGTGAAGGCCATGGAATACATTTATCCGTGAAAATTTCTCCAGAAATAATTGAGACAAAACATAATATCAGCAAAGCTTTTTATTTTAACAGTTTTCGGTGGCCCAGTTTCCACCAAGATATTTGGCCATCGCTTCATAGTAGTAATTTAGAGATAAACAAAGTTGTAGATAATAGAATACATGGACGGTGACCAGGGAGTGGTGTGAAAAATGGTAATACGACTAAAATTTGCGGAAACACAGCGAGCATCGGCTTTTTGCGCGTCAAGCGTAGTAATACAAATTTGACGCAGATCGCGCTCTCAACCAATTAATAATTGAGAATAGAACGCCATGGAAAGAGTGCTGACAGAGCGAGTGGATGAATTTGAAGGTAAAAAGGGTATCGCCGGAATATGCACGGGAAAGTATAATTCTCGCGAGGGAAAATCCTAACAAAAAGTTTTCTGTGAAAAAAAAGCATCAAGTTCTCTTTAATGTTTCGGCCAGAAAAAGTAGTGATATCTGAAGTTCGCACAAGTTAAAAGCCAAACATCCCAAATCTTTCATTGAAAATAGCTTCCTGCGACTTGGCCGTTAATGCTTTCTAGAGGATTTTTCAAATTCTAAAGTATGTACAAAGGAGCTACATCCCAATTACATTTTTTGAGGACTTTAGGCATTTCGTGGCACAAAGTACAGAAATAAAATACACATTTTTAAAAAGCATATAAACCACTTCAGTCTATTTAAATGCTTAGAAGTTAAAAATAACAAAATAACTGTATTCAGAAGATAATATTCCAACAGAGCTAATTGCTAAAACACAATTAGTATCCGCTTTCAACAGTTTAACCCCTTCAAGGGCGATGGTTTATTTTTGGACCATTTATATTTAATCCCTAAATGGGACATTGACACCAGAATTTTTATTTGAAAATTGTCGTTTTAGTTAGTACGTGAAGAAAAGCTTCTACTTATTTTCAGTTACATTTGTTTGTAAATTCCGGTGTCATTCATTCATTTCGGTATATTACTAATAGAAGAGCTTTACCCCTGAAAGGTTTTTTTTTTTCTTACAGAAAACGTTTTGTTGGGATATCACTACTTTTTGTATGTTTTTTCAAGTGTGTTTTTCTAAACGATATTAATATAGAACTTTTTTTTAATTTCGGTACTTTTATGTTAGCCGGCCATAAATCTCCTAAATAACATTTTGGTTTTTTGTCAATAGCAGTTTTTATTTTTCACAGAATGCACAGAATTCTATAAATTTTGATTTTTAGAAAGATATAGATTGATAGAAATTGTTGGCCATTACATTCTGTATAAATCGCCCTGCAAGTGGCACTACTATTATGTTTTCTTCATGCTCTTGGCATCTAATTGGACAAACTTAATATGTGTAATGCCAATTGATAAAAACCGAGAAAATTTGATTTTGTCTTTAATCCTTCAACAAGGGACGGGGGAGATATTATCCTATTATGCTATTTCCAATGAGTATTACAGCTGTATTTTAACTTTTATTCTGGAAAGATGCACCAAATTGTATATTTATTAATTTAAATTATGTATAATTGTTCAATTTTAGTTTGGAATATTGAACACTGAACAGGGGCGTTGTTGAGCTATCTTTAGAAAAAAAATCCCTGAATCTGTGCAACTCGATGCTCAAAAAAATTCATTCCTATTCCTAATTGCTAAATAGTCCAGGAGAAAAGTACATTTTACCTTGCAAAAGGTCGGATAGAAGATTTTTTCTGACTTGTTTATAATTATGCCAACATGGAAAAACCAAGTTTTCTGACAAAATTTCTTAAGGCTTAATTTTCTGTGGCCACGAAACAACAAAATTTTGGGACACTTTTTGATTTTTTTTAAATATCTCGAAACCCATTGCCGTAGCATATTATTTGTCATTACAATATTAAAGAGGATAAAAGTCTCTACAACTTTCATATTTACAACTTTTTTATACACTAAATAGCAAGCGTAGTACGCCATTTAAAAAATAGGACAATTTTTTCAATTTTCTTAAAAACCGTGAAAAACGTAGTTTTGCCCCGATTATTCAAATGCGCCCTGCGTATTTAATCGTGTATGTAGACTTCTAAAAATTGGTAGCAGTAAATTATCTTTTTTTTTTTTTTTTTTTTTTTTCTTTTCTGCACACTCACGTCTCTATTTTCATAGCAACAGACATTTTATATTCAATAAATTTACATAATTTTAAAAGTAGGGCAGAGTGTACATGAATGAGACAATTTCATATTTAGACAGTAACTTTAAATGTATACACTGTTAACTTCAAAGCACTGTTTAAAAAAATACTTCAATATTTAATAACTTATTGGCACGATAGTTTCAATTAAGAAAGAATTCGTGTTTAACTATAATCATTTTTATAATGCATAAATATTTTTTCAGGTATCAATGCAATAGGTATGAAAATTTGCTAAAAACATATTTTATTCCACACTACAATGGTATATTTTATTTACCAATTATTGATAACATATGTTTTACTGTTTTAAAGATAGCAAACATTGGATTGTAGTTCCATATAAAAGGGGGGACTCAAAAAATAAATATATTTTATGTAAGAAATACTTTATCTTATAAAAGAGCTACAATAAAAATGACAACAGATTATTTCACTAACTAATTTTATGCATTTATCTCTTGTAAAATTTAAAAATTCTGTCAATAAAATATTTGAGATCGCTATTTTCATAAAAATATGTAAAAGATTAGTTTTAAAAAATATTGTCAAATGTTATTTTACACTTATATCAATAAATATAACAAGAGATTATATCATTTTAGCATGCAAAAATATATAAACTTTAAGATTATCTATTAATTGCTTTAAAGCTCATACAAAAAAACTTACTTTGGTTGTTGAAAAATGTACTTGTAGAATATTCTAATCTTCTATAATATGTACTGTTTTGAAACTATATCTGTTTAATGATCTCAGTGATACCATTAATCAAATGAAAGATCAATTTATTTATGATTGTAGACCATATAAACATTTTTGTTTTCCCATTGAGTTTGCATTTTGTTAATGAGGATACTTTAAATTTCAGAACGTGTTCCAAATAGTTTTCCAAAAATCAAAGTGGCCGAATATTAAAACAAAATGCAACCAAACCCGAAAAAGTACAAAAGCACAACATTAAAGATTGATCTAAGGTATCCCATGAAAAACAAATTATTTAAAAGTAATAAAATGCAAGCGAGATATTTGTCAAGAACGCTCCCATAGGTTTAATATTACCTTTCGAATGTCTTCGTGTGACTAACTTAGTCTCATAATTCATATAATTGTGACTTTAAATGCCTCAATACTACAACTACCGTAAAATCTTAGAAAATGAAAACTGTGTATACGGAATCTGGTCTTTAAAGAAAAAATTATATATTTTCAAGAGAAAAAATATGAATAATTATATCTGCTAAGATGAAAACCTGTTTAAAGCGGAATATATTTCGGCTCCTTTCGGTACGGTTTTCAAGGTTTTAATGAATCAGTATTTGGCAATGCTGATTATGGAGTTCAGCATTACGCATTTAATGATTACACACTGATAATTTTCTAAATCCGGCTATTACAGATTTATTAAAATTCTCGTGGTAAATTTTCTTTTTAAGGGGGGGGGGGGGGGCAAAATCCATGTTTGCCACGGGGGCAAAAAAGGCTAGTTTTGGTCCTGAAACATATAATTTACTGTTACAAATATATAGAATTGACATACACGAATAAATCCATGGGAAATATTTGAATAATCGGTGCAGAGCTACGTTTTTCACGGCTTTTAAAAAAATTGAAAAAATTGTTCGATTTTTGAAATGGCGTACTGCGTTTGCTATTGGGTGTATAACTAGCATGTTGTGGCTATCACAAAACTTTCTTTTATATAAATCACGTCAATTAAATCATTTAAATAGTAAAAGAAATTACATCAATTTAGAACCCATTCATATCAAAGTATACCTGAATTTGAAGTTTGATGAAAATACGTCCATTAGTTATTGAGATAGAGCTGTAGCGGGAAATTCTGAAAAATGCAGCATAGCAGCGACACCTGTTAAGCGATTTGCACTAAAACACAAACAGCACTAATTCATATTAAAGTATACCGGAATCTGAAGTTTGATGAAAATCCGTGCATTAGTTCAGGAGCTAGAGCTATTGTGGAAATCACAAAAAACGCAGCACAGCAGCAGCTCCTGTTGAGCAACTTACGCCAAAAGGCACAAAACATCAATTCATGTCAAGGACTAACTGAATCTTAAGTTTCATTAAAATCCGTGCATTGGTTCTGGACATTGAGCTATTGTGGAAATCGTGAAAAATACTGCATAGCAGCGCCACCTGTTGAGCGATTTAAGCCAAAACATAAACAGCACTAATTCATATCCAGGTATACCTGAATCTGAAGTTTGTTGAAAACCCAAGCATTAGTTCTTGAGATAGAGCTATTGCGGAAATCACAAAAAATGCAGCATAGCAGCGCCACCTTTTGAGCGATTTACATCACAAAGTGCAAAACGTCCATTCATGTCAAGCGCTAACTGAATCTGAAGTTTGATGAAAATCCGTGCATTATTTCTTTAGATAGAGCTATTACGAAAATCGCATAAATTCTGCAAAATGCAGCATAGCAGCGCCATCTGTTGGGCGATTTGCACCAAAACGTTACCAGCACCAATTCATATCAAGGATTAACTGAATCTGAGGTTTGATGAAAATCCGTCAATTAGTTCTTGAGATAGAGCTAGTGCAGAAATCGCGAAAAATGCAGCATAGCAGCGACACCTGTTGGGCGATTTACAAAAAAAACTAATAAGCACCAACTTATATTAGGGACTACTTGAATATAATTTTTTATTAAATTCCGTGCGTTAGTTCTTGAGATAGAGCGCCCACAAAATTTGTGTCACATACAGACAGACTCACAGACTCACACACAGACATTTTGTAAAAACATGTTTTTTGGAATCTCTGACCTCTAAAATGTGTAAATCCGTCGAAAACCGGAAGTCGAAAATCTTTACGAATCCAATACTTTCTTGTAATCTTGTAAATCTTTTCTTGTAATGATAGAAGAAAGTAAAAAAGTTGTAAATATGAAAATTGTAGAGAATTTTACCTTCTTTAATACTGTGATTGATAAATAATATGCTACGGCAACCGGTCTCGATATATTTAAAAAACTAGTATGTTGTGGCCATCACAAAACTGTCTTCTATATAAATCACGTCAATTAAATCATTTAAATTGTACAAGAAATTACATGAATTTAGCACCAATTCATATCAAAGTATATCTGAATTTGAAGTTTGATGAAAATTCGTGCATTAGTTCTTCAGATAGAGCTATAGCGGAAATACTGAAAAAGTAACATAGCAGTGCCACCTGTTGAGCGATTTACACCAAAACATAAATAACACTAATTGATATCAAGGTATACCTGAATCTGAAGTTTGATCAAAATTCGTGCATTAGTTATTGAGATAGAGCTGTGGTGGAAATTCTGACAAATGCAGCATAGCAGCGCCACCTGTTGAGCGATTTACACCAAAACATAAATAACACTAATTAATATCAAGGTATACCTGAATCTGAAGTTTGATCAAAATTCGTGCAATTGTTATTGAGATAGAGCTGTGGTGGAAATTCCGACAAATGCAGCATAGCAGCGCCACCTGTTGAGCAATTTGCACCAAAACATAAACAACACAAATTCATATCAAGATCCTACCTGAATCTGAAGTTTGTTGAAAATCCAAGCATAAGTTCTTGAGATAGGGCTATTGAGGAAATTACAAAAAATGCTGCATAGCAGCGCCACCTGTTGAGCGATTTACACCAAAATCGCGTCAATTCATGTCAAGTTATACCTGAAACTGAAGTTTGATGAAAATTCGTGCATTAGGTATTGAGGTAGAGCTATGGTGGAAATTCTGAAAAATGCTGCAGAGCAGCGCCATCTGTTGAGCGATTGACACCAAAAACTAAGCAGCACTAATTCATATCCAAGTATACCTGAATTTGAGGTTTGTTGAACATCCAAGCATTAGTTCTTGAGATAGAGCTATTTCAGAAATTACAAAAAATGCAGCATAGCAGCGCCACCTGTGGAGTGATTTACACCAAAATATTTAAAACACCAATTCATGTCATGGACGAAATGAATCTGAAGTTTGATGAAAATCTGTGCATTAGTTCTTGAGAATGAGCTATTGTGGAAATCGTGAAAAATGTTCCATAGCAGCGCCACCTGCTGAGCGATTTACACTAAAAACTAATCAGCTCCAATTTATATCAGGGACTAACTGAATATAAATTTTTATTAAATTCCGTGCATTAGTTCTTGAGATAGAGCGCCCACGAAATCTGTGTCGCATACAGACAGAGACAGACAGATTCACAGACTAAGAGAATCAATGACTCACAGACAGACATTTTGTAAAAACGTGTTTTTCGGAATCTCTGACCCCAAAAACGTGTAAATCCGTTGAAAACTAAAAGTCGAAAATTTTTACGAATCCAATACTGTCTTCTTTTAAAGATAGAAGAAAGTAAAAATCAAAAAAGGCCCCAAAATTTTGTTATTTTTTGACCACAGAAAATTTACTCTTAAGAAATTTGCACATTTCCCCTGGACTAAAAGTGTAACTGAGCTATATGTTTGACAATATAATTCAGATATATTTTTTTCAGACATAGAAGTTACTCGTTGAAAATTAGAAGCAAAACAACACAAAACAAACATAATAAAAAAAGCACGAAAATATATTTTTAGTTGAAAAAAAATTTCTCAGATCAAAAATTAGACAAAACGTTGCTGAGTTTTATAAATTCAGATTTGAATTTTTTTATGGAAATGCTAAATGAAAACAATCATAATATATATATATGATTCATGAGTACAAAAGCTTTCTTAAAAAAAATTCAGATGTTTTTCTGATCTACTATTTGTTTCAGTGTTTCGTTTATGCCCTACTTTTCGGCTTCAGAATCGGAGACAGAATGTGATGGTGGTGACCTAGCACCAGGCTTCAAGACGAAAAAGTGTTTAATAAGGGGAGACCGGGGGAATGGCGACACCTTAAGCGAATTTAAATTTTTTCACCTCAAAAAAATGTTCATTTTTTAATAGTAAAAATTCTAAAGCGTAATCATTATCTTTAGAATCTGTATAAATTTAACCGTAATCATAACTGTAAAGTAAGCACACATAAAAAAATATTTTTTTAAACCTCTGTGGGGTGGCGGGATTACCCAGGATACTGGGGTAATTCCGCCACTGTATCGGGGTAATGACGCCACTCTTTAATGACCTAGTAAATACATAAAATGGATATCAGGAAACAGATAGCCAACTGAAAATATTTAGAAAGGTATAATTTATCAAAATAATGAATAATTGCAATGTTCTTAAGATAGATTTATTGATGTGCTAATCTTACAATTTAACTCAAATTGGAAAAGTCACCCTTTGCCATGGTGGCGGCATTACCCCGAGAAGACAATATAGCGGAAATCCCCCAGCAAAGCCTAAAGAAGAACCGAACTTGTTCAACAAATTGCATAAAAATGTCGCCGAATGCATGTAGATTACGGGTAATATTACCTTAAGTACCTAATGTTACAATAAAAGGTGTTTACCTCTACTGATTTGAAGCTCCAAAATAAGATGCAACTACATCAAAATTAAATTTTTTACTAGAACAAGCGAACGACGTACAACAAAATCATTCTCGCTCTAGGCACTGTTTATATTGTTGACCGCTATAGTGCAAGTGCATTTACGATCTCAAACTGCTGTTAGTTTTTAAACTAGGCGGGGTGGCGGCATAACCCCGAGTGGCGCCATTCCCCCGGTCTCCCCTAGTGCTGCAAGTTATTACTATTCACGCATTAGAGATTGATGAAATGCAAGATATTTTTTTATCGCCACACACCTAACAGAGTTGCCACAACTAAAGAAGGGAGATAGGGCCAAGTTAGGGGCGCACGTCTCAAAAGAAACGATTGAGGACGTTTTTGTGAATATTGTTCTATTTTAGAGGAACGAAATTGAATTCTTGATTAAGGCAAATGAATGAAGACGCCTGCTATTTAAAACCATACGTTATTTAATTATTAGGGACTTTTCGGAAACATATTAATGTAATATTGGGTTCCAGCATAGAAACAGCGTTTTTTATCCTGTTGCGTTAAATAACGCCCATCCCTCAATATATAATGCAAATGGAAATTTCATTCCGGCTGCTTATAACTCGAGTTTTGCTGAACTTGCACTGTTAGATAGGTAATTTTTCGAGTAAGGTTTTAGCATATAACACGCCGTTCTATGTTGCTTAGGTATCGAATTAGGGTTTAAAGTTCTTTAATAGTTAGTGTATATAATGTATTGTTCTACATTGCTTAGTTATAGAGCAATGGGGGAAAATTCGGTAATTTTTCGATATAGGGCTCTTGGGGAGATGGAGAAAATTGGCTTGGCAAGAGAAGGAAAGTATTTACGCATACTTTCTGTTCAATAATTATAGAATCTATTTTCTATAAAAAAGACATTTATCTCTTTTTATATAACAACAGAAGTAAATTTCTATATAGATAACAACAATAATAATATGCATACTTAAAAAGTTTATATATATGAATGCAGATGTAAAAAATGCATAAATAAATTCATCATATTTGTTTTCATAGCTGTTCATATTATTTGGCCACAAATCTCACTTTCTGAAGCCCCAAAACTTGAAAAAAATTGCCAAGGCTGGAAAAGTACCGAAAATGCTGTAATCAGGCGAATCCGTTTATGACAGATCTCAGATGAAAGCTTTGCTACTCGATTAAGTACCGTCGTTTTTTGTTTTGTTTTGTTTGTTTGTTTGTTTGTTTTTTGGAGGAGGGGGGGATATCCGTAAACGCGTTCAATCAAACAATTCCTGACTGATATTTGACACCAAACTTGGATGTAAATTACTAATATAGACGTCAGAGTGGTCTTTTTTTTTACTGTCACAATTTCCTTACAAATTTATATCCCTTACAAATATTGTAGAAACCCGCTATACGTGGAGGGTATTTTTTCCGGTACCTTTTTAACCCATTAACAACGAATTTCTTTATACTTCTTTTAATACCTCAACACCAGTTGACACCAGTTTTTCCATAATTCTAATTTTAACTCCTTTAATCTCTCAAAGTTTGAGATTAGATAACATGAAAATTTCCTTACTAAAATACTGGTTTTCACATTTAAAATTTCGTAATACTTAAATGGCAAGTTTTCTGGCCAACCGGCGTTAATGATTTAAGTTAGCCGGTCGCAAATCTCGCCAATAGCATTTTTATTCTCGACACTAGCATATTTTATTTTTTACCATATGTAAATTAAAAACAATCCTTTCATGATTAAGTAGAATATTTTTTGTTTATAGTATTATTTGTTAATTTTATTCTTTTGCAATTTTAATGAAATGGATGAAAGGCGAATATTTTAAAGGTATGAAATATGTGTATTTTGGGCGATTCTCAAAAGGTGGGCAGTGGAAACACATCATAACTTTAAGCCTTTCAAACATAACTCTAATTATCATTGACTTTATTTTCATTTTTATTTTTTATTTATTTATTTATTTATTTATTTTTTACACTGAGTTTTTTTTTTTTATTCTACTCAGAGACAGAAAATGACATAATTTATTGTAAAAGCTTTGTATAAATATCTTAAAATTTTATTATTTTATGCTAAAGAGGCCAATTTCGGACATTCATAACGTTAACTGCTCCAATGTACCACCAAGAAAAAGAGTTTTAACTTCCTTCCAGATGTTCCTAATGCTAAACAACGAATGCATAAAGGAAACGAATGATTTTTTGATAATTTCGTTAAGAGATGGCAGGCTGATTTATTGCTTTTTTTAAGTTAGAAGGACTTTTCTATAAAGCATTTTTCTGTATTTTGTTATGTCCGAAAGTAACTTACGCAACAAAGCATTTGATTTTATTATTATTATTACTGGATAACAAAAAGTTAATTATACATATATATATATGTATACACATACAATTATAAGACACATTTACTACATTCTTAGTCTTAAGAATTTTTTAAATACTAAGCGCAACGTCCAAAATCTGTAACGTACGTGCAAAAAAATGTCCAAAATTTGTAACGTACATAACTGCTAATTAAATGCTTTAATAATTAATTTTCCAGAATAGTTGCTGTCTTTTAATGTTTGTGTATAATTTTGTAGACATACTATTAAAAATATTTATATATTATATTTATAGACAAAATTTTAAAAAATCTGCCTTAAATTCGAAAATTTTAAAAATTACCTATAGTTAACGCTTAATGATCCCACCTTTTGAGAATCTCCCTTTTACATGTATGTATTTTAAATGAAATGAGTGGAAGGTTTATATTTTAAATGAATGGCGATAGGAACAATAGTTTGTCATTTATCACATGCGGCCGTCTAACAAAAAAGTACCGCTTTTCCTTGAGATTGTAGAATCAACCTTTCACGGGCATAATTAAAAAAAAATTATTGGTTGACAAAATAACGCCACTCCTAGGACTGTTAATAATATCAGAAATACAGTGAATTCTGTCTACCGCGGAAATTTTTTCAAGTCCCGGCGAAGCCATAGAAAATAACATTGGTACTTGCTGCGTAAGCCGGAATCTGCGTAACGCGGAAACGGAAAGACTTTTATCGTCCCACAGAAACCGTACTTTCGCACAAGGTGGTAAAGAAGATATTTAAAAAATGAAAGACATTCAGTTAAAAAAATATATAAACTAATAAAAACGTCAAATATTCACTGTCGAATATTTTAATGAAATTTTGTATAGTTTTAAGATCGTAAAAGTTCTTTCAAAAGAACCAAACACTGTTTAAATGTTTCAGAAATGCTGTACTACTTCTTTACTTCCTAAAACGAATTGCATGTAAAAGTTATTTCTAGTAAAATGCACATTTATAAAAATATATGTATTTTCTAAAGTACAATGCTTTAAGGTTGTACCTAACTTAAATTCAAAATGTTATCTTTCTGATAAATTTCTAAGTCATTTTTATTCGTAAATATAAAGTTTTCATGCACTTTTATTCAGGTCTTATAATGAATTGAATGGTGTTTGTCATTGTTCCATTAAGTCAAAGGATACTTCAGAATTGTCCTTTATGACGGATTTTCGAGTAACGGCAATTATGGAAAGATCGTCATCGGAGTGCAAATCATTATTACTCAAAAGCCAATATATTAATCGGAAAACGAAAAACTCTGTTCGATTCTAAATTGCTCCAACAGACATCCTTGCAATTTTTACAATTATACGCATAAATTTGATACTGAGAATGTATTAGAAATATATGTATTGTTGCAGATTTTTTTTTTTCTTTCTTCTATCTTTACAAGAAGCATTCGTATTGCATTCGTGAAAAAAAAATCGATTTCCGGTTTTCGACGGATTTATACGTTTTAGAAAGTCCAGAACGCGGTTTCTAGAAAATATCTGTCTGAGAGTCTGTATGTGGTACATATTTTGTGGGTACTCTATATCACGAATTAATGCACGAAATTTAATAAAACTCTAGATTCAGTTATACTTTGATATAAATTCGAGCTCATTCGTTTTTGGTGTAAACCGCCCAATAAGTGGCACTGCTATGCTGCATTTTTCACGATCTCTGCAATAGCTCTATCTCAAGAAGTAATGCACGAATTTTCGTCACACTTCGTATTCTGTTAGACCTTGACATACGTGCCAAAATGCTTCATGCCAAGAAATCACGTAGTCAGAAATCTCGATCATTGCATGTGATATGTTTGATTCACATATACGCGGTAGAAGGTGGTTCTTTTTCTTCTTCTTCGACGTGGGAGCACTTTGGCTCTTTGGTGGCAGCGCAAGACATGTCTCTCAAGCTCAAGATCTTTGACATGTTTATCGCCTTCCTTGGAGAAAGCCTCTTTTGATGGTTTCGAGCGTTTTGCTTCAAACATTTGAAAAACAATAAAAAAGGTCATTATTTGACAGTTGAATGGTTTTTGAATGAAACAACGAAAAATTTGTCCAGATCTGCAGTTATATTGCTCGAAAGAGCGGAATAAATAGCCGATAAGATAGGTAAAATGGATTTCAAGACTTCTAGTGGATGGTTAATGAGTTTCCTTAATCCACACACCTTGCAATGGAAAAAGTTTGCAGAGACTCCAAAGACGTCCCAGATATGAAGTTCAGAAATGGAAGGAAAACTTTTTTTAAAGACCTCTGACCAGGCCCTTACTTGCCGGCTTTTTCCCAGCTGAAAGCGTATGAAAACTTACTTCTGCTGATTAGAGATATCAAATAAAGTACATATACAATAGCGGAGATAGGAGTGGATTAGATAGGAGTATTTTGCGTCCGTTGCCAACAAAGTCTCTTGTAAAGGGATGAAGTGAATGTCACGGAAGTAAAAAACTCAAAATGTCGTATCATTTTTGTAAATTTGTAAGGCAGTTTAAATAAGCCGTTAGTGATTAGGAATATACATTCCTTTTCATTCCGACATCAAACTATCGAATATAAAGTCACAATTTCTTCTGGCGAATGCCACTGCACTGACGCACTCCATGGATCAACGAGTTGTAAAAATGACAAAACCATAGAAAGTAAAGAAAGGCTACAGGAACTACAGCGGTCAACTGTTGCGTCTTCAGATGATTGCTGTTCATTGCACTGAACAAAAAATATCACTTTTTTAGATGGTATCATGGACTAAAAAATGTCGCCGAAAAATGTTGTTCGCTGTTTTAGGAAAGCCGGATTTATAATTTATTTCTCAAAAAATGACCAAGAATATTCGAATAGCTGAGAGAAAATTAGTTACAAAGTAAAAAAAAAAAAAAAAAAAATGACCTAAAATTTGTACCTATCCATGAAAAGATTAATGAAGAAAACTGACTACGCTGTGTCCACTTTCGAAGCTACAGGGGGCTTTTTGATACCAATATATGAAGTTGTGGAACGTGATTTTGCAAATGAAGACGACCACGATTCTAAAAACGTTGAAGGCAGTGGTGGAATTCAAGCATTTCAGGACACCTTGGGAAGCAATAGGTACCTCGACAACTTTTTCCAGATTAAAAAAAAAAATGAAGAAATGATACTGATAATAAAAGAGTATGGTAAGTACTTTGCCAGTCTATGCTCTGAGAAACCCTGAAAGCGCTTCGTGTCAAGCGGGTCTGTAGTGAGTCAGTGTGGTGCCGCAATGATACATGCTATCAGCCAAGGAAGAGCACCGCTCAGTGCGCCTCTCTCTCCTTGGTCCCCAAACACCACTGAACTATGTGGTCATTACTACAGCAAAACTCAAAAACCTCAATATTAAGCCACGCGATTCGAGGATCACATCTCCGAGTTCTCCAGGAGCTTCGGATGTACCGGGCACTCATAGGACCACTAGGTCCCCAGCACCAAATGTTTTTGGACGTGAAAAACTCTTAAGCCGAAAGAAAAACAAACATCGATTAAAAAAAAAAAATTGGGGACTCTCTAAACTACTATATGAAATATGAGGTATGTAATCGTATTTGTTAAATTAAATGTTCTCTACATAATTTCAGAATTGAAGCAATTTCGTTTTAGTAGTACTGTTTATTTCAGTGTACAGTTATTGATTTTTAAATATTATTAAAAACAATTAATTTAACAAAGAGTCTAATTTAATTTTTAAAAAAATCAGTTTAAAGAACAGTATTAAGTAAAAAACGCGTGTGAACATAAACAAGTATACGACAGCCAGATTTTTTTCTTACGATTTTGCTTAAGGCGGAATATTGTCTACGGCGGAAAAAAAATTTCGGTCCCGATCGATTCCGCCTTAGACAGAGTTTACTGTATTGCTAATATTGAGTATTATAACGTTTTGTAGGTAATAGCCACGACAATGACAAACATATTTACATCGAACTGTAACCATTTATAAAAAAAAAATCAGGAAAATTGGAAAGTAGATGCAGTTTGTAAAGTATGTATTAATTAAGGGGATATATTACGTAATCGAAACTACAAACAATTGGCGTATTTGGTACCGATAAATTACATACTCAAGTCTACAGACAATTGGCGTTGCGGACCGGATTACCGGGCGTAGTTTAGTGCTTAATTAACTTTTTTTTAAATATTTTAAGTTGATTCCGTGTTTTTAAAACGGACCTGATTCATAATCGAGTTTACAGAGTATTGGCGTAATTTGGGACAAAGTTTTTTTGAGATATTTTGATATTTTTACGTTACACCCACATCATACCAAAATTACGCTATTGCGCTATTTATTTCAATCCTGAACGTGCAGAGATTTTTTTGGTACTTTTCCGATATAGGGACCTTGGCAAAATAGAGAAAATAACCTCGGCAGAGAAGAAAAATTGGCAACATATTTTCTGGCACCTTATTCACGGTTTCATTTCATATGCACAAGCATTTTTTTATTCAATATTTATACAATTTATTTAACATAAAGACACTATTTATCTAAATTAAGTTATAACTTCATTTTTTGCTGATACAAAATGGAAATGTACTTGGACCCTTACAATTTTTGTGTAGTTTAAATTTTTGAAAAAATATTTTATTGTATAATAGTTATTTGTGCTGTTATTTTCGACTAGCTGTACCCGGCCACGCGTTGCTGTGGCTCAGCCTGGCTAAATGGAAAAGAAAGAAAAGAGAAAGTGCACGTTTCTAACATGTTTAATTTCACAATACTTGTGGGTGTACAATATTTTTTGCTGTTACATTGTCTGTGCAGATATAGAGATTGTCTGATTTGCCGATTCTAGAACACGAAACTCATAAGCCCGTGTGAGAAGCAATTCATGTCTAGATCTAAACTGCAGAATTTTAAAGCTTGGCCCTAATCTTTGTTGATGAGATTACAAATGCCAATGAAATAGGTAATTGCAATCTCTTAAATTGAAATTGCACGTCCATTGGAATCAAAAGAATGCGAGGAATGAGGATATCTTCACCTTTGAAAGGTACTGTTAATTCTACGAAGTTGCTCATTATTTTTTTTTACTGCAAGCCGCGTGCCGTTGCAAAGATTTGGCTTGTGAATATTTCGCAACATCATAATTGGCAGGCCGATTGTCAAATGCAGTACGTGCGGTGCCATCCCTGGAAGATAGAGTGAATTAAAATGATATGTGCCTAGTTATGGCATTGAGCTCACAGGCTATTCACACTAATTGTATATTATACTCTTATTTTAAAGAATAATGCCCATTGAAAAATAAGTTAAGGGGGATTATCCCCCCTTTATACTTAACCAATGAACCTCCATATCTAATCTGGGAAACGCCTTATCAGAATAACTCGGTATACCAAATTTGAAGCAAATCGGATAATTCTGCATGAAAAACCCATTTATCTAAATTAAGGAGGATTAACCCCCGTTCGCCCCTTTATACTTAATCAATGAACTCCCAAAACGAACCAGGGAAGCGCCTTATCAGATAGAACCTATTCACAAAATTTGAAGCAAATCGAATAATTCTACACGAAAAACCAAGTTATCAAGTTAAATTAAGGGGGGGGGGGATTAGTTCCCGTCCCTTTACAGCACAACCAACAAAACACCAAAACTAATCAGGGAAGTACTTTATCAGAATGAACCTATTTACAAAATTTGAAGCAAATCAGATAATTCTGCATGAAAAAAACCATTTATCTAAATTAAGGGGAGATTAGCCCCCGTTGCCGCTTTTATGCTTAACCAATGAACTCCCAAAACTAACCAGGGAAGCGCCTTATCAGAATGAACATATTTACAAAATTTGAAGCAAATCGGAAAATTCTACATCAAAAACCCATTTATCTAAATTAACGGAGGATTAGCCCCCCGTTCCCCTTTTATATTTAACCAATGAACTCCCAAAACTAATCATGGAAGCGCCTTATCAGAATAAAACTATTTACAAAATTTGAAGCAAATCGGATATTTCTATCAAGAGTTATCACGTTACATACATACGTACATACAGAATCTGCGGGCACATTAGCTTGCAGGGCTTTAATAGCCTGCGAGCTAAAAAGGAAAAAACATGAGCTAAAAAAAGAAAGAAAAAACAAATTTCATAAAAAATACTGACGAAATATTTCAGTAATGTGTCCGTCCGGAGGGCATAGTGAGGGGAGATGAATAATATGATAGAGTGGTCAAAGGGCTTTCTAATGGTATACCACATAATGGCTGTCGAAAAATATTTAAAAAATACCCCGGGGGATGAAATTGGGGGAGGGGGATGTGGGGTTCATAGTAATAATATAAAAACACGCGCGCATTCAAATGCAATGCAATCGGTAAATTTCAAAGAAATCGGTGAAGAACTTTCGGAGGTTTAAGATTTCGTACAAACGAACATTTACATTTTTTTATGTAGAAATGTGTTTCCACGGGTGGAAAGTGGGATGAGGGGTATGGTAGGTGCATAATATGAAAGAGTAGTCAAAGGGCTTTCTAATGATATGTCACATGACTTGTGTCTGAAAAAATTTAAAAAGCGCACCCTGGTGGTGGCGAGGAAATTGGAGGGGGGAGGAGCGAGGTTCGTGATAGGTATATAAAAACACGCGCGTATTCGAATGCAACGCAATCCGTGAATTTCAAAGCAATCGGTGAAGAACTTTCGGAGGTTTAAAATTTTCTACAAAAGAACATTTATATTTTTATTTATATAGAAATGTGCCCCCACGTGAGGAAAGTGAGGGAAGCGAGATGCGAGGTGCATAATATGAAACAGTAGTCCAGGGGCTTTCTAATGATATATCACATGATGGGTTTTGGAAAAAATTAAAAAGCGCCCCCTGGTGGAGAGGTGGCAAATGGGGGATGGGGGAGCGTGGTTCATAATAAGAATATAACAACACTTCCGTATTCGAATGCAACTCAACCCGTGAATTTCAAAGCAATCGGTGAAGAACTTTCGGAGATTAGCGATTTTGAACAAACGAACATTTACATTTTTATTTATATAGATATATTTGTATTGATTTAATAAAATAGTTTTCAAAACTCTGTAATTTTGAAATGTTATATTTTTTAAATGCCAACAATGCCATTTCGTGCCAACAATGCCATTTCGTGCCAACAATGCCATTTCGTGCCAACAATGTTAATTTTTTTTTCAAATATTTTGTTTGGTCCCAACTCTTATGCTTGGTGACAATAGTGTTGGTACAACGAGGGAAAAACTGAACTTTTAGATTGCAGAATGGAGACTGTAATATATAACATAGGCACGGACAATACACAATAAATTAACTGGCATATACAAAGTTGGCACTCAGATGGTAAAATACCTTGTCTTTAAATAATTTTAAAAAAGAGATGAGGAAAATTCTGTGAACGGAACCCATACCAAATTGACTCATTTTAACGAGAATAGTTTGGTACAAAAAGAAATACAGTTGTTGTAATCACGAACGTAAATCTCAATACTCGCCAACTGAAATGTTTTTTTAAATAATTCATCAGAGACAAAGAGAAGTAACTTGCAGTTTCATGAATTTTACGCATGATTATTCTTATCTATATATCTACTTCTACCTCTAATACTGTAGAACCTCGATTATCCGAAGTAATTGGGACCGACCCTCTTTCGGAAAATTGAAATTTTCGGATAATCGAGAATGCTTCAATTTTAAGATTAAGGAGAAATACTATATGCAATATTTCTTATTATGGTAACTAGTGCTTAATAAAAATGAAGCAATAGAAAAGTAGGAACAAGAATAAATTACCTGAATTTTAATTTTGAACTTAAGTACCTTTTACGTATATCACAAGGGTTTGGAAAAATGTTTCGTTTGTCGCAGTTTCGATTGCCTTTGCTTTGAAGCTCTATCACGAAGTTTTTTAATATTATTAGTTAACCAGTATCACAGTCTTTCTGCTGCTCCAGCCATGCCAAAAATTTTTCAAAATATTCAAAAGCTTCAGAATTGCTAATTTGTTCGTTTTCTTCGTTCCACCCCGCAATTTACGGGAGCTCAAGTTAAATTCAAAGGAACTCTAAGAAAGGGGATCGAAAATATCTATATGTACTCGTAGTTCGGAAAGGACCGCTTGCACGCAAGGACTATAGTCCAGGCAATAGAGATCGTATAGGGGCTCTACCTAGCAAAATTCACGGTAGTTCTGGAAAAAGATTTACTATATGCTTTTTGGGTCGCTGAATCCGAATTTTTAACTTTCCACAAAAATCTCCCCCGTAAATCCCGCCAAATTTTGGAAAAATGTCCCACAAAAAAGGTTTTTATTTAAAAAAAAAATCAATTTTTTTATTTTTTTAGTGGAAAAGTATCAAAAAATTCAGAAAGTAGACAAAATTTGCAACAAATTAGATGTATGACATTATGACTTAGGATGAAGGGGAAGGGGGTCTGCTTCGGAACATGCGCGCGGTGCTGCGTGATTTAAGTTGCGCAATTCCACTTAACCACTCACACGTTTGCATTCGACCTTCCATCTCCCCTCCGAACTTACTCTATAATATTTACTTTAAGTTTTTTGGGTCGCTGAATCCGAATTTTTAACTTCCTCCCAAAAATTTCCCCCCTGAACACACCTCCCCCCAAATAGTTGTTTTTAACTTAAATTTCTTATTGTTTTAGGGGAAAAGCATTACGAAATTCAGAAACTAGACAAAATTTGCAACAAATAGGATACATGACATTATGACGTAGGATGAACGGAGAGGGGGAGGGCTGCCTCTGAACATGCACTGCGGCGCTACGTGCACTAAGTTATGAAGTCCAGGCAATAGGGGATTTTACCTGGAAAAATTAATACTAGTTCTGGATTTCGACTCACTTTATGTTTTTTGGGTCACTAAATCCGAATTTGTAACTTCCCACCAAAATTTCACCCGGCAACCCCACAAAAAATTGATTTTTTGAAAAAATTTGGTTTTTGAGAAAAGCGCGCGGGAAATGTTCCGAGGCAGCCCCCTCTCTCCCCGTTTATCCTACGTCATAATGTCATATATCCTATTTGTTACAAATTTTGTCTAGTTTCTGAATTTCGTAATGCTTTCTCCCTAAAATAATAAGAAATTTAAGTTAATAACAACTATTTTGGAGGGTTTTCGGGGTGGGGGGTGGGGGGGAGTTAAAAATTCGGATTCAGCTACCCAAAAAACTTAAAGTAAGCCTTATAAGGAAAGTTCAAAGATGGGAGGGCGAATGTAACGTTTGAGTGGTTAAGTGGAAATGCGCAACTTAGTCCACGCAGCACCGCGCGCATGTTCCGAGGCAGATTCCCCTTCCTCTTCATCCTAAGCCATAATGTCATGTATCTAATTTGTTGCAAATTTTGTCTACGTTCTGAATTTCTAGATACGTTTGCCCTAAAACAATAAAAAAAATTGATTTTTTAATAAAAACCTTTTTGGGGGCTTTTTACCAAAATTTGGGGGGTTGCCGGGGGAAATTTTGGTGGAAAGTTACAAATTTGGATTCAGCTACATAAAAAACATAAAGTAAGCCGATTTCCAGAACTACAATTAATTTTGCTAGGTAAAATGCCCTATTGCCTGGACTAATATGATAGTTTAAAAAAAAAAGCTGTCAAAATGGATTTTGCAAACAAGGTAGATCCTTTTAATTATATAATCATGCAAACCCGATTATGAAAAGCTTTTTTAGAAATATCCTGCCTAATGGATTTCGATCGAAATTGCACTGTTAGTTAGATAATTTTTCTATCAGAATTTTAGTGTATACCATACCGTTCTACATTGCTTAATTATAGACATATGGTGGAAAGTTCTATAATCCGTTCTATCATTCTATACCGAAATCTACTGTGACTGATCAACTAAAAGAGTTGGACCTTAACAGCTGAAAATTTGTCTATACACTAGAAATTATTATAGCACAATGGCATTCATATCGCTTCAGCAATGCGAAAGGACATTCGAGGTAAAGGTTCATATTGCTTTAAATCACAAGATCAAATTTACTGACACATTTTGTTTGATTCAAGGCTCGTTTGGATAAACAGACCAGCGTAGCGGGCGAAGACTGCTAATATAAAATAAAATCGTGTATTTTTATTCTTAAAAGTGAAATATGTTTTGGACTATCTATTTATATATACAGTTTTTTCATCGGGGACGACACAAAATTCTAAAAAGCAGGATTCTTGTTTTCTAGTTTTTTTCCATAAATTTAGGCAGGAATTACTTGAAAATAAAGTACACCATCACTATATAGTATCTGATAGACTGTGCTTTGTTCGGTACTTTTTAGCGACATTCATATTGTATTTGAATAAAAACACAAATTTATTATTTATTTCTGCATAACTACAGCTCATATTCAAAATATTAGAATAATTACTTTTTTTTACAAATTGAAAATATCGTTTGGTAATTGTTTGGTAATGTCTTTTAATGCAAATATGCAAACGATATTTTTATTAAGACCTTATTGTTGATTAAACTTATTTATTATCTTAAAATTAATATAATTTTTGAAAAAATTAATTGAAAAGAAAATTATTTTGAAAACTCAAAATATTAGAATATTTGTTCAAGTGGTTCAAAATATTAGAATTTTTCACATTAATTCTCCTTTAATTATCACCAATTCACAACTGGTGGCATCATTGATTAAATTCAGACGATTTTATTTAAAATCAGTATTCTTTTTGAAGATTGTTTGCTTTTTCGCCTTAAAATGGGTCGTGTGAGTGATATTCATGAATCTATTAAACTTTGTATGGTTGATTTGTATCCGCACGGTAAATATCACTGTTATATGGTGAATTATTTACATTGTTCGCAATCAAGCGTTAGTATAATACTAACACAATATCCAAAAAATGGAAAATTTCAAAATAATCGCCGAAATGGCGAAATTTCAATCTTTCATGGTGTTGCAATTTTAATGCCCAGCAGTGTATATAAGTAGCTCCTCGTTATATCGCGCATTCCGAAAGACAAGCAAAATGCGCGATATATCCGAATGCATGATATATCGAGGGGAGATGTCTATGGTACAAATTTTACTACTTTTATGAACATATGTACTTAAAATAAAATTAGTAGTATAAGTACAGTAATAATAGTAGTAAATAAAGTAATTGCAAGTAAAAAAATGTAATGATAAAGACAAAGAAATTCCATTTACCTTTTTAATTTTATTTACAATTACACATGTGTATTCAAACTATTTATTTTCTGCTGAAGAAGCTATATCCTATGTCATCTGCTTAGATTTTTCGGCAACAACTTTTTTTTTGAACAAATATCAATGAGCGAAAATTAATCAGTTTCATTTCATTTATACGAGTGGAGTTGCATCTTTCAAATGCACTGTATGCTTTCTCAAGCATAACAATGGCTTCCTTCATGGAGACACGAGTCGTCTCTTCTTCACGTCGCTGTCGTCAACTTTAGGGTCCTCGTCTACTCGTATATCAGCTCATCTGAAAGAGTTTGACAAGTCGGTTTGTCACACTATACATTAACACTAGAACGCCCGGAAATTTTACTCAAGTTTCATAAAGATATTTTACACCAGAATTTTTATTTAAAATGATTTGACTGATTTATTTAACGTAAATCTGCGTTTTTAAAATTTAACTTATTTTGTGAAAGAATTTCTTTTTCCAATTGACATTTAATCATATGGTCGGAGTCGAATCGACTCCTTCCGGGCGTTCTAGTGTTAATCCAAGTTTTCATTGCATCCCCGTTCACATTCAAACTGATTGACACGGATTGTTGAACTAGAATCTCTATAGAATCTTCTTCATTAGCAAACGAGAAAAAAAAAAAGAAAAAAATTGGGAGACATAGAAAATGCGTGATATACCCGAATACACGATATAACGAGGCGCGATATAACGAGGGGCTGTATATAGAGAATTTTTTTTTTTTTTTACATTCAAATGTTCGACATTGATACAAGGATTCCGGAACATTTTTTGCTTTTCCTCTATTTTAAAATGGCTGAGCTATAGTAGTTTGAAATTCTAGGTTGGCGGATTTTCCATAATTAGATTTCATTTACAATAAGAGACATTTTAATATACAAATTTTGCTATTTTTCTTTATTAATATCAATTTAAGATTCACATGCCAAATATTAGAGCAGTGAATTGGTAAGTCTTCCATACACGAAAAATGTACATGTGTTGAGATATTTGGTGTGCTCAGACTAGGACTGAATTTCGTTGGTGATTCTTTTTTCTAACTTTATCTGATGCCATTTTTGTAAAGTTTCTGTAGTATCGGCATACAATTCCTTCTGCTTGTATAGTTCGATGGCATAGATTAGTGACTACTGGCAGAAGGTTCTACACATCCAGCACACCTGCAAGTTGAATTTTTTCCCCTGTAAATTTAAAAAAATTTATTAGATAGCATAGACATTGTAAAGTAACAGCATTGATACTTAGAGAGTCATTGCAAGTAGAAAATGATGAATGATCAACGACTCAAAACTTAAGATGTTATAAATATTCTTCAAATTCACTTAGTATAAATTTCTATATATTTTTTCAATGGATTATACCATGCAAATTTCTAGTCCTTTCAGTATCACAAAAATTGCCAATTTAGGATTACTTTCGCACTTTCACCCCCTCCTCGGTCACCCTGGCATCAACAAACAATATAGCCTATGTTGGAACAGAGACTGTTATCATCAATTTGCCGCCATCACTTTTGAAATCGATTCGGTAGTTCCAGAGATTACTCACCTACAAATAAACAGACAAACAAACGTTGCTTTTTTATAACATTAGTATCGATTTAAAATATATATCCCAGTTTCAATTATTGTTTCAATATATAATTTATAATTTAGAGAAATAAAGTAAAAACTAGGACTTCCCTCAGAGGAATTAGTCTAAGCGATGTTAGTGAGAACATAGATTTAATAATAACTCGTGACAAGAACAGAAAATGAGATGCTATGTTTAATTCACAATAAGTGGCCTGTCTGAAAAATATTCAACCTTTGTCTGAAAAAAAAAGTTACATGACAGGATTAGTACCCTTATTGCTTTCGAGGTAGGCCCCTTGCGCCTCCACACAAACAAATCGGCATTGGCTGCAGCGTAAGTTAACCCATTAACCGCCAAAACTATTACGATAGAAATTTTCAAATTTCTTGTTGAAAGTATTTCCCACCACAAATTCAGTAAGGTAAATTTCGCTTTACTAAAATAGCAAAATTCCTGCCAATAAATAAGACATTTTTTTTTTAAATTCTAAAATAGTGGTGCAAATGTAATTAATTCATTGGATGAGCAATTATTTTGACTGTTGCGTGAACGCAACGTCAGCGGTTAATGGGTTAAGACACGAGATCTGGAATATCTCGTCAGCACAACCTTTGAGCTGTGAAATTGTCATTTTGAATAATTTACAATTCCGTACATATTTTTCCAACAAATCATACAAGTTAAAATACGTCAATATTAACCCGATTAAAAAAATTTACCCGAATAAGTTACTATATAAAAAATTGTCTAATGACAATTGAGAAAATGATCTTATGAGTAAATCTCTAGATTAGTGAAGCTGAAAAAAAATTTGCATATCAAATTTAAACAGGCACTTTTCAACACTTTTGCCCAGAGAAGTAACATTTTGACAGGTAATTTCGTGCGAACTATTCGCTGTTTCATACCGACATTTATTCAATGTTAACACAAATTATTCGATGCTAGAAAAGTAGCTACCCGTTTTGTTAAATCTAAGTTGGATGTTTTTTGTTTTTTGGTTTTTTTTTGTTTGTTTGTTTCGAGGGGGGGGGGGGTGTGTGGTTTTATTAAATATTTAAAGTTTCTATACTTAACAACACAAATGTATGGTAATTTAGAACGTTTTCCGTTCATTTCATCTTTTTAAATTTTGTATTTTTTAGAAGCCATTCTTAGAGAGCATTTATATGTTAAAAGTATCCCGTCCAAAAATTTCAACACGATAAAAAGTTTTTATGTCAGCAGTAGCACAGAAATAAAATAAAATTCAAAAGTTTTTCGTTCTTGCATAATTTTTACACAGAGAAATTTTTAGAAATTGTCCTTTTGCGAGTATTTACGTCTTAAAAGCAACATTCATGCAAATTTTCATCTTTATATTCCTAATAATTCCATGTACTTCGTTATTTAGATCATCTTTAGAACTTTGGCCGCTTTATTTAGTCTTTTTAATTTTGAATTTTTTAGAATTCGTTCTGTTGCATTGCAGTTTGAATTCTTTCTATAACGAGCCTTGAGATCTTATAAGTATTACTACCATGCCAAATTTTAAGTTTCTAGACCCAACCATATCACAGGAATTGCAGATTAGATCTTTTTTTATGATGCACCCATTTAATTTTTTTTAACTGACCGGCATTAACGACTTAAAAGTAATAGCCATGTGAAATTTCAAAATTTCTTTCTCTAACAATTCCAAATAAATCGTGATTTAGAAACTTTCTAGAACGTTTTACGTTTATTTCTAACTTTAAAAGTTTGAACCTTGTAGAAAGAGTTCATAATGAGTATTTACATCTTAAAAGTAACCACCGCACAAATTTTCAAATTTCTAGACCAAAAAATATCTCCGACTTCGCAATTTTAGAAATTTTCTGTTCCCGCACCCATGGAGGTTTTTGTACCGACATAAAATATAGTATTTGTTGGAGCAGAGATGGTCACCAGCAATTTTAAACCATTATTTATTAAATCGGCTAGGTAGTTTTTGAGATTACATTCCATAAACACACAAGCGTTACTACTTTATAATATTAGCATACACGTAGATAAAGGAGCGGTTTAACTTTTATTATATAAAAACATAAATAATTTTTTTAAATACGTGTTAGCAGATGATTTATTAAAATACATACATAAACCAGTTTAATACTTCTTCAATTTTATTTTCATAGTCGTTTATATCATTTGGCAAAATCATCTCACTTTCTTAAACCCGAATTGGGTCAAACTTTTTAAAAAAGCGCCAAGGTACATATAACAACGAAGTATCGTGAAGAATATTAGACACATGGTAATAAGGCACTTAGCCGGATACAGGAGGTAAATCGGTAACTTCCGTAATGCATTCTTTTCATTTGAAATACATAAATTAAATACATTTAAAAAACACGACTTTGACCCATTTCTTTTAAAATACAAATAAGTCAAAATATTTTCTTTCAACATCAAAGAATTGCTTCTAAATTACTCATGCGAAAAAAAAGTTGCTTTTGGCGAAAAAAAATGCTCTTGTCTAAATTTTAACCCGGCTAAAAATAAAGTACCGTGATTACCTCAAATGTTATATGAATGTCCCGTAATCTGGTTTGCAACCAATGTCGTATTTTGAAAAGCGGCGCTTAATGCCAAGTTAATTTCATTGCGGTAACTTTTTTTTGGTTGGGGGGAGAGGTTGCAAATATTTACATTTGAATTTACTTTTGCTTATATATCTGTTACTTGTATAATTAATTAGTACCTTGATGAACGAACTTCACTCGAAACATATATAAAATACTCCTTCTGTGGTTGTTTGCTCAAAGCCAAATTGATATCACTATTATAACTCCCATACAGTTATAACAATGTTGTTGTTAGTATTATTCTTGTTTGACACCTTGCCTGTGTATCTGAATACGGATTATTGGTCATTTTTCTTGTACGAAGAGTGATGGTTACATATTCGTTTCATTTCGCATACCATGAACCCATTGTTGCACAGATGTCATATACGCACCACATTGGCACGAATTTTTCTGACACTAATATCATATTCGCACAGGGGTACTAAACTGGCTCCAAAGTGTCTTTATTTTGCTTGATATGGCAACCCGAATGTTGTTGTTTATTTATTAATAAATCGTTTACTTACTTTTTATTTTCTAAAATTATATATACTTTTTTTATCTATATTTATTAATTAAACATTTTTGTATTTATTATTATTCCCTTTTTAAAAATGTATGTGTAACTGGTATTCGAAAACGAGGTTTTCGCAAAATTGGTGTTAGAAAAAAGTTGTGTCAACGTGGTGCGTATATGACATCTGTCGCCAACGGCAATATTGATACTTTTAAGTTAGCCGAACGCAGGTGATAAATGACCAAAAAATTTGCCCATACCATATTCATGTTGCATTCATTTCATTTAAAACGTGAGAGCAACTATTTAAAATATAGCCTATGCTGGAGCAGTGACTGTCACCATCAATTTGCAACTATTACCTTTGAAATCGGTTTGATATTTCCTGAGATTGTGTAGAAATCACAATTTAGAACGTTTTTAGAACGCTTTTCGCGCATTTTCACCAATTTTAAATTTCCAATTTTTTGAAACTGTCCTTAAAGATCATTTACATCTAATAAATATGTACCATGCCTAATTTCACATTGCCAGCACCTACCGATCACAAAAATCGCAATTTAGAACGTTTGTTGCTCCTTCAACTTCCAGGCGGTAATGACAGTGACATGAAATAGCGTCTATGTTAGAACATAGGCTGTCAGCATCAATTTTCTACCATTGCGTTTGAAATCAGCTTGATTCTTCCTCAGATTGTTCACAAATCGGCATTTAGAATGCTTTTAGAACGTTTTTCGCGCATTTTCACCCCTTTTTAAATTTCAAATTTTTAAACAAATGTTCATAGAGATCATTTATATCTAATAAATATATACCATGCCAAATTTCATGAATCTAGGTCCTTTCGTAACACAAAAATCGCATTTTTAGAACGTTTTTTATTCCTGCACTCTCTTTGTGGTAGCGGAAATAGACATATAATTTAGCTTATCTTGGAGCAAGAGCAGTCACCATCATTTTTACACCATTATGTTTGAAATCGGTTCAGTACTTCCTGAGATTGCATAGAAATCGCAATTTAGAACGTGTTTCAGAAAGCTTTTCACGGATTTTCACCCCAATTTAAATTTCGATTTTTTTAGGAAATTTTCTTAGAGATCATTGATATCTTATAAGTAATTACCATTCCAAATTTCCTGACTCTAGGCCCTATCATAACACAAACAGCAACTTAGAACGTTTTTTCATCCTGCAAGCCCAAGGTGGTAGTGACACAAACATAAAATAGAGCCTATGTTAGACAAGTGCTGTCACCATCAATTTACAACCATTACATTTCAAATCGATTTGGTAGTTCCTGAAATTGCTTAGAAATCGCCCTTTAGAACGTTTTCTAGAACACTCTTCGCGCATTATCACCCCATTTAAATTTTGAATTTTTTAAGAAGTGGTCTTAGAAATGTTTTATATCTAATAACTAATATTCAAAATTTCATACTTCTAGGCCAGTGTTTCCCAACCTTTTCTTGGCCGCGCCCCACCGAAGCATCTGTAAAATCACGATGCATCCCCCCCCCCTTCCCCGCTCTGTAGCATACATGTCTCATTATTTAAAAGGTGAACTCTATTGTCTATTCCCATGGAATATAATAGAATCATAGAATCTTAACAACAACTATTTTTCACATTTTTTTACTTCTGAAAGAGGTGAATTTTATGTCATAATTTGTTTTTAACATAATTCTATAAAAGAAATGAGGCTATATATTTTTGCCTTTATGCCAAAAAGAGTCCGTTGTTCTTTTTCAACTTACATCAGTGTCAAACAAATGTGTTATATGGTCAGCATTTTCATCTTCACAAAACGCTTGAAGACACTTATGCATTTAGCATTAAAACTGATAACATTGATACATTTTTACTTTCTTCTACCTTTACAAGAAGAAAGTATTGGATTCATGAAAATTTTCGAATTCCGGTTTTCGACGGATTTAGACGTTTTAGGGGTCAGAGATTCCAAAAAACATGTTTTTACAAAATGTCTGTCTGTGACTCTGTGAGTCTGTCTGTCTGTCTGTGTGTATGTGACACAAATTTTGTGGGCGCTCTATCTCAAGAACTAATGCACGGAATTTAATAAAAATTTATATTCAGTGAGTCCCTAATACAAATTGATGCTGATTAGTTTTTGGTGTAAATCGCTCAACAGGTGGCGCTTCTATGCTGCATTTTTCACGATTTTCGCAATAACTCAATCTCACGAACTAATGCACGGATTTTGATCAAACTTCAGATTTAGTTAGTCCTATATATGAATTGATGCTGATTACGTTTTGGTGTAAATAGCTCAACAGGTGGCGCTGCTATACTGCATTTTTTAAAATTTCCGCAATAGCTCTATCTCAACAACTAATGCTTGGAAAATCAACAAACTTCAGATTCAAGTATACTTTGATATAAATTAGTGCTGTTTGTGTTTTGGTGCAAATCGCTCAACAGGTGGCGCTGCTATACTGCACTTTTCAGAATTTCCATTATAGCTGTATCTCAAGAACTAATGCAACAATTTTCACCAAACTTCAGAATCAGTTAATCCTTGATATGAATTGACATTTTGTACATTTTGGTGTAAATCGCTCAATAGGTAGCGCTGCTATACAGCATTTTTCCCGATTTCTGCAATAGCTCTAACTCAAGAACTAATGGACACATTTTCATCAAACTTCAGATTCAGTTACTCTTTGATATGAAATGATGCTGACTACGTGTTGGTGAATATCGTCCAATAGGTGGCACTGCTGTGCTGCATTTTGCACTATTTCTTCAATAGCTCTATCTCAAGAACTAATGCACGAATTTTCATCAAACTTCAGATTCAAGTACACCTTGATAAATGTTGATGCTGATTATGTGTTTGTGTAAATCGCTCAACAGGTGGCGCTGTTATGCTGCATGTGTCATCATTTGCGCAATAACTCTATCTCAAGAACTAATGCACGGATTTTCCCCAAACTTCATATTCAGTTAGACATTGACATAAGTTGATGATAATTAGCTTCTGGTGTAAATCACCCAATAGGTGGCGCTGCTATGCTGCATTTTGATGGATTTATACGATTTTAGGGACACTAATATCTGTAGAAATAATGCACGGAATTTCATCTTTTAAGACTCCTCATGATGAGCATAGATTCACTGTGATAATGAATTTTGAAGTATTGACAAGTATGATATAGAAGAAAGTTTTGTGATGACCACAACATACTAGTTTAATTCATTTTAATATCTTATTAAAAGCTTTCTGAAAAGCTTTAGACAATAATTTTTTTCTATGAAAAATACAATACACAGAAAGCATTTCAAGATCGTCATATTTATCAATTTAAGTAGTCATTGATCCCCATCAAAGCACTTTTATCTGTTTCCCTTTTAGTGCCCCCCCCCCCCCCATATACAGACCGTATACGGACTCTACCTAGCAAAATTAATGGTAGTACTAGAAATCGGCTTTCTAGATGTTTTTTGGGTCGCTGAATCCGAATTTGTAACTTCCCACCAAAATTTCCCCCGGCAACCCCCCCAAATTTTGGTAAAAAGCCCCCCAAAAAAGGTTTTTATTAAAAAATTCCATTTTTTTTATTGTTTTAGGGGAAAAGTAGCTAGAAATTCAGAAAGTAAACAAAATTTACAACAAATTAGATGTATGACATTATGACTTAGGATGAAGGGGAAGGGGGGATCTGCCTCGGAACATGCGCCGCAGTGCTGCGTAGACTAAGTTGCGCAATTCCACTTAACCACTCACACGTTTACATTCGCCCTCTCATCTTCCCTCCGAACTTTCTCTATAAGGTTTACTTTAAGTTTTTTGGGTCGCTGAATCCGAATTTTTAACTTACCCCCAAAATTTTCCCCCCGAAAACCCCCCAAATAGTTGTTTTTAACTTAAATTTCTTATTGTTTTAGGGGAAAAGCATTACGAAATTCAGAAACTAGACAAAATTTGCAACAAATTGGATAGATGACATTATGATGTAGGATAAACGGGGAGAGAGGGGGCTGCCTCGGAACATTCCCCACGCGCTTTTCTCAAAAACCAAATTTTTTCAAAAAATCAATTTTGGGGGGGGGGTTGCCAGATGAAATTTTGGTGGGAAGTTACAAATTCGGATTCAGCGACCCAAAAAACATAAAGAGAGTCGAAATCCAGAACTAGTATTAATTTTGCCAGATAAAATCCCCTATTGCCTGGACTTCATAATTTAGTGCACGTAGCGCCGCAGTGCATGTTCAGAGGCAGCCCTCACCCTCCCCGTTCATCCTAATTCATAATGTCATATATCCTATTTGTTGTAAATTTTATCTAGTTTCTGAATTTCGTAATGCTTTTCCCCTAAAACAATAAGAAATTTAAGTTAAAAACAACTATTTTGGGGGGGGTTCCGGGGGGGGGGAATTTTGGGGGGAAAGTTAGAAATTCGGATTCAGCAACCCAAAAAATCTTAAAATAAACCTTATAGAGAAAGTTCGGAGGGGAGATGGGAGGGCGAATGTAAACGTGTGAGTGGTTAAGTGGAATTGCGCAACTTAGTTTACGCAGCACCGCGCACATGTTCCGAGGCAGATCCCCCCTTCCCCTTCATCCTAAGTCATAGTGCCATACATCTATTTTGTTGCAAATTTTGTCTACTTTCTGAATTTCTAGATACTTTTTCTCTAAAACAATAAAAAAATTGATTTTTTAATAAAAACCTTTTGGGGGGGGCTTTTTACCAAAATTTGGGGAGGTTGCCGGGGGAACTTTTGGTGGGAAGTTACAAATTCGGATTCAGCGACCCAAAAAACATCTAGAAAGCCGATTTCCAGTACTACCATTAATTTTGCTAGGTAAAATTCCCTATTCCCTGGACTATTTCCCATTACGGTTAATTGACTGCCATGTGTTATCTGATTTTAAAATTCAAAATGTATATGTTAAATATTTATTTACTGCATAGCATGACCTGTACTAGACTCACGGCTATTTTCAATTTATACATATCATTTCCTAATACTGTTTCAGATTTGTAAATTTTATAAAGTTAGTTGTACCTCGATAAGATTATTTCAGGTACTTTTTATGTTAAATATGTTCAAAGCGATTGTGATTCAGATATAGGCTTAAATAATTTCAGTTGGAAAAGTTTCTTCATGCGACATATAGCAGAGCGAATAGAAATACAAGGCTCATTCCACAAATAATCGAAAATTGTAAATTACATTAATAACCGAAACAATTATAGAAATTTTTAATTATGGAAAAAAGGAAAAGTCATGATGTAGTACGTGATAATACTTTTTTAATTCTTCTTGTAATTCTTCTGGTTTAAACTCTATTTTTAAATTTTGATTAGGAACTTCTTTTTTTAATTCAACAAAAAACTTGCTTTTTGAATTTCCTCTTTAAATTTTGCATGTATTACTTTTTTTTAGACTACAACATCACTTTTCCAAACACACAGGCAGGAAACGTAAAAATGTATAAATTTGAAATTGCCCCCTAAAATGTCAAATTGCCCCCCGGTGGGGTGTACGCCCCACGTTGGGAACCACTGTTCTAGGCCCTTCCGTAACACAAAAATCGCATTTTTAGAGCTTTTTTGCACCTGCACCCCCTTTGAGAAGTGGAAATAGACATAAAATATAGCCTATCTTGGAGCAAGAGCTGTCACCATCATTTTTACACCATTATGTTTGAAATCGGTTCAGTACTTCTTGAGATTGCATAGAAATTGCCATTTAGAACGTTTTTTGGAACGCTTTTCGCGCATTTTCACCCCTTTTAAATTTCGATTTTTTTAGGAAATGTTTTTAGAGATCATTGATATCTTATAAGTAACTCCGATTCCAAATTCCATTAATCTAGGCCCTATCATAACAGAAAAACCGGAACTTTTTCTAGAACGTTTTCTAGAACACTCTTCGCGCATTAACACCCCATTTAAATTTGAAATTTTTTAAGAAGTGTTCTTAGGAATTTTTTATATCTAATAATTAACTAATATTCCAAATTTCATATTTCTAGGCCCTTCAATAACACAAAAATCGCATTTTTAGAACTTTTTTGCTCCTGCATCCCCTTTGGGGTAGTGGCACCGACATAAAATATAGTCTATCTTGGAGCAACGGTTATCACCATCATTTTGACACCATTATTTTTTAAAGTGGTTTGGTATTTCCTAATATTGCGTAGAAACCACCATTTAGAACTGTTTTTTAGAACGCTTTTTGCACCTTTTCACCCCTTTTTAAATTTCAAATTGTTTAGGAAATGTTCTTAGAAATCCTTTATATCTAATAAGTAACTAATATTCCAAATTTCATATTTCTAGCCCTTCAATAACACAAAAATCGCATTTTTAGAACGTTTTTTGCTCCTACATTCCCCTTTGGCCTAGTGGCATCGATTTAAGATATAGCCTATGTTCAAACGTGGACTAACACAATCATTTTGATACCATTACTTTTGAAATCCTTTCGGTATTTCCAGAGATTACCTCCTACAAACAAACAAACAAACTTAGCGCCCACAAAATTTGTATCACATACAGACAGACATTTTGTAAAAACATGTTTTTCGGAATCTCTGACCCCTAAAACCTGTAAATCCGTCGAAAACCGAAAGTCGAAAATTTTCTAGAATCCAATACTTTCTTCTTGTAAATATAGAAGAAAGTAAAAAAATTGTAGCTAAATGTGTATTTTAATCATTTGAGAGTGGCAGCTAACAAAAGAAAGATTGTTGAAGGTAAAAAGGCAGTTTTAACGTTAAGTAGTATTTTTAAAAGTATTTTGATATTAATGCTACACACATCTATTTTTAAATGTTGTTTCAATTAAATAACATGCAGTTTAAGTAATCTAATGTATATTTTAGAGAATAAACAAAAAAATTTTAATGCCCATTCTATTGGACTTTGGGTCTTCATCAGTTGTTTTTATTCATATTAGACTCTTTTTACTTTCTTCTATCTTTACAAGAAGAAAGTATTGGATTCGTAAAAATGTTCGATTTCCGGTTTTCGACGGATTTACACGTTTTAGAGGTCAGTGATTCCGAAAAACATGTTTTTACAAAATGTCTGTCTGTCTGCATGTGACACAAATTTTGTGGGCGCTCTATCTCAAGAGATAATGCACGGAATTCAATAAAAATTTATTTTCAGGTTGTCCCTAATATAAATTGGTGCTGATTAGTTTTTGGTTTAAATCGCCCAGCAGGTGGCGCTGCTATGCTGCATTTTTCGGAATTTCTGCAATAGCTCTATCCCAAGAACTAATGCACGGATTTTCATCAAACTTCAGATTCAGTTATTCATTGATATGAATTGCTGCTGGTAATGTTTTGGTGTAAATTGCCCAACAGATGGCGCTGCTATACTACATTTGCAGCATTTACACTACTTTCGTAATAGCTCTATCTCAAGAAATAATGCAGGATTTTCATCAAACTTCAGATTCAGTTAGTCCTTGATATGAGTTGACATTTTGCACCTTTTGGTGTAAATTGCTCAACAGATAGCGCTGCAATGCTGCATTTTTTGTGATTTCCGCAATAGCTCTATCTCATGAACCCCGTGAATTTTAAACAAACTTCAGATTCCGGTATATCTTGATATGAATTAGTGCTGTTTGTGTTCTGGTGCAAATCACTCAACAGGTGGCGCTGCTGGGCTGCATTTTTCAGAATTTCCACTATAGCTCTATCTCAATAACTAATGCACGAATTTTCATCAAACTTCAAATTCAGGTATATTTTTATATGAATTGGTGCTAAATTGATGTAATTTCTTTTACTATTTAAATGATTTAATTGACGTGATTTATAAAGAACAAAGTTTTGTGATGGCCACAACATACTAGTTGTATACTGAAGGGAGGCATTAGTTTTTACTTAAAAACCAACACAGTACTGAAACAAATAATAGATGCAGAAGTAAATAATATCTTTTCTTAAGTAAATAAAAAAGTATTTAAATATTATCCTAAGAATGTATAATTTTACTGATAAAAAGAGTGTTCTAAATGAGTACATTGTTTTTGTTAGTATTATTTCAGTGGTATATATATATTGCAGCATTTGGTAAATGTAGATATTTATTATTAAGCTTTTATTATGTTTTATTCTTATTGTAACTATTTTTGGTATTATTTTTCTGTTAGTATGATATTTCCCAGATAGCATTTTCAATTTTCAGAAAATTTGCAGCAGTCTTGCTTTGAAAAGCTGCAAGTATGCAGCAAGCTCAGCATGATAAGACTGAAAGTTCATAACAAGACTGCAGCAAGATAACGCAAACGCCGAAGTCACCACACTTTGAACTTGCATCTAACTTGTCGTGGAAGTTAAATTCATGCTGTATCAAATTTATTGCATATTAACGCCAAACAAGTAATCAAAAATACTGCAAACTTACGCAAAGTAATAATCTTTTCACGCCCCACTATCTATTTACAACTGTTAAAATATAACCCCTTGAGGAGCAAGCAATTGCATTTGTGTAATGCTGAATTCCCACCGGAAAATTAGAAAAATTTTATTTCAGAATATGGAAAAGCAATTTTAGGGCTTTTTTCCACCAAAGTTAGAAGAGTAAAATTTCATAAATTTTTTCTGGTGCAAATCTTCATTAATCGTAGGTGGGATATATTTTATCCCACCGCCCCTCAAGGGGTTAACTTTAACAGCTTCGGTGTGGGCCATAGATCTGATCAGGTCTATTGATGCGAACAAACCGTCAGTAGGCCCATGTATCGTTTTCATTACCATAAACAAGTTAAGGTAATATTTGTACATTTCAATACGAGCCTCATTTGGTATTTGACATTTATAGCGTTTAGAAAAAGCGGTGCCAACCGAATAAAATTTCTACAATTTCTTCGTATGTGCTGATTGTCTATTCTCTCAACAGAAGGATTTTTTGCTTTCGTCACTTTCGTGAATTTAAGACAGTCTTGCCATCAGTTTCACAACAAACTACTCATTCAAGTGGGAGATGGTATACCTTGCGGGAAATTTGCTGCGAATTTCTCAATTCAAATTTATCACGGCAAGATAATATCAGAAAAAATTAAACTTGCTGCTAATGTTCATGCTATCTGGGTTATAATTGAATTAATAAATTTACCATATTTAATTAGCAACAAAATCTTAAAGAAAATACAATTAAAGATAACAGTATAAGATTATAAATAAAGTCATTTTGATTTCTTTTAAATTTCTTCTTGGCATTGACTTGCCAATTGTGGTGTCTGTGCCACTAAGTATAATCATTATTCTAAGAAACAAATGACTGGTGTTGAGAAGACTTAAAAAACAAAACAAAATGCTATTAATTTTTTTTTTTTTTAATTACTAAATTGATTAACACGTTTCTTACTTAAAGTACACTTTTTCTATTTGATGATGCAAAAATTGAATTTATGCAATATTTGGAAGTGGCATATAAACGATAAAAACTTACTTCTGATGACAGCAAAGTTTGCAGCGAAAGAAATAGGAACTTGACGCTAAAAATCTGGTTTTTGAAGCCTATGTAACGATCTTACCTTACTTGATAAGCATAAAATAAAATAAGGTTGTGTGCATGAAATGCAACTTGTTTTTGTATATTCGTTTAACTATAAAAAATATAATTAAACAAAATAGCAATTTAAAATACCATACAAAATACCATATTTAATTAACAAAAATAGCAATTATGTCTTTTTGTTGTCATTTTCTTATAACAACCGGAAGAAAATGTAATTAAAATACGTGCTATTTTGAAAAAATATAAATGTATAATTTCTGTTAAAACATGGAGCTATTATAAACTATAATTAATTTTATGTTATCTATAATATATTAATGTTACAAACAAATGAAGGCCTGTGAATCATTAGATAGCCGTTTTATCGTCGAATTTCTTTAATGACAGCATCTATTTGCTACATTTCTGTATTATTTTGCGATAGTGACATCCTATGCATACTTTACTTGCAGAAACACATTCATAAACTACTGAATTTCAGGTTCATCTATTTTTTTACGGGTAGTGAACTTTTTAAAATTTAGTAACTAATTAAATTTTTATAATATTTTTTTGTCAAATATTAAAAATTTTACATTCAAATTCATGTAATTCCATAACATGTTTTTACCGGACTAAGACCCAATGTCTATTTTACTGGACACGCTAAAAAACAAAGTATTTTTTTTTTTTTTTAAATAAATGAAAATTTGAATTGTTTTTAGACTCCAAAGAAACAGAAATCTCAAATAACGTAAAATTTGCTCAAAGAATACGAGTTTGGGTCCCAAGAACAAATAAATTCAATATTCATCAACCAGGACGTACAGAGAGATCCTGTGCACGGTAATAATTCCACTGCGCGTCCCTCCGTTTCTTCCAAGTGTAATAGTATCTAGGACAGGGACGGCGAACCTTTCCCATCCGCGTGCCAAATTTTTCCAAAAATACGTTTTACGTGATCATGACGTGCCCACACAATAATAATAATGCACTAAATAAGGAATCCAAATTACGTAAAATTTTGCTTTTAACAAATATAGGTATATTTTGATGTTATACTTTACAAATTTATTCTAAAAATATTATTTCTGTTGTATCATCTTATATTCCAAATAATTTATATCAGCTTCGTGCTTAGTTATTTTTAAGAGATTGGAAGTTAAATTGGACCCATTTAACAAGATGTTTTTACTTGAATTGTTCATATTATTTATTTCCAAAAAGAAAGTCTCGCAGAAAAAAATTTGTCAAAAGAGCAAGCGCCAGAATCTACAGCTTTTAGTGTCTGGAATGGAATTCCAAGATGTCATAATTTTACCATCGGAATTTTTGCTTATGCTTGCCTTTTAATCTTTCTTTTGCGAAAATCTTTTAATTCTCTCTGATTTTAAAATTTTTGTGAGCCAATATTTGATCTAGATTGGAATACATTAAATTATATTTCAGTTTTTTCAATCTGTATGACAATGACAACCAACCGAACTAATCGAATTCAGATAAACAGAGACAGCATCTAGATTAATTAATGCATTTTGTGAAATTCTACTATATTTTGATGTAGAACTTGTGTCTATGCCGTGCCAAAAATAATCTGCAGCGTGCCATAGGCCATAGGTTCGCCGTCCCTGGTCTAGGATATATCATTAATTAACGCTTTCTGTTATATCTGTTAGCTACTATTTTATACTCATCTTGCCCCATTCAAAAATTTATCTACAGAGAAAAAAAATTAGTTTTGAAAATTTCAGGCCTTTCAATCAAAAATATGTCGGTTATACAATGGTAAGTCGTTTTTCTGGGTTTTCTGTTCTATTACCATTTTTCTTCGTTATTTTTTGGTGCTGCCATCTGTTAGAGAATAACAAAATTATCTCGTTTTTCTAGATTTCAAACTAATATACAGTGTTCCCGAATTTAAGGAATTTTGTATTTAGAAATGTTGAATTCACAACAGAAAGTTTTGAAAAGCGATTTTGTCTATTTTATTTATGTAATATGGGACGGAAGTTCTAAATAAAAAATCAGTCAGATGCAGCGACACTGTCAACATAATGCACAAATAATTTTTTAGCCCCTGGTACGGTATGCTATTTTTTTCTCCCAACTTATTTTGTGAACAAAAAATAACGTTACTTTACAGAATCCAGCAATAAACAAAGCAGATGTATCATTGTACAATTAAATACTGTATAGCATTTTTTAAAATTTCTAAGCATCGCACATTTTCAGTTTTTATACCGTCGTATTGAGGAAAAAAAAAAAAGTACTTTTAAATGCAATTTGTTTGAGAATTGCATCTCCATTGATTTTTGAAATATTAATTTTTTTGTAGTTTTTAGCACCATTTGTTTAATTTTGGCAACTCAAGTACTCCATTTAAGTAGAAAGTAAAGGGAAAATAGTTGAAAAATAGCAATTATGTCTTTTTGTTGCCATTTTCTTATAACAACCGAAAGAAAATGTAATTAAATTACGTGCTATTTTGAAAAAATATAAACGTATAATTTCTGTTAAAACATGGAGCTATTATAAACTATAATTAATTTTATGTTATCTATATTAATGTTACAAACAAGTGAAGGCCTATGAATCATTAGATAGCCGTTTTATCATCGAATTTCTTGAATGACGGCATCTTGCTGCATTTCTGTATTATTTTGCGATAGTGACATCCTATGCATGCTTTACTGTAGATGTTTAAAGTGGATTGTAAATGTGGAATTCTTAAGCGGATGCAAATATATATACATATAAATATATATATATATATATATATATATATATATATATATATATATATATATATATATATATATATATATATATATATAACCATTAATAAAACGTTACCGACCATCAACATAAACCGCATTATTGTGAATTATTGTCAATAAAAATGGATGCCACAAACCTATAATATAGAACTGTATGTATAAAATATAGTACCTTATACTTAATTACAAAAATTAATAAGGGAGAATAAAAAAAGAAGAAGAATATGGATTCCGAAAAAATTGAAAAACTTATTTATTGAATTACGTTTTCAAGAGTACAGAATTCAATGATATAAGCAAATCGGTTGTTTTCTGTGAGAAAAAAGCTTAAAGCTGAAAAAAATTTTCTCCTGTACTCGAACAACCAATAGAACCAAAAGAATAGTCTCAAAATGAAAACAGAACATTATCAAATGGCATGAAATGGATAAAAAAAAATACTACAACCCATTAAATATTTAATTTATAGCAATAGAAATCTTACACAACTTAACGAATAAATTCCCAGTAGATTTTCAAAATAGATTCCTGCACATGGAATCCATAAGCATGATAAGATTAAGGTGAATAAAACAGTTAAGTTAACACAGAAATTAAAACCTATGGATTCAGTTAAATCATTTTGAAATACCGTGATAAATACAATTAATATAATATAATGAATATATGACGTCATTTTACATAAAATAAAAGTGTGTGTTTTAAGTCTTAAAATTGAAATATGTTTTGTACTATTTATACATGTATTTTTTTCATCGGGGGCGACACTAAATTCTAAAAATGCAGAATTCCTGTTTTCTAGTGTTTCTATTTCTTTGAATCATATTTCAATTTGGTTTTTTAAATTAATATTATTACTGTTGGTAGAAACACTTCTCATAGAAAATATTTCTCTAACGCCATAAAGTGTAAGAAATGGGGTGGGGGGAGGTGACTATTAAATTTGCTTTCTGTGACTAAAGTAATTAATCGTCGATTTACAAAGCATAACTGTAGACAGGGGTCGGTTGGTTGATTTTTGACGGCCGATTACCTACTCGACGGATATAGGCCCGATGGGAAATGCCCTCAGTGGGGGTTTTCCAAGGGAACCTAACCCGTATCTACGCATGGAAATCCAAGGTAGGTTCGAAGAAAACTCCGAACGATTATGCCGACGGGCTCGATAGGGTTCGAACCCAGCACGTCCCGTCTACCACCTTCAAGAGCAGAACCTCCGGGGTTGGAAAAACTACTTTTTTATTGTAGCGAATTACAACTACAACAACTTTATCGAAAATCTAGTTAACTGCAACTTCAGCTACTTGTTATAACAAGTAAAAATTAAATATAAAAAATAAAAAACCCAACTAATTAATTATTTCTCATCAATGTGAAATTATTTTTTATAATACTTACCTATTTTTTTTTTATTTACTTGTATTGATGACTTTTAAGTTATGTTTAAATGTTAGTTCCTATCTATAAACACTGTTTTGACGAGGCCTATAGATGGCTATGAAGGTTAGAGTTGCAGTAAAGATAGAGATCCTACCTACACAACTTCCAGATTGTGTAGAATTTAAACGAAGCTTCTGACTGTAAAATAGTCAATGAAACATCGTCCTCATTTTGAAAGACCTATCTAATGATATGCCACTCAATAGGGTGCGTAAATTTTTTTCGTCTCTACCGCCATTTTGAATTTATGAAAACAAAACCTAGCCATAACCATCGAACGGTTAAGACGAATCGATAGAGACCTCATACATTAAAATCCATCCAGCCATTGGGATGTTTCGAGGGTATAAAGAAATCCCAGGACATAAACAGACATACCCAGATACGCGTGAAACACATAACCCTTCTTGGCACTCGGGTAAAAAGTAACGACTATAAACTATTTTTCAAAAGTATTCACTACTTCGCTACTTTCCGATTTTGTCAAAGGTTTCAATTTGCACGCGAAACGAAGATACGGATTAAATAACACAGTGACCCCCTTATTATATCGCGTTTGTTGAGATACAAATAAATAAGGGCGATATAACCGACGGCATTAAAAGATTAAGAAAGATAACGTACAAGAAAATGAGTTTATATTACAAATTTCTTAGCGATATTAAGAGAGATACATAATATAATCAATATTTAAATGCAATTGCTTAAAAAAATGAGAAGCGAACCCACCCGACTTTCCACACACTTTACAGAATATTATGGGTTCCATTAACCCCTTGGGGACGAGCGACACGTATACGTGCCGCATGAAGCGCTCAGAATCCTTGCTTTTCCTCACCAGTAAAATTTTACTGTAAAATTTGCCTTATTTAATCAGCGCATTTTCGCGATTCAACAAGACACAAATTTCTGTTTTTAAAAAATGGTGACAAAAGATTAAAAATTTCGTAAAAGGCTCCCGTCCCGAAGGGGTTAAATAGTAATATAATGTAGTAATAACACAATATTAATATCTACAACAATACTATTATATAAACAAAAATAACAAGTCGGAAATTGTACGTCAAACGTGGCAAATGAGGTGCGTTCGTTTTATAACTCGTTTTATAAATATTCAGATCTCGGTGCAAAACTGTTGCATTCTTATGCAAAAATGCATGAATAAAAATTTATGACGATTCTATCTATTAAAATGAGTTATACGAAAATAATGGGACTCTATCTTAAATAGGATGTCATCACCATGGCAACCTAGAATCATTACCTGTCATGGGATATCATTGAATTCATGACGTAGGATAGGATTTAGTAGAATGGAGAAAACTTTAATTAATATCTTTTTGAGTTTTGATTCGATTTTCATAAAATTCGAAATGACTCGACACAGTTCTGAAACGGTTCTATATACAGTGAAACCTCCTTGAACGGTCACCTCTAAACAACGACAACCTCCGAATACCGGCCACATATTGATGGTACCGAACGCATTCTATAGCATTGACATTAGTACGATCCTCTAAATAAGGAATTCTGAACAACGACCGCTCAAAAGTCACGAGAAAAATTCTTTTAACAGTATCTGGTACAATTTCATATTTGCTAACCAAAATCTGAAACAGATCAAACAAAATTTACTTAATATGTCAACAAAATGTTACTTAATCTCGCGAACACTTAATCCTTTTCCAAAACTAGACATAGGAAATGAAGGCATTATTAATGATGGGGAAAATTTAGATAATATTCTTAGAACAACAAGCATATCTAACACGAACTCCGGTAAGTTTGTATGTCTGATTAAAGATTTTGATGTTACTGCTACATTTGATTCATACAGAAAAGGTGTGGAAGATAGGGGGGAGGAAGAAAAAAGTGATGCAGAAGGAGTTATGAAAGAGATTATAGAATCAACCCAAAATTTCCGGTATTATCACATATACCAAATGTTTGACGAACCTTCCTGAAATAAAAATTTTCCATTAAATCATAATGATGATGAGTTGTACAGCAAAACAACACATACTATTATTTCTTTGGAGAAAGATATTTGAAGGAAATAAAGCAACTGCAAATCACTGATCATTTTAATGTATAAAAACAATGAAGATTAATTAAAATGACTGTGTATTTCTATTTAAAATTTATGTAATTATCTTTTTTAAAATGAAACCTCTGAATAACACCCACCTCTGAAGAGCGGTCACTTTTCATCGGTCCGACTGGTAACCGTTATTCAAAGGTTACACGGTATTAAATTTCAAACCATTCGGTTGGGTAGTTTTTGCGCTGTTATATACAGACGGATGGATCAGAGGACGACTATAGGTACTACGTATTTATATAATTACGGACGCACCTAAACAACGACTTCCGGGTACCTGAAAATGTTAGGAAATTTTAATTTACAAGTACAGATCCACACATACAGTAAACCCTCGATTTAACGGACTAATTGGGACTAAGATGTGTCCGTTAAATCGCAAAGTACTATTTATAATATTATTTTGTTATAATTATTGTACATATATATATTATTACGTACTTGTAATTACATATTATTATTACAGTGCAAATTACATATATATATATAATATATATATACAAGATATACAGTGTATATACATGTATTGTATATATACAATATATGTATATACATAAATATATATTGTATATACATATATACTACTGTATATGTATATATAAACACAATACATTACTTTTAATAATACAATATTGGTAATGAAATACAAACGAATTAACACATATGCAACTTTTATGCATGCATAGAACGAAAAGCATATCACATGGCCGCATAGGTCGCCAGCATCATTGCGCATGCTTAGAACGAAAACCACGCTGCAGTGAGAATCAAAGCGCGCGCTTTCGGCGTTTCGTGTTCTTCCCTTTTGTTAAGGTTTCGTTCATTTGATCACGAGACATTGTGTCGCCACAGATATAATAAATATTTTTTTATTTTATCGAGAAATCGCTTTTTAAAAATAGTAAAAAGAAATGCTTTGTCGTTGTTTATTGCTTGATTTTTTACATATAAAAGCTTAAAAGAGGGTTGCGTGTTGATTCTCAAGTAGGGGAGGAGGAGGGGGGCAGTAATACCTTTTTTCCGAAGCGAGTTTCATCGTTTTAGAAGCTTTTTTATCATGGAGGCTTCCAGTAAATAATAATGATAAACAAATATTTGACATTTGTCAAATATAAAAATTTGAAATACGGGCGTTGAATTTCAGGTTAGGGAGAGGGGAATAATTTTAAATTAACGATTTTGATTTGTTAATTTAAGGATAAAGTGTTTTAAAAGGGATATTAAACGAAACCCTCTGTGCGATCTGCGATCACACTTACCCACTTGTTTTACTTTAATTTTTGTTTAATTTTTAATTTTTAATTTTTTTTTTTAATTAATCCGTTGAATTCGAAGTCCGTTGAACCGAGGTCCGTTAAATCGAGGGTTTACTGTACTGAAGGGGGATTCTTTGCGCACTTGAAAATACCCGCTCCGTAATGTTAATCTTATGGGCAGGTTATTTTCTAATTTCTCGTTTCAATTTGAATATTTTTTTTTTTTTTTTTTTTTTTTTTTTTTTGCATAGGATAGCTGAGGTCAATCTTTAATAAGACTCTTTTTTACTTTTTCGATTTTGGTTGCAGATTTTTTTTTAAAAAGTACTTTCAGTTTCGAAACCGGTTTGGAAACTGAAAGTACCTTTTTAATAAAAATCTGCAATCAAAATCGAAAAAGTAAAAAAGAGTCTTATTAAATATCGACCTCATCTAGCCTATGCAAAAAAAAAAAAAAAAAAAACGTTTAAAAATATTCAAATTGGAACGAGAAATTCGAAAATAACCTGCCCATAGGATTAACATTACGGAGCGGTTTTTTCAAGTGCGCGAAGAATCCCCTTAAGGAATCATTCCAGATTTGTTATTAACCTATACCTTGTCAAGTTTGAAAATTCATATTTTAGATTAAAAGTAAAAGAAATACATTCAAGTTTTTAACAAAGGAAATAATAAAATTTTATTCAATTTTTAAAAAAGAATCATTCCAGATTTGTTGTTAACCTATACCTTGTCAAGTTTTTTTTTTTTTTTGTTTGTTTGTTTTTTTAATTCATATTGTAGATTAAAAGTAAAAGAAATACATTCAAGTTTTTAACAAAGGAAATAATAAAATTTTATTCAATTTTTTAAAGTTTCCACACAAAAGTTTAAATAAGACAATTTACCGGAATAATTCTACAAAAAAGTTTTTTTTTATATTTTGACGCCCTAACTATAAACATTTAATTGATGTTGTACCAATGTAGAAGTATTGAGTGCCTACTGGAGTCGCAAATGCTTCAGTTTATCACAGTCAACAGTGATCAATCGATTCTTCTTAAGGGGGTCCGGGACACAAAAATCTTCAAATTTTCAATTTTTTTTTTTTTTTTTTTTTTTTTTTTTATTATTATTATTATTGGATTAAAAATTTCTCTGCCGTTTTCTGCTTAAAATGATGTTTAAATCATGTTTCTATCTTAATTAGAACAGGAAATATTAATTTTCTCGTTTTGGTTTGTTTTCAAAATCTGCCTTTCAAGCTATGGTTGTCAAAGAAACGAATTCTTGTGAAATTGCGTTTTTCTTCATGATAGGTTTTTTCACCATTTCTCATATTTAAATTCTTATAACTCGAGAACCATTAAAGATACAGGGTTGAAACTCGGAACTTATATTTTTCAATTATTTTACTTTACTTTTGAGCCAGCATAATTGAAAAAAATATTTACTTTTGAAAATATGATTTTTAAAAAAAAAGTTGCATCACTTTTTCTGTAATTTTTTTCGTTAAATATTTTTAATTTTTTTAAAAAATTAATATTTTTTTAAATGCTGGCTCTAAATTAAAAATTATATATTTCTGTTTATTTAAATGAAAAAAAAATTTAAATTCTATAAATAATATTTCGAGTTATAACGATTTTAAACTACCCCACTTTCTTAACAAAATTTAAAATTTAAATTTTAAAAAAAAAATTATGAGAAGTTTTATCATGCGATTTTGTTTACAAATGATATGGTTAACAATCACAAAAAAATTCAAAATTTTAACCCAATAAATAATTTTTTTTTGAAAATGTGTCCCGGACCCCCTTAATACATCGATGTTCAGCAAAAATGGAATTCCTTGCGAATTCCTGAGCATTGGAATGGTAGAAAGTAAGCCAGAGATCGTAGGGAAGGAGGAAAAGGCCCAAGAGCCATACATTTATATATATATATATATATATATATATATATATATATATTATCAAAATAAACTAAGATAGGATTAGAAAAAGTTAATAAAAATAGAAGTTTACAGATAAGTTAACGAATTTAGAAGAAAACGGCAAGGATTTGACGGCTAACTTCAGCAGCCAATGAGGAAGCGAAGCGCATCGAATCAAACTGCCGTAAAAGATCGAGCAAAGAGTGATGCTGTGATTTTTTATTAAATTTAAAAGCTGTTATAATTATTTTTGTCTACACTTGTATTTCAGAATTTTTCAACCTTTTTTTTTAACCATTTGGAAAAATGGTTATTGTCCTCGTCAGGGTAGGAAATCAAAAGCATATCTGAAGGTTTTTATTGGTTTAATCCGCATTTTATTCGTTTTCTGATGGGTCTATACAGTAATCTGTATTTCCCTTTACTTTCAATAGAGATGGATATTTCTGTTGCCTCTATGACAAAAAAGTAATGAAAACTACAAAAAAAAATTAATAACTCAGAAACAAATTGAGATACAGCTTTCAAACTAATTGAATTTAAAAGTACATTTTTTTTTTCTGTATACGACGGTGTAAAAAGTAATATTGAAGAATGTTTAGAAGTTTAAGAATGCAATTTCATTTAAAATTAGTCCAGGAATATTAATGTTTAATCCATGGCGTACGTAATGAATGACCAGCTCCGTAGAAGCTTAAAAATTTACGGTACCGAGAAATGTAATCCATGGCGTACGTAATGTATGATCAACTCCGTGCGATTTTTTATGTCTTAAATTTTAGTCTTTGAAAAATCATTTTCCAAATGGTCATTGTAATTTGTTAAATTGCATTTTTTATTTATTTATTTATATTTTTTTTTTACTAGTTTTTACTGAAAAAGAACTGCATTTATATTCTTTCTGCAATATGTCACATGAAGAAACTTTTATACTATGAAACTCTTTGAAATCTATATGTAGAACTAACCGTCTAGAACGCATTTATTTACTTGCATTACATTTATTTACCTAAAAAATATTTTAAAAGTCGCAACGCGATATTATGAACGCTATAAAATTAATAAATTCCTAAAGAGAGCATCACAGATAAAAACAAGTTGGAAATTGTTCGCCAAACGTGGCAAATGAGATGCGTCCGTACTATAAGTAGTTTTATAATACTTTTTTGCACCGCATAGCGTACTGAATGTATATTTTAGCGCACTTCATAAGTGCCTATCAATTTCATTCTCTTCGAAAGGCTATAACATCATTAAAATGCACTGGAACTAATTTTTTCCCATTGGCCGTAATGTAAAGGAAAACTTTTGACTGTCCCTGTCATTAAACGATGTATCCGATTTTCATGAAATTTGAAATGACTCGGCAAAATTTTGCAACAATTATATATTTAAAATTTCAAACCATTCGATTGGGTAGTTTTTGCTCTGTTATATGCGGACGGATAGACGGACAGACAAACAGACGAACTGAACGACGACTATAGGTATTACGTATTTATATAATTATGGACGCACCTAATAAGTGAATGGTTAATTTATATAACTGCGTTTCAATCCTTATACACTGTATGCAAATATATATTATGACATAAATATTTTTAACTTGCAAAATTTTTGTTAAATTGCATTTTTTTTTTATTATGTACTGAATTGAGTACATGAGTACCCATTATGCACATGAGTACCCATTCAGTACACGAGTACCCATTATGTACTGAATTATGAATTCGTGAAAATTTTATCTTCTAAAGCATTTTTTGTGAATTGTTTAAATTACATTAGAAGATTTACACAATCATTTAATAAATTTTAGAAGGATTTTAGAAGAATTGAAGGATTTAGAAGAATTCATTAAATTTGAATTTATACGGATTTTGTGCAATATTTATAGCCGCACTCAAATCTTTTATTTTAAATATTTTTCTTAATATTTTGTAGAATTAGGAAAAGTACAAATATAATGTTCTTACAATAGAAATATAGAAATATTTGCAAATTGAAAAATCCCCCCCCCCCTAACGCCAAGAAATCTGAAAAGGTGAAAAGGCAAAAGAAATCATCCTTTTACAAATATTTTTGTTTTGTGTTACCCATAATGCTTTTAGAACAAGATAAAGTACTGTATCTATAACTCATTCTAAACTGTATTACAACTATTCGATGTATTAAATGAATTTTATAACAAGTTATTTTATTGGTACTTATAAGTACCGTCAGTAGATAAAGGGTTAAAATGAGTTTATACACGGTGACCAACTTATGAGAATGGACAAGATAAAGTCCATTTATAAACAAATGTATTGGATCGATCGGAAAGTCACGTCGTGTTGGGAAAATCAATTCGTACCGGAAAATTCTGCCCGGTAATTATTAGACATTAGATATCCGAATCAATGCCTGGTACCGTAATTTCGCGCGTGCCCGCCGCACCTCAAATAACTCGATTTGCTACCAGCATTTATTTTTTAAAAAATGTGACTGGCTTCAGCTTAGCACTTATTTGACTTCTTTTCTTCAATAAAATTTCCGGTTTGAAAAAGACTGAATTGAGTCGTGGCGGATGCACGGGAAATTACGGTAATTAAATGATAGAAATTTTCGGTACGAATTGATTTTCCCAACACGACACGACTTTCCGATCGACCCAAAATTATGGCGGTTGTGGGGAGAAGGGATCTCCTTTGAATATTTCTATTATATTTATACACATTTTAATTCTGTATTTATTTTTTTGTGTGTGTGCATAAAAAAAATTATATTACGTCCTGTGTGACTGCAAATATGAGCCATGGACCATGGAACTATTAATAAAGAGGAACTGACACATCCTTAAAATAGTGAAGCTTCAACTGTAACCGCTTTTGCAGGAATTGATTACCGCCGGTGGCGACTTCCACCAGTAAATTCATATAGAAATTTTCTTCTTATTTAAACGCCTTATTAATGCAAAATTTTAGTCATAAATAATGGCATAAACAGATTTTCATTTTTATTGGTACAGTGTACTTTGACGGTAGTCAGACCCTTTCGTTTCCGCCATATTGTGACAACCAGTGAAACAAACTGACTGTTTTACCAGGCAAACTGACACCGGTAAAAGCAAATAGAAATATTTACCATATTTGTGGGAAAATATTACCATGCATAAAACGCTTAAATAAGACAAAATCTTCTATTGAATTTTACTGGTGGGCACTTTTCCCCAGCGGTAATCAGAAAATCTATTTTCGATTAAAAAAAAACAAACTGCCGCCATCTTGTGACAACCTCCTCAGTTACTTCACTTGCAACTGGTAGACTGTACACTATATGTCCCATCCTCTTTATTCACAACTCCATTGCATGGACTTCCAATCAGGCGGCCCTTTTCTCTGGTCACAGGTATCGCAAAAAAATTTTGGTCACTCTATTATGAAAGAGCCTCCAATTCTCTGGAACGCATCAACATTTAATTAAAAAAAATGTTGGTCACTCTATGATGAAAAAGCCTTCAATTCTCTGGAAGTTATACGTTATAACATTTAATTTAAAAAAAAAATTTGGTCTCTGTTATGAATGAGCCTTCAGTTCTCTGGAACTTATACGCATCAGCATTTAATTCAAAAAAATTTTGGTCACTCTGTTATGAAAGAGCCTTTAATTCTCTGGAAGTTATACGTATCAACATTTAATTCAAAAAAATTTTGGTCTCTCTATTATGAATGAGCCTTCAGTTCTCTGGAACTTATACGCATCAACATTTAATTCAAAAAAATTTTGGTCACTCTGTTATGAAAGAGCCTTCAATTCTCTGGAAGTTATACGTATCAACATTTAATTCAAAAAAATGTTGGTCATTCTATAATGAATGAGCCTTCAATTCTCTGGAAGTTATACTTTACAACATTTAATTCAAAAAAATTTTGGTCTCTCTATTATGAATGAGCCTTCAGTTTTCTGGAACTTATACGCATCAACATTTAATTCAAAAAAATTTTGGTCACTCTGTTATGAAAGAGCCTTTAATTCTCTGGAACTTATACGTATCAACATTTACTTCAAAAAAATTTTAGTCACTCTATTATGAAAGAGCCTTCAGTTCTCTGGAACTTATACGTATCAACATTTAATTTAAAAAAAAATTTTGGTCACTCTATTATGAAAGAGCCTTTAATTCTCTGGAACTTATACCTATCAGAATTTAATTCAAAAAAATTTTGGTCACTTTATTATGAAAGTACCTTAATTCTCTGGAAGTTATACGTATCAAAAAAGGTACATATTACATATGTACCTTTAATAATAAAAAAAATGGAATTCAGACGTTAATTTATGTGCTTTAAAGTATCAACATTTAATTCTAATAGTTAATTTTTGACAAAATGGCTGTCATTTGACCAAAAAACGTCACTTTTTCACCTTTTTAGGGTTTCGTTCATCTGACGAAACCCTATTCGTCTCGCTCCTCTGTCTGTCTGTCTGTCCGTCACAGAGCCCGTTCTCAGAAACTATACATGTTAGAGACTTGAAATTTTGGGTACTTATAGCTGAACACCTCACATCAAACAACAAATCATAAAATTTTGAAAAAGTTGGTAATTAACCTAATTACGGCTAATTAAATTCTAAAATTAACCAATCAACCTTTTGAACGCACTTTCTCTAAATCCTCCGGAGTTTCTCCTAAGGGTTGCCAGTAAATTCGGCGGATGCTCCGTAAAATCAGCCGATGCAGGGTTACCACGGAGTAATTTAAGCAATAAATGAAGTGGGCATTTAAAAAGCGGAATCTCATCTGCGGAAGTATCGATCGTACAAATTCGTAACAGGTGTAGAAATACGCGGAAAAAATTCTACTTTATTTTGGTATGAATTTCAATTTTCTGCGTAGGGTAGAACGCAAAAAATCCACTAAAAATCGATCGATAAAAATTTAATTTCTGTATTTGAAAAGACAATGAAATGAGATTTCCTTTCAGCGGTATGCAGCTGCCGTCATGTTTCAGACATATCGGCGAGGGAGAAATTTAAGCAGAGAACATTCTAATACGAAATTTAAACTTTTTAAATATTAAATTTTTCGATAACATTTTTCGACATCCGGCCGGGGAATCTCTCGCAGATTTCATACATACCCGGTTCAGAGAGATAGCTTAATTACAAGCTGAGATATTAATTATTATTTAATTAATTTCTTTTATTTCCATCAAATGCGAGATTATGATAGAGGCACGTGCTTTTTTAACGGAGATTTCATTTAAATTAGGAAATCTAACAATTTGCGTGGATTTTTCGACGGCGGGCTATGAGATAAGTATTAATTATTCAATATGAAAAGGTTTATAAGTGTTCATACCACTATTTCCGAATAGCAATTTCAGGAAATATCTTAAATTATTGGTTAAGACCACTACTCGATGTGTTTGAAACTTTAAGATACTTCATAAAACATAAGAAAAAGTCTAAAAAAGAATGGAGTGTGATATTTCGAGGAGTGGAGGGGGGGGGGGACTAGATTTATTTATTAAATCTTAGCGTTTGTTACCGCAGAAAATGATTTAAATTCTTGGTTAAGACCGCACCGCCACCCTCCCCACGATGTATCTACGGAGAGGTTGCGCAAAGGCGTTTCGTTCAGATATGCTTTTGTTAAGAATAGAGTGCGTTCCCTGGTGGTGGAATGCGGAACTAACGTAACGCGATTTTGTTAAAATTAGGAAATATAACAAGGCGATCTGTTTGTAACTTTAAGATACTTCATGACACATAATAAAAAGCTTATAAAATAATGGTGCATGCAATTTCCTGTGAGGGGAGGGCGGGGGAGGGGCGCTGGATTTCTTTTTAAAAAATTAGCGTTTATATCCTTTTTAGATGTCGTTTTTTTAGGACTATGATATACTCAGACATGTGCTACTTATGAAATATAAAAATGTCAAATTTTAATTACCACTATTTCCGAATAGTACTTTCAGCAAATTTCTTAATTTCTCGCTTAAGACCGCCACCAACTCGAGTAACACATCCACTGATAGGTTGTTTAACAGAGTTTCGATCTGATACACTTTTGTTATGAATAGTGTGCGCTCCCTGGTGGTGGAATGTGGAACTAACATAACGCAATTTTTTTTTAAATTAGGAAATCTAACAAGTCGATCTGCTTGAAACTTTGACATAGTTCATAACACATAACAAAAAGCTTATAAAAGAATGTTCCGTGCAATTTCCTGAGGCGCCTGCCTATCTCGGGTACTATAGACCCGATCCCCTCGACTAATATACCTACGGATAGGTTGTAAAATAGAGGTCGGATAGAGGTTTGGTAGAATAGAGTGCGTCCTTGGTTGCGAAATGTGGAACTAACAGATTTCGCAAAAGGATAAAGTGTTTTAAAGGAATATTAAACGAAACCCTCTGTGCGATCTGTGATCACACTTACCCACTTGTTTTTTTAACTTTTGTGTATTCTGAAAAAAACTTAATGAAAATTATACTTTTCGGTGGTATAAGCTCCAGTAAAAACGATTAGCTTTTTTGATAATAAAATGAAGGAAATCGGTCCAATAGTCCTAGAAAAAGGGCCACTTATTTTGAAGAACAGGGTTTACAGCAGCAAATTTTACAGATAGCTAATAATATTCTTCCGCTTATCCGATAATTTTTGTTATTCTGTTTATCTATTATTATTATCCAATTTTTATTATCTTATTTGTCTATATTATTATCCTATTTAATTTTTATTAATCCTCGCATTATGAGTCAGTATATATGAGCAGGGCCTGATTACCAACGGGGCACACTTACACCAATAAATTTTTAAAGAAAAGGTCGACTTATCTAAACGCATATTCATGTAGAATTTCTGCCATGAATGAGGAAAAATTTCTGTTTATTTTTAGTGGTAGGAATTTGCCCCGTGGATAATCAGGCTCTGTATATGAGTCAGATTATATAAACGTCAGTCGGACTGCTACGGAAATACTAAAATTTTATTTTGAATACCACTATTTTCCTAGTGAAATAATCATTTTATTTAATTACAGAAATTTTGCGATTAAATCCGGCGAATAACGCAATACGAAGATAGTGCTATCCATAATAAAATTTCACTATTTTTCCTGGCAACCTTGTTGTAAATGAAAAACGTGTTCAAAGAAAGGGTAAATAATTTTACTACCATCGACAAAAGAAAATAAAATAGCACTCAGTCATAAAGAGAAATTATTTGTGTATGTGCACAAATTGTAACAACCATTTCACGCAACGAATTTAAATCTTTTTGAAATGATGTTCATTTCCATTTCAGTTCAGTTCTTTATTATACAAAATCCCATTTCCGCCAGCTCTTTCTCGTACATGCCTTGTTCGCAGTCCAGAAGCCGCTTCAGGCATTTTCTTCTAGCCTTTATGGGAAAAAAGAGTGTTTTTAAAATAACATAACAAAAATATTTTCAATAGTTAGATAATAGTTATAATAGTTTTATTAAGAAACTGCATTCAACTAAACTATACTTAGTTAAGATATTAGAGATATTAGATTAGTAGGGTTTGTATATTAAAAGCCTACTTCAGTCAACCTACTTCAGGATACACCAGCGAAAAGACCCGCTCGCTAATGCTAATCCTATGGAAGAAATTTATAAAGATATCTCGTTTGCATTTCAATATTTTTAACCCTTAAACCTCTCGCTGCGTAACCCGAGATTTCCTCGGGCAACGTAAAAGTAGCAAAATTTGCGCAACCCGAGATTTCCACGGGGATGCATTTTTTTCCGTTTAATTAACTCTCCTTGATTATTCCCCCAGTTATTTTTTATTGTAAATTTTGCCTGGAATTTTCCCAGTTAAATTATTCAAAAAATTCTGTTTTGAAAAACCGGTGACAAAAGATTATAAATTATGTAAAAGACGCTTTTTCTCACAAACATTTTTTATGTTCTAATTCAACAATGAAAAAAAATCTTTTACAAAAATCTTTGTCATATTTTAACTCTAAAATAGTATATGTAGATTTGTAATATATAATAAAAAAATTGCGCAATTTTTTAACCCATTTTGATAAAACAATTACGCAACGGGAGGGTTAAATGCGCGATTTTTTATTTTGTTTCGAAAAAATTATATATGATTCTCTGAAAGGTTTATTACGCAGGAAAAATAATTGAAAAAAATCAGAGATACATTTTTCATACAATACGTCAATCTCTTCTTCTGTTGCACATCTGCAATACAAATAAAAACTACTGTCGTGTGGCTGTTTTACACTAAAATATGCAAATTAGTAAATATGTTAATAAGTATGTCTCCAAATACTTTATTTTATATAATTATATATTTTATAAAACTTAACCTTTAACCCTTTAATTCCCATGATAGAATGCATTGTACAAATTACGTAGTTTAGAGAATCTGACTTTACACCAGAAAGCTTCAGCGGTTAATTTCGCTTTATTTATATACAGGATGTGTGTTATTAATTAAAGCAAATATTGCTATTTTAATTTTCTGGCGTGAATTAGGATCTACGAATTAAAAAAAAAAAAAAAAAATCGATTGCCGTAATTTCCGGTGTATAGCCCGCAGATCAAACAATTCCGTTTGGACCCAGAAATGTTATTCAGTATTTGAAGACCAATATTTACCGTGATCTAACAAGTTACATTTTATTTTTAAAAATTTCTGGGTCGAAACACGATTGTTTGATCCGCGGGCTATACACCGAAAATTACGGTAAATTCAAAACACTGCTGTTTGCATGTATGCAAAGCTGCGTACTAAAGTGTTAAACTATTTTAAGATGAGAAATGCCTAGATAAGATCTCCATCTCTGACTTCTTACTATAAACTTCTATGATTATTTTTCATAAGGTAATTAACATTTTTTTTATATTTTTATTATAATTTTTTGGTCTAGAAACAAATAGAAATCACTTTATTTGTCGATTAAGCGTTTAATAATTCAAATATTTAACCATAAATGGCACTAAAGGGTTAAATGATTTTTTTTTTCGCGTTGGATAGCTGAGGTTCATCTGTAAAAGGCCATTTTTTACTTTTTCGATTTTGTTTACAGGTATTTTTAGTGAGAACACTTTCATTTTCGGAACCGGTTTCGAATGTGAAAGTATCCTAATAAAAAAAAATCTGCAATCAAAACCAAAAAAATAAAAAACGGCCTTTGTACAGGTGTACCTCAGCTATCCAATGCAAAAAATACCTCTAAAAATATTGAAATGCAAACGAGATATCTTTATAAATTTCTTCCATAGGATTAGCGTTACCGAGCCTGTTAAATATGAGAGAAAAACAATCCGATGAAAATGACAAATCACAGAACAAAAACTTAGTAGAAATTGAAGTGACAAACACTGAAGACAGACCAAGTGAGCCAAAACAATTAACACCAGAACCAAGGCTGTCAGATAGATCAAATAAAGGAATCCCTCCAGACAGATTCGTTTACATGACAACACACGAACATATAAAAGAACCAGAAAATTTTCATGACATAATGAATATTGAAAACCCAGAAGGAAAAAAGGAATGGTTAAATGCGACACAAGAAAAGATAAATTCTCTTAATAAAAACAAAACATGGACACTTGTAGATCCCCCACAAGGTAAAAAAATAATTGGATCCAGATGGATCTTTAAAACCAAATATGATGATCAAGGAAGAATACAGAAATGCAAAGCGAGATTAGTGACAAAGGGATATTGTCAAAGATATGGCGTAGATTACGAAGAAACTTTTGCCCCTGTTGTTTCATATACAACACTCAGATCTTTTATAACAGCAGCAGCTTACCACAAATTAAAAATTAATCACGTTGATATCAAGACTGCTTTCCTATACGGTAACATAGATCAGGAAATTTACATAACTCAGCCAGAAGGCTATATTATTCCAAATCAGGAAAACAAAGTATGCCGCTTAAATAAATCCATTTACGGGTTGAAACAAGCAGCCAGGGCATGGCACACTAAGATAACAAAATCGTTGAATGATTTAAATTTTAAACAGTCTAATTCAGACACATGTTTATATATTCGAAATGAAGGAGAAAGCAAAACGTATATTATTGTTTATGTGGGTGACATTTTGATAGCGGGAAAAGATGACGAAATTAAAGAGATAATAGAAAAACTTAAGCAAGAATATGAATTAAAAAATCTATTAGAACTAAGTTATTATTTAGGAATCAAAATAGAGAAAACAGCAGAAGGTTACGAATTAAATCAAAGGCGTAAAATAGAAGAACTAGTAAAAAAGTTTAATTTAGAGGAAGCTAAACCAGTCGGTACTCCTATGGAACCTAATTTTAATAGATTAGAAGATGATGACAATTTACTGCCGAATAATATTAAATACAGACAGGCGATAGGTTCATTGATTTATATCGCATCTGTCAGTAGACCTGACATTTCTGCTGCAGTTAATATATTAAGTAGAAGAAATGAATCCCCGCGTCAAAAGGACTGGATGGCAGCTAAAAGAATAATAAGATATTTAAACTGTACTAAACAATTAAACTTGCGCACTGATACGAAATCTGAACCGATTTTAAAGGCTTTTGCGGATGCCGACTGGGAGGTGATACTTGTACAAGAAAATCAACCAGTGGCAACCTTTTTACCTTAGGAAATAATCCAATTCAATGGACTAAAAAAAACAGTCATGCATCGCCCTTTCATCAGCAGAGGCTGAATATGTCTCAGCCGCAAGTGCAGGGCAAGAAATTATTTATTTATTGAAACTCCTGGAAGATTTAGACTTAGCACGAACAAAACCTATCTGTTTATATGAAGACAACCAGAGTTGTATTAAAATGATTGAAAGTGAGAAGTTTTCAAAAAGAAGTAAACATATAGATATTCGTTTTCATGCTATAAAACAACTCAAAGAAGATGGAATAATTGAATTAAAGTACTGTCCATCGAAATATATGATTGCTGATGCACTAACTAAACCAGTCCCCAAACCTGAATTAGTGAATCACAGAAGTTCAATGAACTTGTTTGCCTCATCAATCTGAAGAGATTAAGGGGGCATGTTAGAAAAACTAATCTCTTTCAGAATTGGATAAACATTATCAATTATGTTAGACAAACTAATATCTTTCAAAATTATATAAACTCATCATTAATCAAGATAAACTGTTTTTCCTGTCAGTCAAAAACACTTTAGCTATCATAAATAAAGAATTGTTTATTACTTTACAAGATTACTTCCTGTTTGTGAGATATGTGGATAAGAAACAAATAAACATTCAAATTAAATGACTGCTATTATGACTTATATAAGAACTATTTACATAATTTATGACTTTAAGTATTTTATTCATATTAATAATCAAGATTTTTTTATTTGTTATTTTAATCATTTATCAATAATCTTTTTTTTTTTTTTTTGTAAGTTATATTTTTCATCAGTGTATTTCTGCAATGTAATAAGAAAGGAGCAAAAATGTATGCTCCAATTTTGTATTTTAAGAAATATAAAAGTTATAGTTTAAACCAGAACTGTCACAATGTTCCTGAAGTATTTATCACATCAAAAGGATACACAATCTTTTAATAAAATAAATTCACAAGTTCTTATAGGTGAAACATCGCAGAATATTTCAGTTTTATCTTGGATTTAACAAACCTTTTTCTCATTGGATATGTTGAAGAAACTTACCTGCTTCGAAATGGATGATCTACAATTAAAAGGTAAGGAGCTTTACCTTATCTTTATTTTGTGATTGAATGTGAATATTGTTATTTACCTTCAATCTCATTTTTTATCTAACATATTTTTCATATAATACGTCAATCTTTTCTTCTGTTGCACATCTGCAATACAAGTAAAAACTACTGTCGGATGACTGTTTTACGCTAAAACAATGCAAATTAGTAAATACTTTAATAAGTATGCCTCCAAATATCTTATTTTATATAATTATTTATTTTATAAAACTTAACCGTTAACCCTTTAATTCCTATAATAGAATACGTTCTAGAAATTACGTAAGAATCTGACTTTACACCAGAACGTTTCAATGGTTCATTTCGCTTTATTTAAATACGGAACGTTTGTTTTCTAATTAACCCTTAAATGCCTGATTTTTCAAAAATCATTGTAATAATGTTTTTCTACTTTCCTTTTTTAAATAAATCATGGGAAAAATATTTTTAAAAAATCATATTTTGTTTTAAGTATGGTTTACGGCTAAAAAACTGTTTGTTGCTAATCGGCAATACTGGTCTTTACTTTAAAAAATCATATTTTGTTTTAAGTATGGTTTACGGCTAAAAAAACCGTTTGTCACTAATCTGCAATACTGGTCTTTAACTGATAAATTAATTTCCTTGATAAAATTCTATAATGTTATTAAACACACAAGAATTTTAGGAACTGTAATAAAAAATAAATTTTACTTGCTCACTGCAGAACAAAATAGGGTATTTCGCAAGCTTCGAAACAAAACAAAAAGAACAAGTAGCAACAATTGAAAAAATAAATCTATCTTTATTCTTAAACAGCACAAGTGTTGCCATCTACATGTTGAAAATCGATTTAATAATATTTTCAGAATGTATTTTATTGGCAATATTAGGCATTATAGCTTTAAATTATTATTATAATAGTATTTTAGAAGCCTAAATTGGGTATGTTGCCGAAAAGCAACACCCGGCATTTAAGGGTTAAAGCAAATATTGCTACTTTAATTCTCTCGTGTGAATTAGGTATATGTGAATAAAAAAAAATCTATTAAGTTCAAAACAGTGTTGTTTGCAAATATGCAAAGCTGCGCACTAAAGGATTAAATTACCAAAATCCAAGATGGGTTCTCCCTTACCGTTATCGGCATTCATGATCATAATTGTATTTCTTTCTTAACAGCTGAACATAATTTTTGTTTTTGACCATGAAAGTGACAAACAATTACGCTAAAAAGGAAGAGTTGTAAACAGTGGCTAGGGTGGACCAGGCTGAGATTCCAGAAGCCCAAAATATCACTATCTTAACCCTTTCGACTCGGGCATCTTTTACACCACTTTTTTGAAAAAGGTTACTTTCAAGTACACAGTTTCAAAAATGCTCTATTTAAATAAAGCAAATTTTATTTTCCTTCATTACTCGTGACAGAAACAAATTTCGCAAAGAAAGATGATGTCCAGGCAGGCTGGATATACGAGTGCAAAGGGTTAATCCTCTCACTGCGTAATTTTTTTTTTATCAAAATAGCTTCAAAAATTGCGTATTTAACTCCTTCGCGACGAGCGTCTTTTAAGAATTTTTATTCTTTTGTCACCGGTTTTCAAAACAAAAATTTTTGTCTAATTTAATCGAGAAAAATGCTCCGATTAAAACAGGCAAAATTTACAATAAAAAAAATAATAACTGGTGGGAATAATCAAGGAGGGTTAATTAGACGGAAAAAATACATCCCCAAGGGAATTTCGGGTTGTGCTAATTTTGCTACTTTTGCGATGCCCGAGAAAATTTCGGGTTGTGCAGTGAGAGGGTTAATACAGTACATTTCGTTTTATTTATTCTCAGAATAATTTGCGATTAACCCCCTGGGGACGAGCGTCACGTGCATTAAGTGCTCAGAATCCTTGATTATTCCTACCAGTTGTTTTTTATTGTAAATTTTGCCTTATTTAATCAGCTTATTCTCCTGATTCAATTATGCAACAAATTCTGTTTTGAAAAACTGGTGATAAAAGATTAATTATTCTGTAGAAGACGTCCGTCGCGAAGGGGTTAAATAATCCCAGGAAAACTCTTCGCAAAAAGTAATATCCTGTGGCTCGGAACACCCAACCTACCTACGCCAATAGTCGTAAAATATAACTGATTGGGAACAACCTTTTAATAATTTACAGTAAGGTAGAACAGACTGCAACGAGAAATTTTTGTTTACGAAATCAGGGCGGCAATTCATTTATTCAGTCAAGAATTCGGGATTCTCCAATTTGAACGCGAAATTTTGCTTGTATAATAATAATAAATATACTTTAACGAAATTTGCAGCAGGCCTTTGTGAAAATTGTAACGATATCAGATCTAGGTATGCAAGTTGCTAACCATCTAAATAAATGAATATTTGTATCATAATTAATATATAGGGTATCCCAAAACTCTCCATTCAAACTTCAGCAGAAGTGCACAGAGGCAGCACACTAAAACAAACAACCTTTTGTACATGAAAATAGAGTCTCAGTCCATTTATTAAACCAAATATATTTAATAAATACACTATTTGGTACAATACAGTCAATACAATACAAAGCAATATACCTTACTCCAGTCCGAATATGAATTTGTTCGCAACTTTAACAACAATGAAGCTGTTTTAACGAAATTTTCGGCAGATTTATCTTTTACTGTGTAAAATGATATCATGGAAAGAAGTGGAAGTAGCCCCTATCTGCATCCAAACAGCGGTGAATTAGACGCATCTTGTTTTGGAGTGTGATTCACATGACATGCCCCGTCATTTACCGTGTTCGCTGTATTCTTCCAGCAATTTTCATAATGTCATCAAATTTCACGCAACGCAAAGTTGAACATTTCTTAACATTGAAATTACGAACAAAAATACATATTTAATTTGAAGGGAAACGCCCTATATTTCTCACTGAATAAATGGACCGAGCTGTAGTGTACTTTACCTCCCTTTAACCCTTTAGTGCGCAGCTTTGCATGTATGCAAACAACAGTGTTTTGAATTTCATAGATTTTTTTTTTATTCGTATATACCTAATTCACACCAGAAAATTAATTAGCAATATTTGCTGTCATTAATAACAGACATTCTGTATTTAAATAAAACGAAATTAACCATTGAAACTTTCTGGTGTAAAGTCAGATTCTCTGAACTATGTAATTTCTAGAACGCATTCTATCATGGGATTTAAAGGGTTAAAAAATGTTAAGTTTTATAAAATAAATAATTATATAAAATAATGTATTTGGAAACATACTTATTAAAATATTGACTAATTTGGAATATTTTAGGGTAAAACAGCCACACGACAGTGGTTTTTACTTGTACTGCACACTGTTAAAAATTTGCAGCATTCTGGCAGGTCATTTGACCGTTTTTTCCGAAAACGGTTACACAACCGTAATTTTAATACTATTCTGACCATATTATTGGCCATTTTATGGTCAGAATGTAGTTAAATTATGGTTATTAAACCGTTTTTTCAAAAAACGGTCGAATGACCTGCCAGAATGCTGCAAAATTTTTAACAGTGCAGATGTGCAACAGAAGAAGAGATTGACGTATTTTATGAAAAATGGACCTCTGATTTTTTTCATTATCTTTCCTGTGTAATAAACCTTTCAGAGAATCATATAAAATTTTTTCGAAACAAAATAAAAAAGCACGCATTTAAGGGTTAAGTTATTGAACAGCCGTTTTGGACATTTGCGCTAATGGCACTTGGTGCATGTAAAATCAGTCATCGGTGCAAAGTTCTCCAAGTTCCCTGTGAATTACACCTCTTGGAGGTGCCTAGTCAAGAGAAGGTCTCGTGACCTGATCAAGGCTTTATAAATTACGAGGTCAACTCGAGTAGCGAGTGCCGCCCTTCAAGTGCTCGGCATGATGCATAGGTGCGCAATGCAGCGCGAAATGAAATAAGTAAATCCACTTTAAGTAATCGGCCAACATATAACCAAAACAAAGTTAAACAGAATTGCCATAATAGAGACGGCATAAAGTGCCTGGCCATCAGTTCCATTCACGATCCGCTACGCGGCGATCAGGCGATTTCGCCCCGGTTCCAGGCACTCAAACCCTCAAAACTTTGTTATAGCCCGGTAGGTAGGGGCCTGGTCAGATGTTAGAAAGAAAGAAAGAACAGCCGTTTTGAATGAAATTCAATATGCGACTTGCGTGTTCTTTGCAAACTTTAGTATTTATTTAGTCATTTGCAACTAGATATTTTGTAAAAGAAACAGGCAAGAATTATTACGAGTCACATTTCTTATTGTAATTCTTTATTTATTATTTTTATATATTTAATCCTTTAAGACCCAGATCGCACGATCGTGCCGATTAGATATTCATTTAAATTTTTGCTTCTGAGTCGTATCTAATAAAACCCCGAATCGAACAATCGTTCTGGTTTGCAGAAAGCGTAAAGTATCATTTTTGAAGTGAAAACTTCTTTAGGCGCGTTAAGCTTTTTTTGAGATGGAGAAAAACCACTGATTTGGAGACACTGTTACGTAACCGACATGCTAGCATTTTGGCACATAGACACTAGCACGCCAAGCGGTGAATGACAGGAACTTTTCCCTCTTCAGCTCAATCCGCCAAAGAAGAACCAAGCTAAGACTCATTTTTTCTCCCGGCGTTCACGCAGGAACACACACACACACATTATCAGTTTTCGAAAACTTCTTTAGGCGCGTTGAGCTTTTTTTGAGATGGAGAAAAACCACTGATTTGGAGACACTGTTACGTAACCGACATGCCAGCATTTTGGCACATAGACACTAGCGCGCCAAGCGTATTATAATTGTGGTATTGTATTCATTAATAAAAATACTTTTGGATAGTATTGAATTGGAGTATGGATTTCAATATTTGGATGGTACTGAATTGTAATGGTTGCCGTTTATATTTCACCGGATAAATCTTTAAATGCAATACGAGAATTTTTATACGAAAATTTGTTTATTTATATGTACATGTATAATTTAATAATATAATTTAATATAATAATATATATTACAAATTATTAATGTTTATTTATATGTAATTTATAGTTAAATTATATTACTATGAAAATTGTAATATAATTTTGGTAGTAATAGTTTATAATAATGAATAAAAAAACACTACATTTAAAAGTATTTCCTGCACAATAAAACATTTCCTGACGATTAAAAAAACACACACGTAATTGTTGAAGTTTTCACTTCTATTGGCACTCCCGGAGTCCCACTGTTTTTTTTTTTGTTTTTTTTTTATCAACAGATAGCGGTTGTAGTACATGTTTTACTTTCAGTCGGCATGACTAGCTTTGTTTACAAATGCAAGGGATACATCTCATCGGGTCTTAAAGGGATATATTACAAATTTCTGTTTGTAATTGATTAAAAAAAATACGAAAGCTGGCAGTTATTCATTCGAATACCATAATAGCTCATTATGCTCATCGGTACTTGAAATAATTGACAATCATTGCATAGTGATAATTTATTTTGTTCCTGAGCAAAATTCTAAATAGTAACTTTTTTTTCATTAAAAATACGCACAACTAAAGATGAAAATCTTTTTAAAAGGGCTATTGTTACTAAACAAATGCTAAACCTTTCCAAGATTTTAAGAATATTGATAATATATTTTAATAAGCTTTGACATTTCCCTAAAACACTTTAGAATTTGTACAAATACGCTATTAACTGTTATTTTGACTAAAGGACACTTTCGGTCTTGATTTCTTTGTTCCGTTTTGAAATGTAAGAAAACTGATGTTACTTCCCTTATATTAATTTGATCTTAATCTATACTTTTGTCGATAAAATTAAAAAGCTAAATTTATTTTTAAAATACAGCTAGGAAGTGGAACAACACAGAAATAAATATAGATCTATATCATATTATCGATTAAAATTTTGTACAAGTTTTGAAGAAATTGCATATGATTTTTGGTATTGTCAAATACAGTGTATGCTATAGAGAAATGTATATAATTTTACTCTAATAAAAGCGCAACTTTGTAACAAGGAAGAAATAAATTTCAAAATAATAACTTTCTGTTTTAAATGAAAAACTATACAACTAAGATTTAAAATCTCTTGAAAATGACTATTGTTTCTGAAAAAAATAATTAAACTTTCGAAGATTTAACAAGATATATATGTTTAAGCCCTTAAAAATTGCAAAACGTGCTTAAGAAGTTTTCTTAGATATCTTATGTATTTCTCAAAAATTAGTAAACGGGTTCCAACGTCAGTTTTCTTACATTTCAAGAGCGAGCTAGAGAAACCTGGATCATAAGTGTTCTCTGGTCAAAATAGCAATTAATATCCTACTTGTACAAATTTTGCAGTTTTCCGGGGAAACGTAACAGCTCATTAAAAACTGCGTAAGTGGTGTTTGTAAATTGATGTTCACTTTCGTTTAATGACGACGACCTGGAACATATCAATATAAGAAAAGGAAATTGTTAAAAAATAACGGATCAAAATATTTTCGTTGCCAAATAAATGGAGATGGTAATTTGAAATCGCCTTAAATGAGACTTTTTCTTTTTAGAAAACGTCTTATCAAAATATTGTAGTGGGAAAAATTAGTAGTGACGCATTTCAAACCAATATAAAATGACGTACTTTGATTAAAAGGAGTTTCCATGTTAGTGAATAATAAAATTCTGTGCTTTACTGATTTTTTTTTTCTTTTTTAATTTAATATTTCTATACTTTAAGGGGAGGGTGGAGCATAATTTTTTTTCTCATCATAGTGATGTGAAATTTTGTGGAAATATACATTTCACCATAAATATATAGAACACATTAAAAGAAATTTCCAATGTTAATATAATTTAAAGATTTTTTTTTATTAAAATTTATAAAACAAAAATTTCAAATGCTCCAAGCGTCTTAATTTTTGAGATATTTCATCGATTTTGCATTTTAATCACTTAAAACTCTATTACAAGCAAATCTGTATATCGATTTTTTAATTCCTTGAAAAGTTAACTTTTTAGAGATTTTTTTTTTATTTCATATCGGTTTTTATCAAAATTTTGTATTTTAATAAGTTAAAAATTCAATTTAATTACAGTGAAACTTCCATTTGACGAAGTCTCATCGTTACGCTTAAAGACTTCGTTACGAAGAAAATTCGTTAAACAGAAATCAACTGAAACTCATGAAACTTGTATAATAAAATACACATGCATGAAATGAAAAATACACATAAAATGGAAATATTGGGAAAATGTATTTTAATTCCGGTAGTAACTTTATTTTATGCAATGTAAACATATGAGAAAAATTTAATTACAATAATGTCTAAAAAAATCCATAATAAAGAGAGGTTAACAAAAACTGAACAAAAGCGTAACTTTTCTCTTTTTCACAATCTTCTCACAGTTTCTCTCAGTATTTCAACCTTAACTTTAAAAAAGTGTGTAATATTACTTTGTACAGGTTTCGTACGAAAAATACATTGTTCATAAAAATTTTGCATTTTTGTAAGTATCTCAACAATTCATCTGAGGCATTCCCGTGAAACTGGAATCCCCTTCTTATTGTATCAAAGGCTTTTACCGTTTCCTCTTTTGAATGGAAATGATCAAACAAATAAAAAATTTCACTTTCATACTATCCGCTGAAATAAATTCATACATCTATCGCAATAGCAACCCTTCCGTTTGAATGTTGTATATGTACGAAAGTGGAATCAACTTCGCTACACAGAATACATTTTTCGTAATATAGAGATTAATTTGCATGTTAAAGATATTCAAAGTCAAGGTTCAGCAGAAAATTTCGTTAAGTAGAAAACTTCGTTAAAAGGAAGTAAGACTGTATCTTAGTGAAGTCAAATTTTTAAATGCATACACAGTTTCTTTGTAAGCAATATCAGAATTCTTCCTTGTGAATTTCATGAATTTTGATCAAAAATTAAGACGCATTTCAAAAATCTATAAATGTTGAAAAAACAGTTTTTAGGAAAACTGACTTTAAAAATTTATGTGTGTACAATATTCAAACGCTTATAACTTTGCGAAAAATTATCGCATCTGTATGCGGTTTTTCGCAAATGGCTCAGAACAAACTGGAGAATAATAACATACACGAAAGTATTTTTCGATTCTAGGGTCGTTTTTTAATCAAATAAAGATCCACAGTGCCCTTAAAGTACTTTAGAATATCTACAATTCGTATAAAAACTAATCTATAATAAGTAAAAATTTTATTTAAAAAATCAAAAAACCCGACTGCGTAAAAATCGAACTAATTAATTATTTCTCATCAATGTGAAACTATTTTTTATATTACTTACCTATTTTTTTATTTACTTGTATGGATGACTTTTAAGTTGTGTTTAATTGTTAGTTCCCATCTATAAACACTGTTTTAATGAGGCCTATAGATGTCTATGAAGGTTGGAGTTGCAGTAAAGCTAAAGGTCCTACTTACATAACTTCCAGGTTGTGTAATAATTAAACGAAGCTTCTGACTGTAAAATAGTCAGTGAAACATCCTCTTCATTTTGAAAAACATATCCAATGATAGGTCACTCAATAGGGTGCGTAAATTTATTTTTCGTCTCTACCGCCATTTTTTATTTTATGGCCGCCATTTTGAATTTATAAAAACAAAACCTAGCCTATAACCATCGGACGGTTAAGACGAATCGATAGAGATCTCATTCATTAAAATCCATCCAGCCGTTGGGATGTTTCCAGGGTATTAAAAAATCCACATACCCAGATACGCGTGAAACACATAACCCTTCTTCGCAGTCGGGTAAAAAATGTGCCATATTTTGTAATTTTCGACATTTCAAATACAATGTGCAATCGAGAAATTTATATTGTTTTACTCTAACAAAAGCGCAACTTCTTAACATGGAAAAAATAAATTTCAAAATGATAACTTTCTCTTTTCATTAAAAAACTATACAACTGGGAATTAAAATCTCTTGAAAATAACTCTTGTTTCTGAAAAGAAAAACATTAAATTTTCAAGATTTAACAGGCAATATATGTATATGTTTAAGCCCTTAAAAATTGCAAAACGTGCTTAAGGAGTTTTCTTAGATATCTTATGTATTTCACAAAAATTAGTAGATGGGTACCAACATCAGTTTTCTTACATTTCAAGGGAGAACTAGAGAAACCTGGGTCATAAGTGTTCTTTGGTCAAAATAACAATTAATATCCTACTTGTACAGATTTTGAAGTGCTCTGGGGAAACTTAACAGCTCATTAAAAACTGCGTAAGTGGTGTGTGTAAATTGATGTTCACTTTCGTTTAATGACGACGGCCTAGAACATATCAATACAAGAGAAAGAAATTGTTAAAAAATCAGGCATCAAATATTTCCGTTGCCAAATAATAAGAAAAGGGAATTTCAAATCGACTTAAAATGGGATTTTTTTTCTTTTTAGAAAACGTCTTATCAAAATATTATGGGAAAAATAAGTGGAGATGCACTTCAAATCAACGTATAATGACATACTTTGATTAAAAGGAGTTTCCATTATAGTGAATAATAAAATTCTGTGTTTTTCTGATTTTTTTTTTCTTATTTAATATTTATATACTTTAAGATGCTTTAGAATATCAACAATTCCTATAAAAACTAATGTTATAAAAAAATGTGTCATATTTTGGGATTCTCGACATCTTGGGCAAAAGTCAAAGAAGGGTAAGCGGTAATTAAAAGTGGAACAAAACATTTCAGTGTATAGATATACATATTGTAACAATTAATGTGAAATACAATAATATGCCATCTTTAAATAAGAATTTCTGTCATTTTTAATACTTTCCAACATAGTTGAAAAGTTTTTATGACTTCGCTTTGTCTGACAACGCTCTATCTTTCGTGAATATACTCGGATTGCCCTGAAATTTTTGTATGTTATTGACGTTTACCCTATTTAAAATGAGTTTTGTAGTAGATATAGTTAATTTACAGGGACAGCCAAAAGTATTCCGTTACATTACAGCCAATGGGAAAAAATCGTTTCAGATGCATTTTAATGATGTTCGACTTTTTCAAACATAATGAAATTGATATGCATTTATGAAGTGCACTAAAATATGCATTCTGTAGCACAATGTGCTATGCAAAGAATATTTATTATTCCTGTACAAGACCATACAAAAGAATTCCGTTACATAATAATAGTATAGGGGAAAAATTCTTTACGGCGTATTTTAATTATGTTAAACTATTTCATATATAATGAATTTGATATACGTTGCTGATGTTTAGTACAAATTACTTCCTACATAATATGAAGTGCATAGCATTTACAGGGATACTCAAAAGATTTCAGATACTATACTGTATCCGAAGTACTGTATATTAGCGGTGATTTCTGTAAGTGCATTTTTAGTTATGCTATGCGTTTTTAAGTTTAACTAAATTTTTGCACACTATCTGGTGTGTATAAATGCTATAGATCACATACCGGGCAACACAAAAGAATTCGATAGGGTTACTCAGTATGAGCGTACATTGCTGAAAGATGGTTTTTAAATGAGATATGCATTTTTACACTGAACTACATTTAGTATACTAAAAGATATTTGTAGAATATAGATAAATTGATATGCAGGGCCATACAAAGAATTGCATACATGTCCGTCTATGAATTTTCGAGAAAGTGTGATTTCAGCAGTTTTAAGCGTGTTTTAGTCTGAATTAAACTTTACCTAAATAGTGGCGTATATGTAAAGGTAGTAGGTAAAATACGGGGTTGTACAGAAGTATTTATGTCTGTTTCCATCTATTGGCATATCTGTTCTATTTGAATTTTGAAGGTAAAATTTTAATCTATTATGCGCTTTCTTGCTAACCTAAATTTGTGCATTATATAGTATATATACCGACATATAGATCAAATACAGGGCAATACAAAAGAATTGGAATTAATATTTGGCTAAACTGCTGAAATGAGTTTTTCAAATGTTTTACGCGTGTCTAAAAATGCTTACTTAAGAATCTTATTTACCTTATTTCCATAAATAAGGAAGTTTTGTTGAAGTACTCTGAAAGTGTTTAGGTGATTACTCATGACACATGGGGCTTAACGCATGATTTTATTTTCTCGTTATTGTATGAGCTTGTATGCTATTTTTTTATTTCAAAGATATTTTATAATATATATAAATACGTGAATAGCTATAAATCTACAAGGTTTATTTAAATATATATATATATATATATATATAAGTATTAGTTAATCAACAGTCTTTTTTCTGCAATTTTAAAATATCGCTCACCCGCAAGAACAGGGACATAACTCAAAAACACCACTTTTTACATGAGAGGCAAAATAAGTTATGCATTTTTTGCCGCCTATAACATAAAACTGTAACACTCAGCTTTGCATGTAGCTGTAAAAGCTTACATAAAGTGTGCCAACCTAGACGTAGAAGAGATAGAATGGATTGAGTAAATTTATCCACACACGCAATTTGTCCTCCTTCTGTGGTAGTAAACGACGTATAGTATCATTTCTCGTTGTTCCGTATAACTACACTTATAAACCTTTCCCTGTAGCAAGAAGCCTATAGTGGGCATTTATGATGTGTTTTGGGCTTGCGTCACTTTTCTCGGGGATCAGTGATAAGTCATGACATTTTTTTTTTTTTAATAAATTACCTTTTTCGAAATCTGACAGTAATAAAGCACACTTCTTAGAAAATATGCGACAAAAGATCAAAATGTTCAAAAGTTGGTTTCAAAACTTTCTAGAAATTCTCAAGAAAAATGTTGATTTTTAAAATTTTTATTGCAAAAAAAATGCATTTTTGCTTTAAAAATTCAGTTCCTTCATAAAATTATTTAATAATATGCCAATAAAATATTTACATTTAAAAAAAAAAGTTTAAATGTCACCGAATCACCTTAAGGGATCTCAGGACCCTTAAAATTGGAAGAAAAAAAAAAATTTTTTTAAATACCATTTTCAACATTTAATATCTTAAAATGTATTTGATTTTAATTGGGAATGAAATATATAAGTATGTTCTTTCATTTCAAATATTTAAAAAATTGCAAGATACAGAATTAACATTTAGGGGTGGGGGGGGGGGGCTCTAAACTCCCAGACATTTGACGAGCAGAAAATTGGTATAACATCTTACGCGCAGGATTACAAAATAAATTTTGTAACTAGAATGAAAGTTTTGGTGCCTACTTATGCTTCAGATTGTAATAATTACCCTGAAGCTAAATAAATTTGTTTTTAAAGCATTTTTGTGTTTTTAATACGAAGTTGTATTTAGCTAATGCAAAATTTAGAAAACTTCAACACTATAATCACCTATAAAAATATTTTTAACAATAAAAAGGAAATTTTAGGTTCAGTTTATACAGACTGACATGAAACATATGTTTTGAAAATTTCATGAAAAAAAAATTCAGACGTTTTTGAGATATAATGCGCGTTATGCCCAAAAACGTCATCTGGAGAAAAATGACTTCGAAGTTTCGGAAACACCGCTTCAGCTATTGAGGGGGTATAATTCCAAAAGTCATAACTTCTGTTTTAATGGGATTTTCAAGGAAACAATTATATCAAAATGTTCAGAAAAGATAGGCGTTTAACATATAAAAAAAAATAAAATTTCGAAAATTTTAAAGCTTTATGAGTCCTGAGACCCCTAAATTGAGAAAAACGTTATTTAAATAGAAAATTTCGCATCTTAAGTAACGGTGTACGCGCCTTTGGCCTTTACCTTAAGAAAATCTTGCTCCAGAAGGTGCAGATGTCTATTCCGTTCTCGATGACGATCTTGAACCCATTTCTTCTTGCACTCCTCACTTTCTTCCCACTTGCTTCTTAAGATTTCTCGGTTAATCCTAAAATGAGGTGGAAATAAACAAATTTAAAAAATCAATAAACCCGACTGCGTAAAAAGCGAACTAATTAATTATTTCTCATCAATGTGAAACTATTTTTTTTCAATTCCTACTATTAGCTCACACTCTCGCTATATATATCTTGTTCAAATTTTCAATCGTTAATAAAATACTTATTGTTCATCGAATCAAGCTCAAATAATTTTTTTTTAACTTGTGGTGGTTGATGTTAATCCAGTTTTTTCAAATATTAATTCATTAATTTAATTAAATTAATTAATTTTTAATAATCGAGAGAGCTCCCTTCATGATCAAGGTATTTTAAGACCGAGAGAGCTCTCTTCTTGATCGCACCACTCAAAAAGAAAGAAGAATGGGAGAAAAAAAATTCTCTTATTAACCTAAGTAGGAATTGACTTAAAATATTTTTTTTTTGCTTGTTTATATTACTTAACTATTTTTTTTTTTTTTACTTGTATTGATGACTTTTAAGTTGTGTTTAAATATTAGTTCCTATCTATAAACACTGTTTTGACGAAGTCTATAGATGTCTATGATGGTTAGAGTTGTAGTAAAGCTAGAGATCCACAATACATACACAACTTCCAGGTTGTATAATATTTTAATGGAGCTTCTGACTGTAAAATAGTCAATGAAACATCGTCTTCATTTTAAAAGACCTATCCAATGACATGACACTCAATAGGGTGCGTAACTTTTTTTTTTCGTCTCTAGCGCCATTTTGTATTTTACGGCCGCCATTTTGAATTTATAAGAACAAAACCTAGCCTATCACCATCGGACGGTTAAGACGAATTGATAGAGATCTCATTCATTAAAATCCATCGAGCCGTTGGGATGTTTCGAGGGTATAAAGAAATCCACATACACAAATACGCGTGAAACACATAACCCTTCTTTTCAGTCGGGTAAAAAAACAATTCAAACCATATGCATCGAAACATACCCGTAACACGTAAAGGACACAAGGACACCTAACTTTAAAATTAAATAAGTCATCTTCTTTAATAAAAAACTTGCTGACGACTGGTTTTTTCGCTAATCGTTGCCACAGATTAATCTCAGAAAAGGAAATATTTGAAGTTACTGAAAAATGAATAGCTCGAAAAGTATTTGTCAGAAAATTGTTAGACGAAGTGCGTTAGAAAAGTAAAAAAAAAAAAAAAAATGTATTTTCCTTGATATAAATTTCAAATCGAATGATTATGCCATTTTTTTCAAATATTGAATTTAAAAAATTAGCGAATTTCACAATGGAGTACTATAGCAAAACCTTCCCGCGTAAAAAGATAATGATAACGGTAATGTGTCCTGACTCCTGACATGTATACTACATGAGTCACAAAATATAGTAGCCTAACTATTCTTTAAAATACAAAAGTGAATTATGATGTCACGAGTGCATGATTTTTATTTAATTCTCGACAAGTGCTAGATGCGCCATTTCTTTTTATTTGTGAATAATACGGGTTAATTCATGCATGACCTCCTATTTAAAACGAATATAGGGTTAATGCATGACTTTTACAAGAGAAAGTGATATCAAGAAGGGCTTTTCATGAATTTACATTTCTTTTTGAAAAAAATTTCAAGAATCAAAACTATATTTATTTAGGTTTAGGAAACATATTTTTTTAAATACTGGTATAAAAGCAAAATTTTTCAAGGCTTTCAATATATTAAAAAAGAGAGCCTATTTGCGCGAGATTCGTAGTCCATGCGGTTTTTAATTTTAAAATTGATTTTTCTAATTAAACATGTTTAAAACCGCGTGCAACGCCAAGTATTTCAGCTAGTTAATTACAATTAATATAAAAATTTTGTTTTTAAATTCCTACTTAGGTCATAAAAGAAAAATATAATATAATCAATTAAGCTAATATTAGTTTTTGTTGCATTAAATTATCTCAATTTGTTGCTTTTCTATAAGCCAGTAGGTTTACAATAGAAGTCTATGGGAATTTGCCGAAATATTAGAGATATCGCCAAGTTGGCGTCACATTTGGCGACTCACTTTGGTCGCCAAATTTGGCGATATATCGCCAAGTTGGTGACAAACATGGCGGTATTTGGCGACATAACAGGGTCCCCCTATGGTAACTCCCCTTATATATATGAAGATGCATTAAATGCTTCAATAACCAATGGCCGCCATTTTGTCTCCCATGTAAAACTAAAATTAATTAATTAAAATTTAATTAACGAATTAATATTTGAAAAAACTGTATTGCCCCTTGTTGTAAAACATCAATTGTCATCCAGTAGAAGTTTTAAAAAAATTATTTCAACTTGATATGATGAATAATAAGCATTTTATTAACGATTGAAAATTTGAACAAGATATATATATAAATAAATAAATAAATATAGGGAGAGTGTGAACTAATAGTAGGAATTGAATAAATATAGGGAGAGTGTGAACTAATAGTAGGAATTGAATAAGCATTTTATTAACGATTGAAAATTTGAACAAGATATATATATAAATAAATAAATAAATATAAGGAGAGTGTGAACTAATAGTAGGAATTGAATAAAGGTAAAGGTTTGTGAGGTAGCTCACCAATTTTTAAAACACTAACTTTAAAAATAGTTCGATATTTTATCAATAGATGACGCTGTGCCAGATCAAAGAGTAAAATTGCTCTAACTACCCTATAAATCTACCTCAAAGTGTATCAATTTTTACTTTTTCTTCTATTTAACTATTCAAACGCCAAACAAGGATTTGTGTTTTGAAAATTTTAAGTTAATTTTAGCATTGTTACAACACGATCTATCCATGAAAAAATTGAGCTACTTGATTAATTACAGTATACAAAAATTATAAACCAACAGATAAATATGTCACTAATTTCTATTTCTAATTAATATAAGGATAAACGTTTGTCTCTGGAGAAACAACACTATAAATTATTAACATCATAATTTCCAAACAAGGTCTTCGTGTTAGATATCTATTCGAAATGTTGTAAACATCTACCTAGAAGATTTGTGTTTGGAAATACTGGTGTAAAAGTTCTGTGTCATTTTTTTTTACAACAAACGTTCAACTCTAATTATAGTTAATGAAATATTGAATTTTTAAGTCAGGAAATTCTTTTCGAAATACTTTGTAACTGACAGAGAGACATAAAATAGCTCTAACAATTTATTTACAAGTACGTATAAAAGCGTATATAAATACATATATATACTCTTTACTTTCTTTCTGTCGATTTCTGTTTTATTTTCTACTTTTTAGCGTTAAAATTCTTCATTGGTGCAATTTCACAGCCAACTGGCCTATTTTAGAGAGCATGGTTTGGCACAACATTAACTCCATTGTTCTCGTAATTCGTATACTTTTGTACAAAATAAAAAAAATATTTTGGCGACTTATCACCTGCACGCAGCTAATGGCAAAATGCCTTAAAATGAATTTGTAATTTTCTAAAAACCTAAAAATGCTGTATTGTCGCCGGAAATACACTTGTGTACATAATTTTTATAATTCTATCATATCAAGGACTGAAAAATCTATTTCAAAATTCTATCTTTATAGATACGAACAAAATTAAGATAAATAATTAAAGAGTGCATTAATATACTAATATGTAATATAATTTAATAAATACATTAAAATACTAATGTGTGTATATTATGATTGTTAACCCCTTGGGGACGAACGACCGGTATTCGTGCCGCGCAGAATCCGTGATTATTCTCACCAGTAAATTTTTATTGTAAATTTTGCCTTATGTAATCTGAGCATTTTCGCGATTCAATTAGACAAGAATTTCTGTTTTGCAAAAGCGGTGATAAAAGATTAAAAATTCTGTAAAAGACGCTTGTCCCGAAGGGGTTAACTGTTTTTTCTTTCAATGCATTATATCGGCATTGATAGTCTCTTCTTAGCAAATTGGTCAGTCTGTTATACGTAATAATGCATTTATTTGCGACATATGGTTTTCAGCCGACTGACGATTAGACATCCATATGCCGCTTTGTTTTTGTTTGTTTTTTTAATTTGCATCATCATTAGATATCTATATTCCATTTATTATTAGAATTTATACTCAGATTTTATTTATTTCAATTTCATCTGGCTTTAAATGTTTTGTTTCTGTTTTCCATTATATTGGAATTTTACAGTTAAGTTTTATTTAGTGTGATGTTTTGTAATTTTTTTTCTGTAACAATTATGCAAAATATTACTATATGCCACCTATAAATTGTAGTTTTAGTAATTTTGTTGTTCGAATTTGGTAGTTTTTTTTTAAATATAAGGTCAGTAGTCTACATATCAATTAAATTAATTGCCATTTTTAGGTGCATTCGTAATTATATAAATACGTAGCACCTATAGTCGTCGTCTGCTCCAGATTAGAGGTTTAGAGGAGATTAGAGGCTACCAGATTAGAGGTTTCAGAGCTTTTCAGAATGGTGGAACCTAATTGAGATTTCATGAGTAACTTGAGAGTTTAATTTTCCTTACCATTTTACCACTACAACTTTTTATTTTCTTCGAAATTTTTACTTATAATGAATTTGCATAGTACCCACAGGACATTCAAATAAGAAATAATAACAATGTAGTATTTTTAGTAGAAAATTTTGGTGTAACATTGTCTTAAAGGGGTGTTAAAGAAGGGACGGAAAGGAAAAAAAGGGATAGTATAGGAAAAAGGGACGGTAAGGAAAATTATCACTATATCACTATTTTTAGGCAAATCATGTTAAGACTAAGTGATAGCCACAATGTTCATTGATTTTTAGAAACAGTTATTTACATTGGATTAAATTTTAAAAAAAATTAATTTTCCTCGAAAAGTGCAGGAATAAACCTTGGGGACGGTAAGACTACCCATAAACCCACGATGCTTGAAATTGATATTTAAATTCTGCAGTAAATTTCCTGCCAAAGAATTTTAGACATTATTTCTCTAGCATACTTCTGCATGAGAAAAAACTTGAAAAAGATTCTGTGGCTGCATCTGAAGTGATTTTCTGTATAAGTTTAGAAGAGGGACAGTAAGAAATCTAAAACCCAGGGACAGAGTTTAAAAAATAATAACAACCCAAAAAATGTGTGCAGGTTAATTTTTTGCTACATATTTATATAAAACAATTGTCCCAGTTTCGGAAAAAATTACATGGAATTACTTTTATTGAAACAATTTTATACAGACAGCTCCAAACTTAAAAATCAGCATCAGGGGCACGGGACGGTATAGATGAGTTTTCCTGGTATTTGGACCCCAACATCGTCCAAAACTTATTTATCTCGTTAATATTGTTATGCAATTATGAAATGGGATGTTCCTCAGTATATGAGATTAAAAAAAAAAAAAAAAAAAAAAAAAAAAAAAAAAAAAAAAAAAAAAACAAGAATATGTGCTAAAATAAAAATTATTTTTTTTCAGGGACTTAAAAGTCAAAAGATTGTGAGTATGCCCCATATAGCGACGCAATGTTTTTTCTTTTTTTTCGTTTATGTGTCTCAACGTTAAATGCATCTCTCGCTTATGAGTCGCAGATGCTAACATAATGCTTATAGATGAATGCTATTTTTTGACATTTCTTCAGTGATTTATTGCAAACACAGAAAAGAAACAGCTTGGAAATTGCTCGTCAAACGTGGCAAATGAGGTGCGTTCGTATTATAACTAGTTTTATAAATATATTTTGCATCGCATATTGTAAGGATGTATATTTTAGTGCACTTCATAAGTGCATATCCATTTCACTTTGTTCCAAAGGCTGTAACATCATTAAAATGCACTTGCAATAATTTTTTTCCATGTTTTCGCCATCCGTCATTCGTCGTAACGGAAAATTTTCGACTGTCCATGTCATTAAACTATACATCCGATTTTCATAAAATTTGAAATGACTCGACAAAATTTTGCAACAATTATGTATTTAAAATTTCAGACCATTCGGTTCTACGACGACTATAGGTGACGACGACTATAGAACGACGTAGAACGACTGTAGAACGACGACTATAGGTGCTACGTATTTACACAGGGCTGTCCCAGAAGTAATAGGACAAACTTTAAGTTGAGTTAGGGGACATCACAAGGATTCAGATTTGCATAGCAACCCAGGGTCGGAAACGCTTTCCTGTCGACACAAAACACAAGAAAGAAAGGACACGAACAGGAGAGAAAACATGTTTATTATTCTTAGCACTGCAAAAATGCCGGGACAATGTTGGAAAGTGTTGAAGAAATTGTTGCACGCATCGTGGTAGCTGCTGGGGAAGTCCGGGGCACTCCCAGTACTTTCGAGAACATTAGATCTTCCATACGCCGGAGATGTGCTTCCATGCATCACGGCCCGGGGTCGTAATTTCGAACACCTCTTTTTATGACGATCGTTGTCCCTTTAATGTTCTTTCTTCTTAGTATTTTGATGTACTAAGGATAATAAACATGTTTCCTCCTCTTATTCGTATCCTGTCTTTCTTGTGTTTTGTGTCGTCACTACCGCGCCAGGAAAGCGTTTCTGACTCTGGGTTGCTATGCAAATCTGAATCCTTGTGATGTCCCCTACACCCCCTTAAAGTTTGTCCCATTACTTCTGGGACACCCTGTATAATTACTAACGCATCTAGAAACGAAAAGTTAGTATTTTATTCATTGACCGATGCCCTGCTCACCGTTCGGACTTCTCAAAGTTCAGCGCTACAAAAGTTGTTTTCTTCCCTGCAAACTGCCACAAGTAAACTTATGCCGTTGGATCTGGGAATTATTCGTTGTATGAAAGTAAATTACAGAAAAATTTTGATTTGAAGAATTCTTGTTTGACTTGACTTAAAAAGTGCAGTAAATAACCTAAAAAATCCCTACCGGCTAGGCCTACAGAAGCAGGCAGATTTCGAAGTTAAGTTCTAATTTCACCAACAAAAACTAAATCATGTTTAGAGATAAACCCACTTTAACAATTTTATCTGGCCACTTTTGACGAGTTCTTAATTTTATTTTTATATAAGAGCCGGTTTTATCAGAACCATGTTAAGGCAGTATTCAAAAAATATTTTTCCATGCTCAACAACTTGAAATTTTCTGACACATTTTCAGATTCATTCTTAAAAGGTAAAACATAAAACTGGCTGACTTGATTTTTTAAGACATTTATAAGCGACCTATGCTTTTATTTTTCATTCAGTTAATTAGAACTTGATTTATAAACAATTATTTTCTCAGTAGGAGAATATTTTTCGTTTCCAACTCAATCGCTTCGAGAAATTCGGTTCAAAATGCCCACTTTGACATCATTTTTTGAAATATATTCTGCCTCTATCAAAAAATCGATCATCACGGCACATTATATAGTTTCTGAATAAGAGAATTTACCAATTGGATACGTTTGAAAGTAAAAATGAATTTAAAAATGAGTCAGAAAATATGCAGTTTGGATTTGAGTAATACGACATTTTTTTCTTTAACCTCTGTGTATTTTTAATTTGTTTTTGTTGTAAGAATTGATCCTATCAAAAACTTGTCAATATAAAATTAGTAGATAATATTCAGAAGATGTATAATAAATTGAAGCGGATTGTATATCTTGTGAATTGACGAAGTTATGTATTTTTTATCTTCAACTCCCCCTTTTTGTTTTCGTTTTTAATTTGTTTTGCGGTAAGAATTGGTCCTATCAAAAACTTGTCAATATAAAAGTTGTAGGTAATGTTAAAGCGATTTATAATAAATTTAATTGAATTTCCTATCTTAAAAATTGACGAAGTTATGAATTTTTTTCTCCACAAAACCCTATTTTTTTATTAAAAATCTGTCATACATAATTTTTTGGCCCCCTTTTTAGAAGTAATGAAAACTTTCAACTGAGTCTATATGTATTATAATTGAAAAGTTATGGGTTTTTTTTATCACAAAACCCCTCCCAATTTCCGCCCCCTTGGTCCGATTTTGCCCTTTAACGGAACCTGACCGAGATTTTATACCCTAGATTTTTTGTGTCAGTTTGGAAAAGATTTGTGCAGAATTATGGAAGTTATCGTGTCCATAAAAAAAGTGATAGATAGTTAGACAGTTTTTTACTGGGGGTGTTTTGGGGTTTTTGGGGGTCATAATCGGTGTAGATCTGCAAACATTTTCCGAAATTCCAACATAAAGGAGAATGTAATAGGTAGTATTTCATACGAAATTACCTATAAAAGTGTCCGTACTTGATGGAATAAATATGCGTTGTTCATCATGGGAAAGTGTCAATGAAACATGCATACAAAATTGTTTCAAACAAGCAGGATTTATTCTGAAGGGTGTTGAAAATGATTCATCTTCTTCCAAATACACTGTTAGATGAAGAAATGGAACTGTCTGGGGGGAATAATTAATTTCAACGATTTCTTGGATATCGATGAAACTGTAATAACAACAGAAATGAGATACATACAAAAAGTAGCCGCAGAAATTCAAGATGACGCTAATGCCGATAAATCAGATAACTAAGAAAATGTAGAAACACATCCACCGAGTTTTGCAAAGGCAATAGATGCCCTGAAAACCCTTCTTTACTATTGGGTCGTTCGGAAAGTCGTGTCCGTTTGGGAAAATCAATTCGTACCGGAAAATTCCGCCCGGTAATTATTAGACATTATATATCGGAATCAATGTCTAATAAATAAATGATAGGATTTTCCGGTACGAATTGATTTTCCCAAACGGACTCGACTTTCCGAACGACCCAATACGTTCAACGAACTGATGCATCTGGTTCTACATATTCTTGTTTCAAGTAACTTGAAAAAAGCTATTTTTAGATCCAGATATCAAGCTCATAAAGAAACTTCGATTTTAGACTATTTAAAAAAATAAGGATATGAAATTAAACTTTTGAGATTTATACTTATTTTAGATTTGAATCAATAAATCATTAACAATCCAAGTAATCGTATTTTATTATCATTATGCTGCATGTTATTTGACCATTTAAAGATTAATATTGTCTTAACATTTATTTCAAATTTAAGTTTTACTCGAATTCCTTTTATGCGTCTCTCTCGTTTATGCGTCGTTTTTCATCAGTCCCTTGCACCGATGTGTAATTGAGAGATTAGTGTATATAGAATAGTAATAAATATTGTATTCGTGCATTTTTGTTAAAGAGTGCAATAGCAATTGACACAAGATCTCAGTATTTATAAAACTACTTATTCTACGAACGCAGCTCATTTGCCACATTCGACGTGCTTACCCACCGTCTAGTTTAATTAAAGATTTGGTAAGATTTTGTTAAAAGAACTTATACCAGGTGTCCCAAAAATGACTGATTGATTTTAAAATTCAATAACTTGCAAACGGTGATAGATATTTAAAAAATTCTTGCAGGAGCCTTACACATGATGTCAGGAGTTTTTTAACAGTGATTCTTGATTTTAGTTCGAATTTCAAACAATAGATGGCGCTGAGAGCAACAGGTGGTCAGTCCAGACCCGATTTTTGGTACTTCGGGATCCATTCAATGCATTTTAACCTCCTATTTAAGCATTGAAGGTGAGAGAGGCCGAAAAATTGATCCTGGATTTAGCGGTTATTGCTTGCAGCGCCATCTATCGATGCTATTTGTAACTAAAACTGAGAATCGCAGCCTAAAAACTCCTAACATCTTGCATAACACTCCTGCTAGAATTTTTTTTAATATCTGTCACCGTTTGCAAATTAGTGAATTTTAAAATCCATCAGTCTTTTTTGGGACACCCGGTATATATATATTTCGGCTTTTAGCTTTTTCTCTCACAGAAAACGACTAATTTTGCTTATATAATTGAATTCTGTACTCTTAATAACGTAATTCAATATATAAGCTTTTCAATTATTTTTATCGAAATCCATATTCTTCTTTTTTTCTTCATTATTAATTCTTGTTATATAGTACAAAGGACTTTATTTTATACATAGCAGCCTGTATATTATGCTTTTGGTATCCATTCAGCGTGTTTGGGGACACTGCCTTGTTGTAAATTCATTCATACTATCACAATTATTGATGGTGGTCAGTAATGTTTAATTAATGGTTATATATATATATATATACACTGCTCAAAACAATTAAAGGATATTGCAGTTTTAGGTGGATTTTGTATCTGGTAAACTGTTTAGCTGATTGATACATGGTCGACAGACATAGTAGGTTATATGAGAATAAATTACACATGTTTGGCAGAAAAAATGCATTTTATTGCGCATTTGTGTACTAAAGGAAAAAAAACACAATTTGTGCATATGAGAAAAAAAGAATAAGAAAAGGTGTTTTCTTCAAAGAAAATCATTTTCAGTAGGGGGTATGGTTTCCACGGGCGTCCAGCAACGTTGAACACCTTTGAGGCATGGACTCAATGAGGCTATTAATGACGAGTTGGGGTATTCTGCCCCACTCTTCCAGAAGAGCTCTTTCCAGTTCTTGGAGAGTTTGTGGGGGTTGTTGGCGGCCAGAAACTCGTCTTCCTAGAGCGCCCCAAACGTGCTCGATTGGATTAATGTCTGGAGAACACGCTGGCCATTTCATTCGAACGATTCCTTCCTCGAAAAGGAAATCCTCCACCAGGTTTGCACGATGTGGCCTGCAGTTATCGCCCATTAAAATGAAGTTATCTCCGATTGCTGCAGCGTAAGGGACTACAATAGGTCTGAGGATCTCATCCCTATATCGGCGACCAGTCAGAGCTCCATCTCTAATGATGTAGAGGTCAGTGCGCCCGTCAATGGAGATTCCACCATACACCAACACTCCTCCACCGCCAAATCTGACACTTTCGTGCACGAACGCAGGATTATTCCTACTGCCACGGTTCCTCCAGATGAAAATACGCCTATTATCCGGATGCACAGAAAAACGGGACTCGTCAGAAAACAGAATATTTCTCCATTCATTTCTCCTCTAGTTGACATGCTCTGTTGCCCACTCCCTGCGGTCGTGACGATGCCTTGATGTTAATCTAACACATACCATCGGTCGGCGAGCATACAGACCTACAGCATGGAGCCGGTTTCGGACAGTCTGAGTTGAAATCGCGGTGCCTGTAGCCGAGCGAAGGTGTTGTTGGTGAAGAGTAGCGTTCATGGTTCGGTGTCTCCGAGCTGTTAACGCTAAATACCGATCTTCATTGGGCGTTGTTGCCCGTCTACGACCATGCCCTGGTCTTCGGCCTGCACATCCACTCTCCAAAAAACGGTTCCAGATCCTGGAAATGACACTTTGTGACACTCCAATGGCTTGCGCTACTTTGGCTTGAGTTTGACCCCCTTCTAACCTACCAACAATTCTCAAAGCTTCTGAATCTGTCAAATGACTTCGCTGAGACATCGTACTCATCGAAACAAAGCAATCACTGAATGCCGATCATCCTTGTCTTCATTCTCTTTTATCCAGTTGAAAGTCAAATTTCATTCGCTGCCACTGAAGCGAAGTTTTCGTCGAACTAGACGTCGAAGAAGACGTCGAACTCAAAATTTGCATACTCCACAGTTTGAAAACCAGAAAAATTTGCATTTGTGATTCTCTTCTTCTATTTTCGGCAAAAAAAATTTCGTTTATATCTTTATTTTATACAAAACTTCAAATATCCTTTAATTGTTTTGAGCAGTGTATATTTATATATATATACCAGGGTTAATAAGCTTCAAGGACTTTGAATCACCTTTTACCAGAATTTTTGTAAAATAATATTTGCCGTATTTAACGAAAAAAAATCTATCTCTTAAAATCTCTAGCGATCAGTGCTTTACGAAATTTCTGGAACTAAAACACCTAAAATCCCATGAATCCCTTGATACGTACGAACCCTGTATCTATATGTGTGTGTGTAAATAGATTATAGATTTTAAGTACAATGGTAAAAAAAAAAAATATTCAGGTTTATTTTCTTTTAGCCAGTCATACTTGACGCGTTATCACATAATCTTTGATAAAAGCCCCACCTTATACAATTGTAACATTTCGTGAACTCTGTGAATAAATTACAATTTAATGTTCACGCAGAAAGAAGAAAAAGTTTTAGCATAGAATAAATGTTTATAATAATGAACTGACAGCAAATTATTTTCCATGAAATATTCATAGGACAATATTAAAAATTCTAGTACACGTTCGACAAGTTGCGTTGTAATTAAACACGACAAATTCATGATTTGCATTGCGCTAAAGCTTGGAAATTCTGTCTGGGAGTTCTTGTGTATTGAGTGTTGTTTATGAAGGTGTTTATTGATTTTTAAAACCCTTTCATGGATTTAAATAAAACTTTTAACTCATCCAAGACTTTAACCAGAACAGTACATTCAAAATTCTCCTCAGAGATTTGATCTGAATAGCAGTTTTGTTTGAAGTTTGAGTAAACTAATTTATAAATGACAATTTCAGTAGATTTCTCCAGTGTATTTGAGTTTTAACTTATTTCCCACAAAAGAGGTTATAATGGAATTTTGTTCTTTCTTTCTTTTTACTTTGTTTTTTTATGTAAAGATGGAACTTGGTACGATATTAAATCACTTCCAGTTATGCTAGATTTATAAAGTAAGTATAAAAGAAATAAGCCGGAAATTGTATGTCAAACATGGCAAATGAAGTGCGTTCGTACTATACTAGTTTTATAAATATTCAGATCCCGGTGCAATAGCTGTTGCACTCCTATGGAAAAATGCGTGAATACAAAATTTATTACGATTCTGTATATTAAATTCAGTAATACTAGGACTCCATCTTAAATAGGACGTCATCCCCATGGCAACCTAGAATCACTACCTATCATGGGATATCATTGAATTCATTACGTATGATAGGATTTCATAGAAGGAAGAAAACTTTTAATAATATCTTCTTAGGTTTTGATTCGATTTTCATAAAATTTGAAATGACTCGACAAAATTCTGCGAAGATTATATATATTAAAATTCAAACCATTCGGTTGGTTAGTTCTTGCACGGTTATATGCAGACAGACAGACGGACGGACCAAATGACGACTTACGTGAGCTACATTTTTATATAATTGAAGAGCTGAGTGGATGAACATGTTATGCTACATTTTCTTTTTAAAAAATTTATCTTTTGGATGAAAGAGTTATGAGGTATGCTATCGCATGACGAAGCTAAAATACTAAGATTCTATTTAGTCTTGAAGATTTAAGAGATTATTCATTAATATTTAATATTTCAGTATTTAATAATGTCAATAATATTAATAATTTTTAATATTTGAGAATTAAATATGAATAAGTTATTCTGAGAGAGTTTAGTACCATACCTGTTAATATTTTAAACCCATGGTATCAAACAGAAAATAAATTATTAAAATTTACAGCAAAAACTTTCACTTCAAATTTCTTCAAATGTAATTTTTGTTACTTAACCTGTTCTTCCACTTAGCTCTTCAATTACGAACGCTCCTAAAAAGGTAGTATTTGCAAGATGACCATTGAATCCTTGTAAAAGAGTATCTTAAAAAAACTTGCTTCTATGCATATTAAAAAATTACTTCTACATTTATACTTATTTTTCTTTTAACCAGTCATACTTGATACGCTATCACACAATCTTTAATAAAAAAGCTCACCTAATACAATTGTAACATTTCGTGATCTTTATGAATAAATTATAATTTAATATTCATGCAGAAACAAGAAAAAGTTTTAGAATAGAATGAACTGACAGCAAATTATTTCCCATGAAATATTCATAGGACAGCATTAAAAATTCTAGCACACGTTCGACAAGGTGCGTTGTCATTAAACACCAAAAATTCATGATTTGCATTACGCTAAAGCTTGTAAATTCCATCTGGGAGTTCTTGTGTATTGAATGTTGTTTATGAAGGGGTTTATTGATTTTTCAAACCCTTTCATGGATTTTAATAAAGCTTTTAATTAATTCAAGACTTTAACCGGAACGGTAAATTCAAAAATATCCTCAGAGATTTGATCTGAATAGCAGTTTTGTTTGAAATTCTCGAAATTTTGCGTGCTCTAATTTATAAATGCTGATTTTAGTAGATTTCTCCAGTATATTTGAATTTTAAATTATTTCCCACAAAAGAGCTTATAATGATATTTTATACTTTCCTCCTTTTTTTTTAAATTCCGGTATGCTATTTCTTTCTCCCACCTATTAATATGTCGTCTCCAAAATATAACGTTACGTTGTATAAGCCAGCTGTAAAACAAAGCAGATGTATCATTGTACGGAATAATCTCTGCTGCAATTTTTTAAACTTCTAAGCATCGCACATTCTCAATTTTTATACCGTCGGTCGTATTGAAAAAAAAATACTTTTAAATACAACTTGTTTGAAAACTGCATCTCCATTTTTTTTTTTTTTTTTTTTTTTTTTTTACTTGATTTTTGTGTATAACCCCTTGAGGGACAAACAAAAATGTCTCTAAATATTGAATTCTTACCGGAATAATCGAAAAATTTATTTTTAAATAAGAAAAAGCAATATTTCAACGATTTTCCTCCAAAATTAAAAATATAAAATTTAGTTAAAATTTTCTGGTGAGAATCTTGTTTAAATTAGGTAGCATATATTTTATCCCACCGCCCCTCAAGGGGTTAAAGTTGTAATTTTGTAATCGATTTTACATAACTTCCTGATAGGCTATATTTGTAAACTAAGTATAAAAGTAACCAGTCGGAAATTGTATGTCAAATGTGGCAAATGTGGTGCGTTCGTACTATTATTAGTTTTATAAATATTCAGATCTTGGGGCAATAGCAGTAGCACTCTTAAGCAAAAATGAATCAATGCAAAATTTATTATGATTCGATAGATTAAATTCAGTAACACGGAAATAACAGGATTTTCATCCTTAATAGGACGTCACCATGGCAAATTAGAATCATTAGATATCATGGGATATCATTGAATTCATTACATAGGATAGAATACAATAGAATGAAAAAAACTTTTATTAGTATTTCTTTAAGTTTTGGTTCGATTTTCATAAAATTTGAAATGGCGAAATTCTGCAACGATTGTATATATTAAATTTCAAACCAATCGGTTCGGTAGGTTTTGCGCTGTTATATGCGGGCAGACGGCGACTATAGGTGCTACGTATTTATATAATTACGAACGCACCTAAAATAAAACCTATATTCAAGATAACTATTGAATGCTTATAAAGAGTATTTTTTTAAATTATTATTGCTTTTATGCTTATTAAAAACTAGTTTTACTTTTATACTTTATTTTTCTTTTAACCAGTCGTACTTGACACGTTATCACATAATCTTCAATAAAAAAACTTACCTAATACAATTGTAACATTTCGTGATCTTTATGAATAAATTACAATTTAATGCTCATGCTCAAACATAAAATAATTTTTCATAGAATAATTGTTTATAATGATGAGCTGACAGCAAATTATTTTCGATGAAATATTCGATGAAATATGTGACATCCTTAAAAATTCTAGCACATGTTCCACAAGTTGCTTTGTAATTAAACATGAAAAATTCATGATTTGCATTTAGGTGAAGCTTGTAAATTCCGTCTGGGAATTCTTGCACATTGAATGTTGTGCATGTAGGAGTTTATTGATTTTTCAAACCCGTTTATGTATTTAAATAAAACTTTTAATTAATTCAAGACTTTAACCAGAACGGTAAATTCAATATTCTCATCAGAAATTTTATCTCAATAGCAGTTTTGTTTGAAGTATTAAAAAAAAACATTTTTCTTCTATACATATTTAAAAAATATTTTTTTATACTTATTTTTCTTTTAACAAGTCATACTTGACACGTTTTCATATAATCTTTAATAAAAAACTTACTTAATACAATTGTAACATTTCGTGAGCTCTGTGAATAAATTACAATTTAATATTCATGCAGAAACAAGGAAAAGTTTTGCATAGAATAATTGTTTATAATGATGAACTGACAGTAAATTATTTCTCATGAAATATTCATGATAGCATTAAAAATTCTAGCACATGTTCGACAAGTTACGTTGTAATTAAACACGAAAAATTCATGATTTGCATTGTGCTAAAGCTTGTAAATTCCGTCTGGGAGTTCTTGTGTATGAAGGGGTTTATTGACTTTTGAAACCCTTTTATGTATTTAAATAAAATTTTTAATTAATTCAAGACTTTAACCAGAACGGTAAATTCAATATTCTCCTCGGAGATTTTCTCTCAATATCAGTTTTGTTTGAAGTTTGCGTGCTCTAATTTATAAATGACGATTTCAGTAGATTTCTCCCGTGTATTTGAGTTTAAACTTATTTCCCACAAATGGGGTTATAATGGAATTTTGTTCTTTCTTTCTTTCTACTTTGGTTTTTGTATGTAAAAATATAATTTTGTAATCGATTTTAAATCACTCTGTGATATTCTAGATTTATAAAATAAGAATAAAAGTTGGAAGAACGAAAAATCATGCATACAGTATAGATTATAAAACACTTCCCAACACATTCAGAATATTAAAATAAAACTTTACAATTTATTAAAGTGAAAGATCACGTCTGAATGAACAATTTGGATAACGCATTTAACGCATTAAAAAACCCAATATCTGCTATTACCATGAATAATCGTTAAAATATATGATTTTTTTGTGCAGTGCAGTATATGTTCTACAGATATGCATGCATATTCTATAGCAGGGATGGCGAACCTATAGCACGCGTACCGAGCTTTGCACGTAAGGAAAACTCCTCTGGCACGCAAAAAAAGTATAGATTTATTTATAGATTTACTTAGATTGTATTCAGTTTATAAAGAACAATCCATTTTATGATTTTTTAATTATTTCATCAACTACTTCATCAATACTACTACATCAATCAAGCTGGGCATCGTCCTCGTGGCTTAATGGTAGAGCACTGAAGCGTTATTCCAGGGGTCCGGGTTCGATTCCCGCCTTGGACATTTTTCACTCTATTGGTTTACGCTTAGTTAGCAATGTGATAATTCACATCTTTAGTATACAATATTTTCAAGCGTAATTTCACTGCTGATAAGTAGTTGATGAATTAATTAAAAAATTGTATGTTCACCGATACTGGGTTCATTTGCGTCTCATGTTACGCGCAAGATTGTGTGCTCATGAAGACTATTCCATCTAATAGCTGCGGTAGCATACTTACCGAATTATGTGAGTGAGAGATGCCAAGATGGGCATCGTCCTCGAGGCTAAATGGTAGAGCACTGGAGCGTTATTTCAGGGATCCGGGTTCGATTCCCGGCTTGGGCATTTTTCATTCTTTTATTTTACGCTTAGTTAGCAATGTGATAATTTACATCTTTAGTATACAATATTTTCAAGCGTAATTTCACTGCTGATAAGTAGGTGATGAATTAATTAAAAAATTATATGTTCACCGATGCTGGGTTCATTTGCGTCTCATGTTACGCGCAAGATTGTGTGCTCATGAAGACTATTCCATCTAATAGCTGCGGTAGCATACTTACCGAATTATGTGAGTGAGAGATGCCAAGCTGGGCATCGTCCTCGTGGCTTAATGGTTGAGCATTGGAGCGTTATTCCAGGGGTCCGGGTTCGATTCTCGGCTTGGACATTTTTCACTCTGTTGGTTTACGCTTAGTTAGCAAAGTGATAATTCGCATATTTAGTATTCAATCCATTTTATGTTTTATTACAAAAAGTATAATTTTGTGTAATAGGTATATAATTTACTTTAAAATAATCCTTTACTTTTGAATGAATTTAGGTATTATAAATCTCAATGAAAATGCCCTGTAAGCGTCATTTTCTCGCCAAACCATTCAACGTACAATGTTTTCCAAATCATTTTGATTCTCTATCAAATTTCAAAGGTTTTATTTTTGAAAATTGAATTTTAAGAGATAGTTTGCATAGTAATAGACCTAATTGACCCTCTTTCTGTTTCATATAGGTTTTATTTTATTTAGGTTTAGGGTTTTAAGCTATTTTAGGTTTTATTTTTGAAAAATGAATTTGAACTGTTTGTGTAAATTATTATACATCTACTGAGCTTGCTTCTACCGGAAGAACTAAAAATGATCTGATTCGGAAGTATGTAATAGAAGACAAAGTCATTTATAGATTCTTAATACGGAATTTCATGCGGCATGACTATATTATTGAGTAAATACAGCATAATATATAAGTTAGAAATTAAATTTAGTATAAGTGTATAAATAATTAAGTAAAAATTCTATAAAATTAATTATTGATTTTATCTAAGTTAAAATGTTTCTGGCACGTTAAATGTTGGCACATAATAATTTTGAAATTTTTGACACGCATACTCATAAAGGTTCGCCATCCCTGTTCTATAGTATGCTAAAATTTAGTTCAGTTAAATGCATAGCATAGTTGCAAATTTCTGCTCAATAATTTCCACCAATACACGGATGTTGTTGAGAACTTTTCTGCAACCCTGTATAGGATCTATAAAATTTATATACACCAAGTAATATTTAAAATATAGTTAAATTTAAAAACTGATTCCACAACAGAAAACGCAATTCTAGCAATAAATAACTACCCGGGTAAGAGGTTTTCACTAAATAAAACTTGATATTGTTGAATCTTTATATGCGGCCCCATAGCATTTTCACTTTTTCTCTGGAAGGGGGGGAAAATGAAGGTATTTCATTAACGATTCAGAAACATCAAATTCGGGTGATTTTGATGGTAAGATTTGTTACTTTTAGAATTAGCACGTAACGCCCATAGAGTTGCAAAAAATATAGACCGGTTGCTCGCCTGTCGCGGGCTAACGGTAAAAAGCCTTAAAATTGATGTATTCATTTATAATTATGTTATAAAAAATATGAAAATATTGTATTCTCATTGGAAACACACATTTGAACGCATAATTCTGGCATATCAAGAAGTGGTTAAAAAAATCGATGGCAAAATGCCATACAAGAAAAAACAAGGTTGAGTTAGTTAAAAGAGTCAAATACTACGCACACAAGCATGTTTCCGATGACAATAGGGCAAAGTGCCCATATTTCGTTCCCCTTAACTTCTCCACTAAGGGGTCAGTATTGAAAATTTCGTTCGCCAAAACCCATGCATAAATTAAAGACGCCGAATTTCCTATTTTTAGAACACCTGAGTTCTTATTACGTCTTTTGTAGAACATTATTTACTGTACTGTAAGTATTTATTTCTTATTTATTGCATGCATTTTACATAGGTAAGATCCTGACAGTAGCATACAGTGAGTTTTAGGACGATTAGTACATCTTACTGGAACTGAAGCTCCGCCATATTAGAAAGTAGCGCGGTCCCAATTTCGTCCCCCTTGCAGATTTTATTTTCGTCACGGGGACGAAATTAGGAATGCTTTTTCAAGACAATTTTTTTTTCAATTTTTTCCCTATGTTTGGATGGCTAATATTTCGTTATGTTATTCTTCCACTGATATAATTAGTACATTTCTTTGTTCCTTACTTATATGTAACTTAAGTTATTTACTCATTTAGAATAAATTTTGATTTACTTATAAGTTAAGCCTCGGCGTATTGGATTTTTTGAGGGGACGAAATTGTGACTATTTTTTTCTTTTGCATTTTTTAGATACTTTTGAAAAAAAATTTTCGTATTGTTAAAATTTTTTGTACGATATTTGCCTATGTTTCTATTTGCGTGGGTAGTTAGTCTACGTAGAATCCAAATTTGGTAGGTTTTCACTTAAAATTACAAAACTTAGGGCCTAAAAGAGACTGAAGGGACGAAATATGGGCACTTTACTCTACAATATATTTATATTTTCATAGCTTAATTAAAATATAAGGCTTTTTTCCATTAGCAAGCCGCAGGTGATAAATCGTCAAACATTCCTCAGGATTACAACCAGTCGGTGGGAAAAATGACCGACTCAGACTCCGGGATATTTTAACGACTCCGACTCCGGGCTGGCAACACTAGTACTCGGGCTGGGATAATAGTGTTGAATGTTAGTTAAAATAATGACGAAATATTAGAAAAATAAAGCTAAAGTCTCACCATTTCGGCATTAAATATCTTTTTAGGGCTTCAGAAGTAGAACATAAATAAATTATATTTTTCGCTTTATTAATTTTACAATTTAACGCGCGCAAACCCGAAAAAGTCCTTCCGGCCAGTGCCGGGAGGAAGAGGTAGCTTTCATATTCCTTATTTTTAAAAAGCAAGCTTATATTATTCAAAAACACGAAGCTCAATTTAGTGGAAACCGATTATAGGAGATTCAATAATTTTTATCAATACTATTATGAATGAGAATTTCGCGAAATTAGTCAGCTTTATCCAAGCTGCTTTTATTTAAAGTAACTTATATTTGGTTGCCAAATTCGGCGATATCTTGAAGTTCCTGCCATTTTAAGACAACATAGTGGATGAGGCTAACAGGTGGACTTGGTCAAGACCTTAGTAATTCCTGTGCACATGCTCACTCACATCGGAATCGGTTGATATATACAAGTGTTGTCGCAGGCGAAAAATCAGATTTTTCAAAATGTCACTCACATTGGAAATTGAAACTGCTATATCTGAGCCATTTTTTAAGATAAAGAAAAAACAAAAAATGCTCCGGAATTCTTATACCAAGGTCATATACTTAAGAAAGAAACCTTTTTCAATTTCTAATATTTTTGCACCTCACTTTAAATATATTTTTTTATTTAATTTAATGGCCTCCATTTTGAAACAAGATGGCTGATGAAGCTGGCCAGCGAACTTGGTCGAGACATTACGGTATACTATCCACATGCCTTCTTACATCGAAATAGGTTAATAAATACGCGTGTTATCACGTGACAAATATCAGATCGGTTCAAAATGTCAGCCATGCTAGAAATTTAAAGTGCTATAATTCAACCATTTTTTAAGATATGTACGAAACAAAAACTACTCCGGAATCTTTGTATCAATGTCACAGAAAAAAAAATCTTTTTCATTTTTAAATTTTTTGATAACTCATTTAAAATTTAAAATTATTTAATTTTTTATATGGCAGCCCTTTTAAAACAAGATGGCGAATGAAGCTGACCAACGAACTCGGTCGAGACATTGGTATGTTCAATGTACACAACAAGTTACATCAAAATCGGTTCATAAATACGCCTGTTATCGCGTGACAAAAATCAAGTCGTTTCAAAATGTCAGCCACAATAGAAATTCAAAATGCTATAACTCAGCCATTTTTTTAGATATCGACGAAACAAAAATTGTTCCGGAATCGTTGTATTACGGTCAAATACATACAAGAAAAATCTTTTTCATTTTCCCATTTTTTGGTACCTCATTTTAAATTTTAAATTAAAAAAAAATTAAATGGCCGCCATTTTGAAAGAAGATGGCAGATGAAGCTGGCGAACGAACTCGGACGAGACATTGATACATATTATGTATACACCAAGGTACATTCAAATAGGTTCATAAATACGCCTGTTATCGCGTGACAAAAATCAGGTCGTTTCAAAATGTCAGCCAAGCTAAAAATTCAAAGTGCTATAACTCAGCCATTTTTTAAGATATAGACAAAACAAAAACTGCTCCGGAATCTTTGTATCAAGGTCAAACACATAAGAAAAAAATATTTTTCAATTTTCAATTTTTTCGTACCACATTTCAAATTTTAAATTTTTTTTTAAATTTAAATGGCCGCCATTTTGAAACAATATGGCGGATGAAGCTGGCTAGCGAACTCGGTCGAGACATTGGTATGCACTATGTATACACGAAGTTACATCCAAATCGGTTCATAAATACGAGAGTTAGACTGTGACAAAGATCAGATATATATATATCAACTTTTGAACGGAGGGTGGTTTCGGGGTCTGGGGGTCATGATCGATGAAAATATACCAAAATGTTCTGAAATCGCTTTCCTCCGAACGGCTGCAATAGGTAGCTTTTTGTAATGAAAGCTACCTAAAATCCAACTATCGAAGTCTAAAGAACACAAAATGGTAATTTTAACTATTTTGGATCTGCGGACTGAGAAGAAAATGTGAAATCGTTACAAATTACTTATTTTGCTTTTGCTGTGTTCTCCAGAAAAATAAAGATGAAAATTTTATTATTTTGGAAAAAATTCGGATCCCATGGATTCTAATGAAATAATTTTAAAAAATAAATTTTTTTATTTAAGTTTACAATTTTGGCTTTATTTCGTGTTCTGCAGACCTGAAAAATCCGAAATTCAAAAGGTGAAAGATAACGAAATGTCATTATTTTATCCTTATTTGGGGTACCACCGATTCAGAAAAAAAGAATTACAATTTCAACTTATTTTGACTCATGTGCACAAAAATAAATAATTTAATTTAATGTAAAAAATCAAAAAACCCGACTGCGTAAAAAGCGAACTCATTAATTATTTATCATCAACGTTAAACTATTTTTTATATTACTTATCTATTTTTTTTATTTACTTGAATTGATGACTTTTAAGTTGTGTTTAATTGTTAGTTCCTATCTATAAACACTGTTTTGATGAGGTCTATAGATGTCTATGAAGGTTAGAGTTGCAGTAAAGCTACAGATCCTACCTACACAATTTCCAGGTTGCGTAATATTTAAACAGAGCTTTTGACTGTAAAATAGTCAATGGAACATCGTCTTCATTTTGAAAGACCTGTCCAATGATAGGCCACTCAATAGGGTGCGTAAAACAAAATTTTCGTCTCTACCGCCATTTTGAATTTATAAAAACAAAACCTAGCCTATAACCATCGGACGGTTAAGATGAATCGATAGAGACCTCATTCATTAAAATCCATCCTCCCGTTGGGATGTTTCAAGGGTATAAGGAAATCCACATACCCAGATACGCGTGAAACACATAACCCTTCTTGTCAGTCGGGTAGTAAATAAAGGAAGGGTATTTTAGAATTTTGACTTTTGGTCATACAGACTGGAAAAAATTGGGGGGGGGGGGGGGAGGCTTCTATTACAATGCTATACCTGGTTCTTAATTCTTTTGCCTCCAAAAATAGCACCGGTTTATAATTTTCGCATTACCTCCGGTAAGAGATCTACAACCGAAATTTTAAGGCCCGTCCCTAAAACGTTCCGCTGTGCTTTTATATTTATTCTCACCCCAATCATGCTATTGTAAATTGCTCCTATTTTATCGGCGTAGTTTGATTCGTTAAAATTTGTTATATTGGGCTTGCCAGCCTGCTCAATTTTTTTTATCAATCTGATTCCATCCATTAATATAAATTGTCTTAATTCTACTTACACGGCCTGTTTGAAAAATGGCCTTCATTTTGCGGGCCTTGGGTCCTTCCAGATCTTTGTACATCGGGTTCTATCCGCAAACCCCCAAAAATACGAGGGGAAGTACTTATATACTAAATGTAAAATATCTACTACAGTTATGAATTAAAACAGTTTTCATCTACCCTGTACACTAGGGATGCACAACCTGTGGCCCGCGGGCCAAAAGTGGCCCGCGATGGGGTAACGTGTGGCCCGCGAACTCCGTCAATTTATAACTGGAAAAAATTGCAATTTTTGTCCAAAAGTCGCAGGAAAAAATCGTGAATTTCATCAATTTGCCGCGGGAAAATTTGAAAATTTTGTTGGTCAAATAAGAATCGCGAATTTTGTTGATTGGCCGATGAAAAAATCGCGAATTTCGTTGATTGGGTGCGGAAAAATAGCGAATTTTGTGCAGGAAGCACGTAAAAAAACCTCAAATTTCGCTGATCGGGTTCGAAAAAATCGCGAGTTTTGTCGTTCGGTCACGGAAAAATCGCGAATTTCATTGGTCGGTTACGGAAAAATTACGAATTTTGTTTGAAAAATTGGCAATTTACTGGGAAAAATTGCCAATTTCGCCGGTGAGTTAAGATTTGTTAATTTCGTAGATCGGGCGCGGAAAAATCGCCAATTTTGTTGATCGGGTGCGGAAGAATAGCGAAATTTGTCGGTCAGGCATAGAAAAATTGCAAATTTCTTGATCGGTCACCGAAAAATCGCGAATTTTGTATTTGAAGAGTGGAAAAAAATCGCAAATTTCGCCGATCGGGCACGGAAAAGTCTGGATAGGAATTCAATCGGGCTACGAAAAATCGCAAGTTTTGGCGAACGGGCTCGGAAAAATCGTGAATTTCATTGGTCGGGCACGTAGAAATCGCGAATTTTGTCGATCAAGAGCGGGAAAATCGCAAATTTCGTTGATCGGGCACGAAAAAATAGTCAATTTTGTTGATGATGCGCGAAAAAATTGCGAATTTTCTTGATCGACTGCGAAAAAATCGTGAGTTTCGAAAGTCGCGTTAAAAAAATCGCGAATTTCGTCAATTTGCCGCGGGAAAGAATTGCAAATTTAGTCAGCCAGTTGGGAATCGTGATTTTCGTCTATCGGGTGTAGAAAAATCGCGAATTTTTTCAATTAGGTGCGGAAAAATCGCGTGTTTCTTCTGTTTATCCGGAATTTCGTCAATTTGCCGCGGGAAAAATTGCAAATTTCGTCATTCCAGAATCGCGAATTTCGTTGACCGGGCTCTTAAAAACCGCAAGCTTCGTCGAACGGACACAGAAAAATCTTGAGTTTTGTCAATCGGGTTCGGAAAAATCGCAAATTTCGTTGTCAGGCACAGAAAAATCGCGACTTTTCTCGATGATGCGGGGAAAAATTGAAAATTTCGTTGATTGTCTGCGAGAAAATCGCGAGTTTCGTGAGATTATCGCGAGAACAAATTGCAATATTTGCCAATTTACCGTTTGAAAAAATCCCAAATTTCGTCAGAGTGAGTATAGAATCAAGATTTTCGTTGATCGTTCGCGGAAAAATCGCTAATCTCGTCGGTCAAGGGTAGAAAAATCGGAAATTTCGTCGTTTTTGCCGATCGTGATCCGAAAAATCGCGCATTTCGTTGGTCGGACACGAAAAAAATTGCGCATTTTGTCGATCATACGCGAAAAAACAGCAGATATCATCGATTGGATGCAGAATAATAGAAATTTCGTAGACCAGGTGCAGTAAGATAGCGAATTTCGTTGATTCGGTGAGAAAAAATCGCTAATTTTGTCGATCCTGCGCGGAAAAATCTCAAATTTCGTTGAAATGGGGACGGGGAAATCACAAATTTTGTTGATCAGGCGCGTAAAAATCTCAAATCTTGTTAATCGGCTCTTCCTGCCCCCTTCGTTCAATAAGTTCGCATTTTTTTTCTCCGCACCAGCCATTTTCATGCCTATGTTTGTTTTTTAGCACTTTTAATAAAACAAAATTTACTCCCACGAATAAAGTCCAGGAATATTAACACTCTTTCAAATTAATCGTTGTTATATATACAAACGTAAACTTTTGATATATCCTTGCCAACTGAATTGGATATGTTGACAGGGTAGGGGAACCTAGAGGGGTAACCCCCCCCACCTCTCCGAAATAGAATTCTCTTCGTGTGACTGATGTGGCCCTCGACAACCCAGACATTTTTGAAAGTGGCCCTTCTCTTAAAAAGGTTGTGCACCCCTACTGTACACGAATAGTAAGTAACCTGTACCTACCCCTGTATCTACTTTGTACACCGCAGTAAATCGGTCATCATTAACTTGAGTAGCCTGATATAGTCAATAAATAACAATAATAATTCATTTCATAGATTTAAAATTACATATAATTAGTTTAATTTCACTTTAAAATGTCTATAAAAAAATCTGCAGTCGGAGTCGGAGTCGGCATGTTTTTTAGAGAATCCGACTCCGACTCTTTTGTTCCAAAAGGGGTCCAACTCCGACTCCACACCCCTGATTACAACTGTATACTAGTTACAACCACAATGAAATTAACCCTCCGCGAATATATCCTTTCGCCCAAACAACTAAAGAATGTCTGTGATTATAAAGATCATAAAATATGATTCTCTATTATGATGAACTTAAAACAAAAGTATTTTCGACAAAATATTCGCATAACAATATTAACTAGTCGGATGTACCAATCCCAAAACTTTCTTCTATCTCATACGTATCAATACCTCGAAATTCGCTATCACAGTGCTAAAATTAAATGGCAATCTATGCTCATCATTAGTATCCTAAAAAGGTAAAATTCCGTGCATTAGTTCTTTAGCTATGACTATCGCTGAAATCGTGAAAATCCAGCAAAATGCAGCATAGCAGCACCATCTTTTGGGTGATTTACACCAGAACCTAATCATCATCAACTTATGTCAACGTCTAACTGAATATGAAGTTTCGGGACTATTCGTACATTAGTTCTTGAGATAGAGCTATTGCGCAAATCATGACAAATGCAGCATAGAAGCGCCACCTGTTGAGTGATTTACACCAACACATAATCAGCAGCAATATTAATTAAGGTATACGTGAATCTGAAATTTGATGATCGTGCTCATTCATGATCATTTGATGATCGTGATGATTCTTGAGATACAGCTATTGAGGAAATAGTCCAAAATGCAGCACAACAGCACCACCTATTGGGCGATTTACACAAACACGTAGTCAGCATCATTTGATATCAAAGACTAACTGAATCTAAAGTATAATGAAAATTCGTGCAATAGTTCTTGAGGTAGAACTGTTGCTGAAATCGTAAAAAAATGCAGCATAGCAGCGCCACCTGTTGAGCGATTTACACAAAAAACTAATCAGCATCAATCTATATCAGGGACTACCTTAATGTAATTTTTTATTAAATTCCGTCCATTAGTTCTTGAGATAGAGCGCCTATAAAATTTATGTCACATACATACAGGCAGACAGAGTCGCAGACTCACAGACAGACATTTTGTAAAAGCATGTTTTTCGTGATCTCTGACCCCTAAAACGTGTATTAGTCGAAAACCAGATTAAAAAAATTTTTAACGAATCCAATATTTCCTTCTCGTAAAGATAGAAGAAAGTAAAAATGCTAACAATATTCGACAAGCGTTGTTCTAATTACACATTGCCGAAAATTTCATGATTAATCAGAAACTTTATGCTTGAATTTCCTTGAATGTTTAAAACGATTAATAGAAGCGGTTTACGGATTTTTTAAACTATTCCATGAAGGTATAATAAACTTTTAATTAATTCCCTGTATCATCTAAAATAACTTCCACATCAGAGGTTTTTGAAATCAAACATTTCCTCTAACCGGCGATGTTATTTAAAGTTCTGGGAATTCTGCTATTCTACAAATTCGACAATGCCGTTTCGTTTCCAAATTTCCCAGGTGTTTGAGTTTCGTTTTTGAATAATCCTCGAGAACATTTTAGCAAACAATATTCCAAAATCCAATTTTTCGAGAATAGAATGAAATATTTAAAGACTGAATCAGTCATTGTCGTTGAAGTCAAGTCATTGAAGTCATTTGTCTATTTCTTAATATAACGGTTTAATTTAAACTTCTAAGTAGGAGAGGAGTTAGGTTAGATTCGCTTGTGAAAATCCAGAATACAACAATATTGGCTAAATTTTAATGAAACAGTAGACTCATTTTTAGGTGCGTACGTAATTGTATAATTACGTAGCACCTATAGTCATCGTTCGGTCCGTCTGCCTGTCTGTCCGTTCGTCCGCATATAACAGAGCAAAAAACTATCCAACCGAATGGTCTGAAATTTTAAATAAAAAATTGTTCCAACATTTTGTCGAGTCATTTCAAATTTTATGAAAATCGGATGTATAGTTTAATGACAGGGACAGTCAAAAGTTTTCTGCTACATGACGCCAATGAGAAAAAATAATTTCAAGTGCATTTTAATGATGTTACAGCCTTTCGAATAGAATGAAATTAAATGCACTTGTGAAGTGCATTAAAATATACGTTCAGTACAATATGCGGTGCAAAAAATATTTATAAAACTAGTTATAGTACGAACGCACCTCATTTGCCACGTTTGACGTGCAATTTCCAAATTGTATATATTATTTTTGCAAATGTCAGCTGTTATTAATGTGACTTATTTTGGAATTTTATGAATAATAATTGAAGTTCTGAGTGGAAGAACATGTTATCTAATAAAAATTAAATTCCTAAAAAACGGAAGTGGAGGATTTTTATTGCAATGTTTTTTTCTCGATATCATATGCTTATGATATCATACCGCATGGAGTAATAAACTCTGTCGGGAAGGTTTATTAAAATTAATTTTTAAATATTTGAAACTTATAATATTACTAGCAGATCTACCCGGCTTCGCTCGTATCAATAATAAGGCTCCTTCCGGGTAAAATGCATTAAAATGCAATAATACGGCAGTGACAATAACTGAAATTGGTGCATTCCCGTCCACGAATCATTAAAAAGACCAATCAGAAATATAAATATTAAACAAAACCTAATTTGAATAATAAATTAAAAAACAAAATTTATTTCCTACATTGTTTAAGCCCGAGAAGGGACAGATATTAAGATATTTCATTCAATTCGTTCTACATTTAATGTTAAATTTTTGTAAAAAATAAGTTAAACCAATTGAACACTAAAAAATAAAAATAAAATTCATACAACATGATACTTTAAACACCCTAAAAACTTACATTCCGTTCAAATGAAATCGAAATAAATCTTAGACTTTTCCATTTTTAAGTTGTAAATATTTGTATTGCAGATTTTGTATTAAGTTTATGACAATTGTGCATAAAATGAGAAGATGCATGCAAAATAAAAAAACTTAAAAAAAAGTCTAAGATTTATTTCGATTTCATTTGAACGTAATCTAATTTTTTAGGGTATTTTAAGTATCATGTTGTATGAATTTTATTTTTATTTTTTAGTGTTCAATTGGTTTAACTTATTTGTTACAAAAATATAACATTAAATGTAGAACGAATTGAATGAAATATCTTAATATCTGTCCCTTCTCGGGCTTAAACAATGTAGGAAATAAATTTTCTTTTTTAATTTATTATTCAAATTAGGTTTCTGTTTAATATGTCAAGTTTTTTAATAACTACTGCATTCAGACGAACACATTTCAAAATTAATGGATGGTGCCATCATCAGGCTTTCATTTATGCGGTATTGTATAATCACAATTTGTGATGCAATTTACCTATGTATATTTCAAAATGTTTCACCAGTGCAGTAATGCAAATCGCTGTACTTTGGGCAAAAACTTCCAATCTGAACGTAAACAAGTAATATAAAAATTTTGTTTTTACAATTCCTACTTAGGTCATCAAAGAAAAATTTAATATAATCCCTTAAGCTAATATTAGTTTTTGTTGCATTAAAATATATCAATTTGTTGATTTTCTATAAGCAAGTAGGTTCACAATGGAAGTCTATGGGAATTTGGCGAAATATTAGAGCAGTGGCGTAGCTACATATTCAGCGCCCTGGAGCAAGTAAAGTTTGTGCGCCCTCTTGTCACTCGAAAAAGTTCTGCGCAATTTTGTTTTGAAGTTTAAAATTTATATACTATTCTTAATTCGATTTAAAATCTTACTTTTATTTGAAAGTCAAAGTATTTTAACACCGTATTAAATGCAAATAATTAAAAATAAATAATGAATAGTGAAATGAAATATAAATCTTTAAGTACGGAGTACCTACAAATATTTTCTGAGAATTGGACGTGGTGTTCGTTTTAAATGCGCGAATGGGCCTATGCAACCTGCCGCCTTTAATATCTGTTTTACTTTTCAAGGGTTTCAAAGCATTGTAGAATACCAATAAAAAACACTCTATTGTTAAGATTTTTTTTGTCTTTACTTTTTGCATATGGATGAAACATGCTTTTAGAAAATACTAGAATTCCATAAAATTCAAAATATCATAACTTGGTAAGTTTTAGTCGTACAAAAAAGAAATTTTTAATGTTTTTCTTGTTAAAGTACGGAGAAGATTTTTCTAAATATAACATATAGAGCCCAGAAACAGAATAAAAATGTACACGTCGTAACTTTAAAAAAAATAACTACTTTGACATAAATTACTTTTAAGATTATGAAGAACAACTTTGAAACTTTTTTACTATTGGAACTATATTTCTACAGCTAACGGTTTAGAAAATTAGCCAATGGGCAACGATAAAGGTTGACACCGGGACCGGGGTTCTCACTGGTTTTTGACTAATCTGATCAATTTGGCTAATCGCTAAAAAAAAATTAACCAACTTCAAATAATTCGTCGGGAATCACTAAGAATATCAAGACACAAATAACGAGTTGCACCGAAAAGATTTAATCGTACAGTAACATCATTGAGAGTGTTGCCGTAGGGAAAAAATATCTCTTGCAATTTGGCGATTTCAATCTTTAGTTTTCTCGCCAAATGAAACATTTTAGTACAGTGGCAATCGGCAGTGAGAACCCTGATTGATACCGTTATATTACTCAAGATTGCAGAATTTACTTTCCATACATACACATACTTGCCAACTTCCCGCTTTTTTAAAATCAACAAAACATACTTTAAACCAGAAATTTTATTTAATTAATGAAATCATCTAAGTTTCAACTAACTACCGCATAGAAGCAAGAAGCATTTAATTTAATAAATTTTCTGGTTGAAAGTAAGTTTTTTCGTTTTAAAAAAAGCGGGAGGTTGGCTAGTATGCATTCAATATATCAGGACCGAAATAGGAAAGCTTTGTAACCACAATAAAAATAAATGAAAATAATGTTATGTTTTTAAATTTTCAAATAAATCCATTCTCACAATTTTTCAATGATTCAATACGTATGTGTGCATGTATGCGTGTATGTTAGAATTTCCTTACGTTTTTACATTAGCAGAGCACGACTTGTTGAGTTTTTGATGATGTCGGCAGGTATTTTATAAATCTGTCGCAGAAATTGTATTAATTTTCAAAGAAATCAGACGACGAGTTTGGTATCTAAACCATTTTTCAAACATTTTGTAACGATAACTGATGAACATTTTCTCTTATATATCAATTAAATTATTTTTATTCCTCACGTTCATGTGATATATCTATACAACACCGTTTCATCACGCAGACAGTGGTAGCTTGACAACGGGTTCACAATCACCTTACTATAAGTTATTTCAGAAAAAAATTCTCCCTGTTTAATCTTTGAAAATCCCCAGATTAAAAACAGAACAAATTTTATTTACAAATTCTGATAGAAAAGTGATTGTGAACCCTTAAAGGGCCGCTAGTGCACGAAGGGTCGGACTAGGTCATTGTCAAATACGCAGTCCTTGGATTTTAGGAGGGCGCAACATTTTAGAAACTCCTTGTTTTATCACCTTGTAAATAGAAACCAATAATACCCATTACCATTCCAGATTTTTGCGAGGAACGGGGATGCTTTTGCAATTTCGGAATTGGATCCGAAATTGAAAGTGCCCTTTGAAATAATAATTTTAAAAAAATCGAAACAGTATACAGATAACCATTTAGACGTCAACCTCATATTTTCTATTGAATGAAAAATAACTTTTAAAAATATTGAAATGTAAATGAGAAATTTTTAATGAGCGCTGCCATTGGTTTAACATTAGCTTGTGAGTGGCTAGTATAGGAATCTGAGTGTGCATAATTTTAGTACTAATTAAGAATGTTATTACTAATAAAACCTATTTTAAACTTTTTCTTGAGCGGCCAGGATAAAAACTCGTAATGCTGCTAGTAAAACGTGAAATGTTATTAATTTGTTTTTTAAAGCAAAGTATCTTTAAAACGGATTTTTATGCAGTAAAGCTCTATGTTAGGCAGATTTCCGTCTTATGGAGAATGTATAAAAATACCCCTAACCAGTGTTGGATTCAGACACTTTTCTCCGGGAGGGATTTCTGTGGCTCCGGGGGGGACATTGTAGAGTTCCGGGGGGGAAATTGCACTTTTTGACCATTGAAAACACAAAATCTCAAATCTTCCGGGGGGGACATCTCATTGCTCCGGGGGGGAATGTCCCCCCCGGGACACCCCCTGAAATCAACACTGACCCTAACAACATGGGCGAAAAAAAGAACCTTGAAAAGGCGCCGCGTTGAGCAGCCTGTTCTAAGGTATTTAGAAAATAGCTGACCGCCGTTCTGATTATCACATTTATAGACAATATTCAAACAATTCCGTTTTCATATAAAAATGTGATTCTTAACAAAAAATGTTTGACTTATTTTTTCTTTGCAGGATTATTCTTTATAAATATTTTTTTGTGCAACAAGCTCAAAAATTAGTATGATAAACATTTAAGGGGAATTACAATCACAGCATTGTACGAATACACGAAGCCTAAACATTTCAAACAAATAATAAATGATTTTACAAAAAACTAATAAAAAGTTTTTTTTTGAAATAGAGCTCTTTGGTGCTAAACAGGCTGAAAAATGTTGGGACAGATCATATCGCCCTTGGTAACGGACAGAATTATAGAATGTACACTAGGTTTTAAAAGATTTAAATGGTCCTCTGAAACAAAGAAACTTTCAAGAAAAAAATAAATTCTTCTTCTTGGCAAGGAGATAAAAAAAATCATTATTAAAAAAATGCTTCTAAAAAGTGATTTTTTTAAAATTATTAAATAATTTAAGGCTGTTTAAATCTAATGCTTGTGGCATATTTTGTAACTATTAACTTCACCTAAGGGAGAGCGCAGCTTTACCTGATTTAGGGTGCACCGAGCCGCAGATCAATTGTCCGGCGGGCCAGTCTGAGCCTACCAGAATATGAAATGTAAAATCATTTTGTTTTTATTTATTTATGGGCCTTGTTTCAGTACGGGCGAAATGAAAATGAGTTGAAAATTATGCCTTGAAAGTACACGTTTTCTTTAAAACACGAGGTCTTACCACCAGTGGACATATTTCGCCTATCTATAAAATTAGGATCTAAATTTTTATTCATTGTCATACTGTTTTGAACACACAGTATTTTTGTAAACTGTTCGAAAGTTGAATGGAGTTACTCAAGATTTTCTTTTTATATATATAATTCAAAAATTCATTGTCTATTAAATGCGATATCGGATGGATCAGCAGAGCATGTGATTACGGCCTAAGCAAAACTCAAATGACCCTCTTCCACAAATACGTTTTGCATTATTTAATCCTAAAATTCTACGACTAAATAAGATTTAATGCGGAATAATACATTTAGAAAAAAATGGTGTAAATTTGCATGAGCAATAATCAGGTCTTAAAGAACTCTGAATTTGATACTTAACTTTTTCTCTCTTTTTAAAAGAAAATGCTTATCACTTTTGCATTTGAGATTTACTGTTTTTTCAAAATCTCAAAAATAATTTGTCCTCTGCCTCCTCACCCCCTCCTCTTTAAATTTTGTCGCCGTGGACTGATGCGAAATATGCTTAAATCCCGCTCTTATTATTGTTTTGGAATCTGTATTGATACATGTTTAGTTTCCAAGAAAAAAAAAACCTTCAAAATTTAATTTTGTTTTTTGTTTGTAAAATGGTTAATAATTTTATTTAACTTGTCAAACTACTGTTTGTCTTTCTTTGTTTGTGAAATCTTAAAATAACTAAATAGATTATTTTATTAATAGATTACCTATTACATTGTAAATATAGATTTAGCAGCGGTGACTTTTTGGCTACCATTTTTTCCGTACAGTAGTCATCATGATAAATGTCTAAAACACTTTCAATATAAATGTATCAGAAAAATTATGGTTCGGAAATAGTGGTAAACAATAAAGTGACCGATGATATAGCCCTAAGCTTCAATTACTTTAAGATTTGAAAATCTACAACTATCGTCTACTTTAAAGTTACAGAAAAAAATCAGGCATGCTGAAACGGTGTCGGGGAAATTACTTCAGGTTGCAATATGAAATGAATTAAAACTTCGGGAATAAAAATTTCTTTTAACTGTATATAAAATTTTTTAAAAATAGAAATAGCAATAATTAAACACTAGTAAAATATCATAGGACTACGCTGATTGTAACAAGATTCATTTGTAATATGATTAATAATGAAAAAAATATGCAAATCTTTTTACAAATCTTTTTTTCGCTCTTTCTAAGTTTGCGCCCTACGGATTCGTGCGCCTGGAGCAGTTTGCTCCAACTGCTCCACGGTAGCTACGCCCCTGGTTAGTCCCTTTTCAAAGTATTTTGACTTTGATTTTAAGACGGTAGAAATCCTTCCAAAGGAAGATTAGATAAAAAAAATCTTTTTCAATTTCTAATTTTTTAGTACCTCATATTAAGTAGCTTTCATTACAAAAAGCCTCGTATTGCAGCCGTTCGGAGGAAAGCGATTCCGAAAAATTTTGGTATATTTTCACCGATCATGACCCCCAGACCCCGAAACCACCCTCCGTTCAAATATTGATATATGTATATCGGATCTTTGTCACACTCTCGTATTTATGAACCGATTTGGATGTAACTTTGTGCATACATAGTACATACCAATGTTTCGACCGAGTTCGTTGGCCAGCTTCATCCGCCATCTTGTTTCAAAATGGCGGCCATTTAAAATTTTTAAAGAAATTTAAAATTTAAAATGAGATTAAAAAAATAAAAATTGAAAAAGATTTTTTTTCTTATGTGTTTGACCTTGATACAAAGATTCTGTACTTTTTTTGTTTCGTCTATATATTAAAAAATGGCTTAGTTATAGCTATTTGAATTTCTAATTTGACTGATACTTTGAAACGATCCGATTTTTCTCACGCGATAACACGCGTATTTATGAACCGATTTGGATGTAACTTGGTGTGTACATAATAAACACCAATGGCTCGACCGAGTTCGTTGGCTAACTTCATCCACCATCTTGTTTCAAAATGGGGTCATTTAATTTTTTTAATTTAATTTAAAATGAGGTACAAAAAAGTTAGAAATTGAAACATGTTTCTTTCTTATGTGTTTGACCTTGATACAAAGATTTCGGAGCATCATTTGTTTCGTCTATATCTTAAAATATGGCTGAGTTATAGCCCTTTGAACTGCTAGCATGGCTGATATTTTGAAACGATCCGATTTTTGTGCGCGATAACACTCGTATTTCTTAACCGATTTGGATGTACCACGGCATGTGCAAGTGCATAGTATATATAGCAATGTCTCGACTAAGTTTGTTGGCCAGCTTCATCCGCCATCTTGTTTCAAAATGGCGGCCATTAAATTTTTTTAATTAAATTTTAAAAATGAGGTACAAAAAAATTAGAAATTGAAAAATGTTTCTTTCTTCAGTGTTTGACCTTGATACAAGGATTCTGGAGCATTTTTGATTTTTTCTTAAAGAATGGCTAAGATATAGCAGTTTGAATTTCTAATGTGGGTGACATTTTGAAAAATCTGATTTTTTGCCTGCGACAGCACTCGTATATATCAACCGATTCCGATGTGAGTGAGCATGTGCACAGGAATTACTAAGGTCTCGACAAAGTTCATTGTTTAGCTTCACCTTTCATGTTGTTATAAAATGAAGGACACTTCCAGATATCGCTGAATTTGACGAACAAATATAAATCACTTTAACCCCTTGAGGGGCGGCGGTATATATTATATACCACCTACGATTAATGAAGTTTTACACCAGAAAAATTTTATTAAATTTTACTATCTAATTTTGGTGGAAAAGAGCCGTAAAATTGCTTTTCTTTAATTTGAAATAAAATTTTTCTAATTTTCCGGTGGGAATTCAGCATTTCACAAAAGTAATTGCTTGCCCCTCAAGGGGTTAAATAAAACCATCTTTTATAAAGTTGATTAATTCAGCGAAATTCTCATTCATATTCAGTATTGACAAAAATTACTATTGAATCTTCTATAATCGGGTTCCACTAGTTTGAGCTCTGTGTGTTTGAATAATATAAGCTGCCTTTAAAAAAATAAGGAATATGAAAGCTACCTCTTCCTCCCGGCACTGGCCGGAAGGACTTTTTAAGTGGAAATGTTAAGGCAACAGTGAACCTTTATTTGAGCAAAAATCGACCCCAAAATCGACATTTCTTTTTGTGTGTATTATTAATCTCCAATTTGTATTACGTCATTCGTGGAAATCGGCAGGGAGATACGATTACTTCACACAAAGTTACAAGTGTTTTAATTTTGTTCACAAACAAATTTTTGGCCTTTTAATATACTTTAAATCTGTTTTTCTCAATACTGATGTTTTTTTATTTTTGAAACTAGGGGGCTCAGCCCCCTACGAGCTACGCTCGCCAACCCCCGTTTAGACACCGCAGACTCTAAAAGCACGCTAATTTGATTGGCTTTAAAAAGATTTCGAAAGATTGAATTATAACTTAAAAAACAGTGGCGATCTCCCTACAAACGGGTTTCTATTCATTTCTCTTTGATTGGGGAATTTGGCCAAATCAGCTACTGTTAAAAGATACAATGGCTGCTTCCGTCTTTGATTAAATAATTTTAGTTAAACATTTCAAAATATAAAATGGATCAAGTAAACAGAGTCTTTGTCTCCCGGTATTTTTCAGCAAAGCGAAAAGAAAGTTTTTTTTTTTTTTTTTAATAAGACATTTTAAATATATCGTTTATAATCTGACGTAATTTTCACCAAACTTTTCTTTCTCTTTTTAATATTCACGTGAAAATACTTTTGTTATGAAATGAAATATTTAAGCTGTCCTAACAAAAATAGTTGAAAAATATCAAATAAATGTCTCGCGCAATTTTTTAAATTTAAACTGTTTTGTGATATTATTTTTTGTTCATTTTACGTAATAAGTGTAATGTGACGTAATTTCTCCTATTTAAGGCTTCTAACGAATGTTAATGAATTTATTATTTTACAACATCCTTTCTCTGTAAAACTTCACGTGTAAATAAAGTTCTTATGAAGTAAATTAAAAAAAAAAAAAAATCTCTCGAAATGCTGAAAATTTGAATTTAAAATAGAAATAAAACCTCGAAAAATGAGTCAAAATAAAAAAATTAATGCAATCTGCACTCCGGCAAATTCTAGCGCATAAAATGATCTAAAAATGATTACACTGTCATGTATAGTTTTTGCTGCTATAAAACTTTTTTAACCCTAGAACTACCGGAAATTTTACTCAAGTTTTATAAAAACATTCTACACCAGAATTTTTATTTAAAACTATTTAATTTGTTTATTTAACTTATTATTGTCTGATTTATACATTTAGTTTGTTTTGAAGAAATTTCTGGTTTGAATAAATATTTTGAATGTACATGTCGGGTCCAATGGACCCGTCTGGTAGACGGAAGGTTAATGGAACGATTTTGTCCAACTTTAGCATTAAATATCTCTTTAAAAAATTCTTCGATCTGAAAACTGTCTGCATCAGCGTGTTTATCAAACATTTCTCTATAATACCACCGATTTTCATATTTTTGTATGCAATATTTTTCTTAATATTAACGAAGAAAGACCTCCGGTCACAAAAAATTCAAAATCGGCGGCGGCTGTGACAGCGGTAGTTACTTTTTTTTAGAATAGAGAGATACTCCTTGCAACTTAATTTTGATCCAAATTCATGAAAGTGATAAGGGAGAATCCTGATACTGCTTAAAAAGAAAGAGTGTATGCATTTTGAACTTCGACTTCATTAAGACAATATAATTTGATTTTTAATTTATTATAAGGCAGAATTTTGATTAAAATCGATATGGAATTCAGAAAATTATCTCTAAAAAAAAATGAACTGTTTAAGGGATTAAAAAATCGATGTACAGATTTGTTTGTAATAGCGTTTTACGTAATTAAAATTCAAAATTGAGGAAATATCTAAAAAATTAAGACGTAAGAAGCATTTTAAAATTCCGTTTTAAAATTTTAACTTTTCTAAAAGATCTTAAAATTTAATTATAATAAGGTTGGAAATTTCATTCAAGGTATTCTATATATTTGTGGTGAAATGTATATTTGCACAAGATTTCAAATCTCTATTATGAAAATTATAAATTAAAAAAAGTCGCGCTGCAGGTCATTTTGCGTTTCGCGGAGACAAAAGTTTTTCTATGCGAAAAGAAATTAGATGTCTGTATTTTAATGCAATATTGTTAAAAGTCTTTAATAAACTAGATTTATATCAACTATATAAATATTAAAAAATTCGGGCTAATACAAAAAAAAAAAAAAAAAAAAAAAATCATTTATTTTATGATAAATATGCATACTTTTGCATGAAATTTTTGGTCGCGGCAATATCGGATGCACTTAAATTGACAAACGGAAAATGACCTGCCGATTGCTGATCTGAAGAAAGGTTTACCAGAACACGTTGCAATGGTAAATAGAGCAGGTTCTTGCAGTTATTTGCATCAAAATATAATAAGGAATGGATTCGTCAAAATCGTGCGAAAACTTTAAGGATTCGGCGAAATTTGTTTTTGACATTGAATTGTTTTCATTATCGTTATTGCTTTTTCGACTACACAAAAACAAGCTATCTTTTTCCTGCATATGAAAGAAGCTAGCATTATTTTCTCTCTAAAAATTAGAAATAACTTTACAGAAATAGATTTTGGTTATATAGCTATACTAATTCTAAACAAGGTGATTGCATTGTGTTCAATCCGTTAAAATGTAAATATTAAAAGAATGCGAAATATAAATTAATAAATTTCTTATGTATTAAAAGATAAGTGTCAGTTGATGCCTACTTTAAATATCTTAGGCATCAAATTAAAATTTTTCGTTGTAATTCCTAAATTATTAACATAACTGTATATTACGAGGGTTGAAAAAATTTCAGTTAAAAAATATATGTACAAGTGAATATTAATACAGAATGAAAATTTTGAATAATTAAGATGTTACATCCAGGTCTTAATTTCTAACAAAAAAGTACCGGAGCCCTAATATTCTGTGGTACCGATACTAGCAACTGTATCGTTTCTCTCTCTGTTACTCCAATCTACATATCTATATTTCATACATTATTTGCAAAATTTAAAGCATTTTTTTTTCTTTAGCAAAATAAAAATTTTAAATATATCTACCAGCATATACTTAGCTGTCAACTACTCCACTTTTTAGTTATCACTCCTTCCGAATAGCAATCTTTGCCTAATCTTAATGTTAATTAACTACACAATTCTGCAATTAAATATGGTAAAGATTATGATTTGGAAATAGTGTTGATGCAAAAAAGGGATAGTTTGCAGCTTTTTTTATGAAAAAATGAATGAAATTTAGAGAAATTAATATTTACATTCTAAAGAATGGAACAATGTTTTCAATTTCCTATAAAAGATGCATATCTTAAATTATAAGCGATTCCATCCCGCATAACAATCTTTTGTGTTGAGTCCCTGAAAATCAGATTACATTAACCCTAGATCTACCGGGAATTTTATTCAAGTTTTAATAAAACGTTCTACACCAGAATTTTTATTTAAAACTATTTAACTTATTTATTTACCTTATTTTTGTCTGGTTTATATACTTAATTTATTTTAAAGAAATTTCTGGTTTGAATGAATATTTTGTATGTACCTGTCGGGTCCAATGGACCCGTCTGGTAGACGGAGGGTTAAAAATTTGACACCATTATCGGAAAGATTCGATGCTTTTATAGAAAAAGAGGAAATACTGTTAAATTGCTTTTTATCAGTATAATAATGCATGGAAATTACATCTATTTACAAATGAAACTGACTTCATAAATGTGCAGAACAGAGCCTTAGCATGTCAGCATTCATGGTATAAAATAAATAGAAAAATCAATCACTAATGTGATTTTTATATTTGTGCACAATAGAGGACAAAAAACAAACAAGCAACCAAAACCTCAAGCTGATGCTTGTTGGCTAAAAACAGAAAAAAATTCTTTTTATTCGGGTTAGTTATCTAAATAAAAAAATAAAACAGCCAATTAAAAATTATCCTACTGTCACAAAAGAAAATCAAACTGAAAGCAAATTAATTGTTCAGTCTCTTGAGTGGCACGGTGAAAATGTACCCAGAATCGAACCCAGACTCTTTGGCTTTAATTGTTAATGCTCTTCTAATTGAGCAATCTGGTTGACATCCCAGATAACACAATATTCACTCTGAAATGACCAATGGATTGTGTGAGTAAATATTGTGTAGACTTTGGTGTTATCCAGATAACTTAAATGGTAGAGCATTTTCAATTAAAGCCAAAGATTCTGGGTTAGATTCTTGTACTGGACAAATTTTCACTCGGTTAGAAAAGTTACTACTTTTATTATTTACTTACCAATCAATAAGTGTAGACAGATCAGGGAAAATCACAGTCAAATAAAATCGAAAGTACCAGTATTTACTTATAGAAAATTAATAAACCTTATTTATTCGCGTGATTAAACAGGAGGAATTTCTCTATAAGAAAATACTGGGATTTCACCCTTTTTTAACTGTGTTTTTCCCTGATCTGTACACACCCTGAATCAGCTGACTGTGTTAAAAATGAACTGTGATATCTTTTAATGTTCTGTAATTGGGTAATCATTTTTAAACCGGACAAATTGGCATATTTTTACATAAAAAGCAAAAACAATTGTATGCGGCATTATCAGTGTTATAGTCATAAAAAAAAGAGGGTATACGTTAGAATCATGAACGTTCATTGCTGAAGTATACGCTATAGCTTTATTTGAGAAACAGAAGATATACAGAGCGCATAAGGAAAATCCAGAAGGTATACGGTGCATACCACTGTATACCCTCCACTACACCTCTGGGCATTATCTTTGTAGGTTGGAAGATTTTAATCTCTTGTTCATTATTAAACACTGGAGAAATCATTTCATAAAATTTTCTCAAAATATGCGAACTGCGGTACTGTACCTACAAATAAAACACAATTAAATCACATATTTTTCCTATTGGGGTACAGTAAACACTTCTTTAAAATTATCTGCGGAGGCTCTTGATATCTCCTCCTCCCCCCCACCCCCCCCACCCCCCAAAAAATGCAGTTTTATTTCTTAAATTGTCGCTGATACTTAAATTTTGTAGGCAGGTACATTTTAAATAGTAATCCTGTTTAAGTATTCCTTTATTGAAAACTTTAAGAGAAGATAATTTAAAAATCCCCTCCCTAATAAAAAAATAATATTTTTGATTTTGTGTCTTCAAATAGTAATAGACATTTGAAATTTCGTATGCAGGTAAATCTATGACAATTTGATGGCTCAAAAACTAAAGTGCTATTTTTATGTCAGGGAATGGGGGCGGGCACTCTTTGGACCCCATCCATTAAAATTTCAATTGAAATATTTAAGTATCAATACTATTCAGGTTATATGTTCATTCAAAATTTCTAGCATCTATGACTATTTGAAGGCTAAAAGATGTATATGTATGTATATTTGTCTCTGTGTGTGTGTGAGGGGGGGGGGGGGGGGACTCTAGACTATTTTGAATTTTTAAATAAAGGAGTACTTAGCCCTAGATCTACCGGGAATTTTATTCAAGTTTTAATAAAACGTTCTACACCAGAATTTTTATTTAAAACTATTTAACTTATTTATTTACCTTATTTTTGTCTGGTTTATATACTTAGTTTATTTTAAAGAAATTTCTGGTTTGAATGAATATTTTATATGTACCTGTCGGGTCCAATGGACCCGTCTGGTAGACGGAGGGTTAAGTATGATTGTATTCAGAATGTACTTCTCCATAGAAAACCCTAGTACACCCATGACAATTTGAATGCACATTATCAAAAATGTTATTCTTTGTAGGCTGGGGGCACCCATAAGTTGAAATTTCCGAAACTGGAATATTTAAGCATCATTACTATTCAGGTTCTACCTGTGTTGAAAATTTCTAGAGTCTGACTATTTGAAGGCTGAAAGAAAAATGTTAATAAATAAAATCATAAGACGAAACGCAATTTTTTCACCTTGATTCAACATAAAATATACAATGTGAGCTTTAAAAATTCCACAGTTTTACTTAAAAGGTGACTAAAGTAATGAAAATGATGTTACAAGTTTAAAGAAGTTTTAAATAAAATGTATATTTTAAAGTAGTTTTAAATAAAATGTATATTTTAAAAGAAGTTTTAAATAAAACGTATATTTTAAACTTGTAACATCTTTTTCATTACTTTAGTCACCTGATAAGTAAAACTGTGGACATTTTAAAGTTCACATTATATATTTTACAACAATGTTAATTTTTTTGTTGTTGTTGGGGTTTAGACCAGCTTCTCATGAAAAATTTTGAAAATTGTTTACTGTACCCCTATAAAATAAATAAGTGATAGAATTAACATTATTAAAACACGACCAAAATTCAATGAAATGTTTTAGGTATGCTAGTGTTTTTTAGCTTCGCCAAATTAGCAATACTTTGCCAAATCTGTTAGCAATACTTCGCCAAATCTAATTTCGACAGAGCGGCGGCGATCACATGACAAGCTACTTCCGATTTGTCAATTTAAGTGCATCCGATATTCCCGCGACCGAAATTTTTACGCTGGTTACAAAACCGCTGTATTTATAATTGAGATTGATGTTAAAGAAACCGATCCATTTTTTTTTCTTTTTAATACACTAGGGGGCTCGGCCCCCTACGAGCTACGCTCGCCAACCCCCGTTCAGACATCACATTTTCTAAAAGCACGCTAATTTGATTGGCTTTAAAAAGATTTTAAAAGAATGAATTATAAATTAAAAAACAGTGGCGATCTCCCTATAAACGGATTTCTATTCATTTCTCTTTGATTGGGGAATTTTAAGGAAAAATCAGGTGTTGTTAAAAGATACAATGGCTGTTTTCGTCTTTGGTTAAATAAAATCATTAAACATTTCAAAATAAGCTAATATAAAATGAAGTAAGTAAACAGAGTCTTTGTGTCCCGGTATTTTTTAACAAAGTGAAAAGAAAGTTCTATCTGACGTAATTTTCACCAAACTTCTCTTTCTCTTTTTAATATTCACGTGAAAATACTTTTGTTAGAAATGAAATATTATTTGCGCTGTCCCAGCAAAAATAGTGGAAAAGATCATCTCGACATATCAAATAAATCTCTCGCGCAATTTTTAAATTTAAACTGTTTTGCAATATTATTCTTTGTTCATTTTACATAATAAGTGTAATGTGACGTAAATGTGACGTAATTTCACCTATTTAAGACTTCTAACGCATGTTAATGAATTTATTATTTTACAATTATTTCACGTGTAAATATAGTTCTTATGAAGTAATTTTCAATAAGTTCCTGCTTTTTATACGCAATTATTTAATTTTAATTTGAAAGTATCTTTTCTGTTTATAATAGTCACGTGTAAATAAATTTTTAATTTGAAGCAAACATTATTGTTTCCGTTGTTTATACAGTTGGCAACAGGTTACATTAGTACAATTTTCTAAAATAAGTAAAAAATATCTATCGAAATGCTGAAAATTTGAATTTAAAATAGAAATGAAACCTCGAAAAATGAGTCAAATTAAAAAAATAAATGAATTCTGCACACCTGGAAATTATAACGTATAAAATGATCTAAAAATTATTAAATTCCGATGTAGTTTTTGCTCCTATAAAACTTTTTAGTGTAACGATTTTGTCCAACTTTAGCATTAAATATCTCTCTATTCTAAAAAAAAAAGTAACTACCGCTGTCACCGCCGCCGCCGCCGGTTTTGAGTTTTTTGTAACCGTAGGTCTTTCTCCGTTAATATTAAGAAAAATATTGCATACAAAAATACGAAAATGGGCGGTATTATAGAGAAATGTTTGATAAACACGCTGATGCAGACAGTTTTCAAATCGAAGAATTATTTAAAGAGATATTTAATGCTAAATTTGGACAAAGTCGTTCCATTAAAAAAGTTTTATAGGAGCAAAAACTATACATCGGAATTTAATCATTTTTACATAATTTTATACGTTATAATTTCTCGGTGTGCAGCTTGCATTTAGTTTTTAAATTTGACTCATTTTTCGAGGTTTTATTTCTATTTTAAATTCAAATTTTCGGCATTTCGAGAGATATTTTTACTTACTTTAGAAAATTGTACTAATTTAACCTGTTGCCAACTTTATAAATAGCGCAAACAATAATATTTGCTTCAAATTAAAAATTTATTTACACGTGACTATTATAAACAGAAAAAAAACTTTTAAATTAGAATTAAATAATTACGTATAAAAAGCAGGAACTTATTGAAAATTACTTCATCTATAATTACACCTGAATTTTAACAGAGAAAGGATATTATAAAATAATAAATTCATTAACATGCATTAGAAGTCTTAAATAGGAGAAATTACATCACATTTACGTACACTTATCACATTACACTTATTACGTAAAATGAACAAAAAATAATATTGAAAAACAGTTTAAATTTAAAAACTGCGCGAGACATTTATTTGATATTTCGAGAAGATCTTTTCAACTATTTTTGTTAGGAAAGCGCAAATAATATTTCATTTCTAACAAAAGTATTTTCACGTGAATATTTGAAAGAGAAAGAATAGCTTGGTCAAAATTACGTCAGATTAAAAACGATTAATTTAAAATGTCTAATTTAAAAGAACTTTCTTTTCGCTTTGTTAAAAAATACCAGGAGACAAAGACTCTGTTTACTTAATTCCTTTTATATTAGCATATTTTGAAATGTTGTTACACGTGTCTACGCCATCAAGTTATTTTTATTTGGACGTTTTATTTGTATTTTTATTAATGTTGTACTAATTTATTTGTTCTTTCGTTATTTAAAATAAAAATTATGTCAATTTGTATTATTTGGCGAGTGGTTTGGCGATTTATATAATTTGGCAAAATTGGTCGACTGGATAATCAAGTAGTACCGCAGCGGATTTTGCGTTAAAATTCCCCAATCAAAGAGAAATGAATAGAAATCCGTTTATAGGGAGATCGCCACTGTTTTTTAAATTATAATTCAATCTTTCGACATCTTTTTAAAGCCGATCAAATTAGCGTGCATTTAGAGTCTGCGGTGTCTGGACGGGGGTTGGCGAGCATAGCTCGTAAGGGGACGAGCCCCCTAGTCTCTTAAAATAATTCTTCGATTTGAAAACTGTCTGCATCAGCGTGTTTATCAAACATTTCTGTATAATACTACCGATTTTCATATTTTTGTATACATTATTTTTCTTAATATTAACGAAGAAAGACCTCCGGTCACAAAAAATTCAAAACCGGCGGCGGCGGTGACAGCGGTAGTTACTTTTTTTAGAATAGAGAGATTATGTTAGTTGAGCGTGGAAACTTATTACGTTCATACAAAAATGTCACTAAAAATATTAAAACAACTTCGAGCTTTCCCATAGTTACGTAATTTCGAATTCAACCCCGTGACCACTGGCTGTGATGGGCAAAAATGTTTGAACGCTGTAATTAATCAAAGACACGCTAGTTAAAATTTTACCACTTAACTTTCAAAGTAAAATTTAGAATAAGTATTATTATTATTGAAGTCCACCGTAGTGGAGATTGCTTTGGGGCCTATAGCATCTATGGCTGTTCGCATCGAATGATCCTTATATGGAATAAGTAAATATGAAAAATATGGAACAATTTATGTATCCTAAATAATTCACGTGCAATAACATTCAATGTAAAAATGACACTAACAATACATTATTGTTGTAATTTCAAATAATATTAACAAAAAAAAAAGGAATAAATAATCATTCCTTTTTTAACCATACTCTTTCCAACAATGGTCAAAATTAACGAAATGTGCAACAATGGTTTTAAAGGAATAAAACTTAAATTATTCTCACTTCAACAATGCATTTCTCAACAATGGTCAAAATCAACAAAATGTACAACAGAGTTTTCGAATCAATCATTTTTACTATAATAGGCTACTTATGTTTGTTTCATGCGTTTTATGTGCTTAATGTTTTAAATATAAAAAAGAAGTACATTTTGCTATTAAGTTATTTTATTCCAAATGGAGTTTGATAACATCCTTACAGAAGGAAAAATTAATCAAAAACTTGCTGTGAAAAAGATGAGTTTTACATCTACTTTAAAAAGCCTCCAAGAGATGGGTTTTGAGTACGTGAAAGATCTCGGAATTGGAAAATATGGGAAAGTTGTTGAAATGAAGTATCCCAACACTAAAACCCCATGCGCTATAAAAATTGTTAAAGAGGAAAATATATCTGAAGGTGAGTTACATATATGGTCTAGTCTATGCCATGAAAATATATTGCCATTGCTTAGCTTCAATTATATAGATAAAGATCGCACATTCATATTTGTCACAAAGAAGTGTCCGTGCTCATTAGATGAAAAACTAGGAGATGTGGAGTTAATTTTCGACTCAAAGGCATTAGATAAAGCTATTTTGTGGATGAAAGATGTCGCAACCGGTTTAGTCTCCTTGCACGAAAAAAATATTTCGCATATGGACATTAAGACCAACAATGTCCTAATTTCAGATGATGGGCGAGCTGTTTTGTCAGATTTTGGATCTCTGGTGTCAACTGAAACACCAACTTCTGCATATACGTCACCAATACCCTATCGTCCCCCTGAAACGTATGCTGTAGATGGAAGTTGGAAAGCAGTGGATGGTGTAAAATATGATTCTTGGACATTTGGAATGATGTGCATCCGAGTTTTCACTCGAGAAAATTTCTGCCAAAATATACACCAACAAAAAGATTTCTGGCCTAGGAAAATATATAATTTATTGTTTGATATTCTTCAGAAAAAATGTTTTGCGGCAAAAATTAGAGCTTGTTTTCCTCGATCGCAAAACTATTCACTGAAAGTTAACGATGTATTAAATTTAATCAAGGCGTGCCTTGAGTTAGATCCGCAGAAGCGCATCACAGTGAAAGAAGCCTTGAATCACAGATTGTTTGGAGGTCAAGAATTTTACGAATTTGAAGACAACAGCCCATGGAATGAAAGAGCTTGTTACCAAGAAATTAAAAGATTGATGTATGAGTTGAAAGTGGATCCAAAAAATACAAATGAAAGTGATAACGTGAAGAAAAGAAATGTTGATGCGGAGGAAAAATTGATGGTTAATGCCAAGATTGGTAAGGGAAAAAATGTTTGTCCTATGAATCTAGTTGAAAAACCTTTTACTGATAAAGGAACTGAAATTGGCCTTGGAGAAAAAATGCCTGTTTCAACAAAAAAAGTAGCAAATTGTGATAGAAATGTTAAAGATAAGAAAACTCTTTGTGATGATGAAATAAATAAGCAAATGCCAGCTGAAGTAATTCTTACTGCGCATACTTTATTCGATGATGTGAAAAATCAAAGTCATTTTGGAATATATCTGAAAGAAATGGATTCTAGAGTGAATCAAGTCCCTGAATTGAAACGCATGAACAAAATCGTAGTCTGGGCAAGAGAAAAAAAGAACAGTTTTTCTAGGATGTTTGCCCGCAATCATTCAAGTAAATAAGAACAAGAAATTTGAAAAAAAAAATCCAACTTGCCATCTTCAGCCTTTTTATTATATCACTGAATTCCAAAGGAAAATACCAACAGAAATTCAATAGTATTCCAGCAAGCCATAGTACCTATGAACAATAGATTTTATCTGGACACCTCCTGCCGGATGCTGTTTTAATCCAAATTATTTTTTACAGAAACCTATTTAATTCAAAATTCTCTTCCATACATGTAACAAAATTCTCATTCTGTATAGTGTATAAACCTTCACATGTATTGTATTTAGGCCTACCAAATTAAAGCTGTTATCCGGCTAAACCATATAAAAACTTTGAGTATTGTTTGTTATTTCTACTTTAAGTATAATATATTATAAACTATAATTATTGAACGTCATGTTCACCTTGATTACTAAATAAAAATATGCGAGATTAAAATTCTGGTATAATTTATTTAAGAGGTGCTAGAATATACATAAAAAGGTCTTTATAGCATAAAAACCGTCAAAAGATGTAAAAAACCGCATGCTCTTTCAACTGTAATGCAACAGCCGTCATTAGGGGAAAGATCAGAGGTCTGAAAGTTCCGTGATTCAGTAGCTGTAGACGAGTCTATTTCAAAGGAAGGGAGTAGGGGGTTAGGGGTGGAAATATGATAATAATGTTTCAAAATCGTTAAAGATATTAAGTATTCTATATCAGATCTCGGGTATATTGTAGAAAATTCTAACTCAAAGAAAGAATACTTGCAATGATGTACTGTCCTACAATATAGCCAAGATCTGGTAGGGAATACTTAATATCCCTAACGATTTTGAAACATATTTATCATATTTCCACCCCTCCTCCCTTCCTTTGAAACATACTCGTCTACAGCTACTGAATCAGAGAACTTTCACACCTCTGATCTTTCCCCTAATGACGGCTGTTGTATTACAGTTGTAAACGCTTCGGGTTTTTAAACATATTTGGCGGTTTTTATGCGATAAAGATCTTTTTAAGTATATTTTAGCACCTTTTAATCATATCAGAATTTTAATCTCGCATATTTTTATTCTACTTTAAGATCAATAACTATTATTAATTAAAACGCAGTCGGTCTATCAATAAATAAATAATTCATTGGTGGCCAACAGTGGCACGCCGGATACCACTAAAATTTTACAGAAAAATTCGACTTTTTGAATTGCAGAGATTCGATGATTAGATAAGGCAGTGATTAGTGTAAAATTTTAGTGGTGTGGCGCGTGCCACAGTTGGCCACCCCTGAAATAAATAAATCCCGTTTACTTTATCTCCAGATGCGCGTAAGAAAAGATAGGATTTGTAGTTTGTTTAAATACAGTGAAACCTCTGTGAAAGACCACCTCTATAAGGAGACCACCTCTCATAAAGACCGTTTATTTCTGGTCCATAATTTTTGGCTGTAGGCTCAATGATAGTTTTCCCTCTATTAAAGGGCCACTATTTCTGTCTCCCTCCATGAAAGACCACTTTTCAACTTTTTAGACAAAATGTACGATTATTTCTCTTTACAAGAGGGAATCTCAAAATTCTCCGGAAAAAAAATGTTGTAAATTTCCCCTCCTAACTCAACATCCAAAATTCAATCTTAAAATCAACAGATTGATAGGAAATTCGATACCTGTTAGAGTTGAAATTAAAATAAATAATTTTCCTAAAGAGATCAAAGAAAGTTTAAAATAATTAACTGTTAAAATTAAAGCAAACTTTAATTGATTCCTTCTAAGTTGCGTAGGCATGAAATATAATAAACTAATTCAATAAAATATATCTATTTTGTAATACGTATTGCATGAAACTTTGCTTTATTCATTACCCCTATTCTGAGACCTCCTCTCTAAAACACGATTTTTTTAAGGCCCAATGGATGGTCTCCTTACAGAGGTTTCACTGTATATCGCTCACCCGTAAGAAAAGTGACACATCTCGACAAAAGTAAATTTCACAGGAGAGGCAAAAGAAAATTTGCATGATTTTATTGTAACATGAAACTATAGCACTTAGCTCTGCACGTAAGAGTAAAAAAGTGCATAAAAGCATAAAACCATTAAGATTGAAGACATAGGATGATGTTTGGAGTGTTAGATAATTTTACCTCCCAACACAATCCACCCCTCTTCTGTGGTCACGAATGGACATATAGCGTAATAAAGTGTTTTTCCGTATAACTACGCTTATGAAACATTTTGTATAACAACATGCATCTAGGACAGACCTATTAGTGGAATAAAACGCAAACTGAATTTTTGCTACATGTGTCAATTTTCTTGCGGGTGAGCGATATATTATAGCTATTCTAAACTTGCTAAACAATACAAAACTTTGGGGCACATTTTTAAAATTATGTTTGTAGGTAAATGCATAAAACTTGTAGTCCTGATTATAGAAGTAGTTTGTAATCATACGACTTTTCTTTTGATAAATAAATTAACATTCCATTTATAAGGGCTGTTGCTTGTTTAATTGTTGCTTGTCGACATAGTAGTCCAAGAGCTGACAGCACAAAAACCTATGTTATCAAGCACAAGAAAAAAAACCTTTATTTTATGGGAGAGTAGAAGTAGGGGAATCTAATGATCCATGTCTGCCGGAAGTGAAGTGCTGAACAAGCCAAAAATGAATACCACCAGTGCTCGTAGGTTTATCATTGTGTTTGTCCTACAACTATATTCCATGTTTTCATACCTTTTTTTGTAGGACAAACACAATGATAAACCTACGAATCAACCACTGGTAGTATTCATTTTTGCCTTATGCAGGACTTCACTTCCTGCAGACATGGATCATTATATCCCCCTACTTCTATTCTTCCATAAAATAAAGGTTTTTTTCTTGTGCTTGATAACGTAGGTTTTTCTGCTGTCGGCTCTTGGACTAACACGTTTCACTACATTCCTGAGTAGTCGTGTTAGAAAATTCTGCTAAACATGCCATCTTTAACAGCATTTTCTGAAAGGTCTGTTTTTACAAAAAACGGAAAGCACCATTCGATAATATCGTTTCTGACTATGTTATTGACACGTGATAATTTCATGCGTTTCCGAACAAATATGAATTCAGAAATGTGTCAGAATGTAACTTATTTTGATTTAAGGTAATAAAAAAGGCAATCTTACAAGTAAACTCTCAGGGTGCCTTATTTATAGAAAGATGTTTAATTTTTTTTTTCAATGCGAACACCTAATTTTTTCATAATAAATGGATTCTTTTGAAAGATTTACGATAGTAACAATGCAAACAACGGACTTCTTTTAAATAATTAAGGAATTGTGTAGCTTTGACCCTTTGAGCTCTGAGGGTGAATTTCTTCAAAGAGCCCAAATGTCACATTGGCACCAGTATTTTGCAAACAAAGGATTCGACTTATAATAAACACGAAAAAATGCATTCATCTATTTTCAAATAAATTTGGTTGAATATTCCGGTGCCAATGTAACATTTGGATATTAAAATTAAAGTTTTGAACTCGTAATGATGAATTTTTTTGCTGGTTTGAAAGAAAAATGCAATGCAGGTCGTACTTTAAGCATAACTCAAAACAACTTAACGGAAGTAGCTTTAAATTTTTATCCGCATACTTAAAGCTTCTTAAAATCGATTTTTAATGATAATATGTTAACTACTTAACTGGTTTCTCATACACCGTACGTGCAAGAAGAATTTGCTTGCGTCGTTACTAAAAGTTTTCCTACACCACTAATTTTAAACTGCAATATTAGCTTTATATAATGGCAGAAATCTTTGGATTATACAAGGCAAATATGTTAGTAAGATAAAAGTGATGAAGGATCTCTATTGTTAATTTATTGTGTCACAAAAATTAACCACTTAACCCATTATCAGCCAAAGGTGCGTAAACGCACCATTTCAATAAATATTTTTTTATTAGCACTGCGACGAATATTTTTCACTAATTTTATTTTTCTGCTATTTTAATGGCTATGGATACATCTATACAATATCAGTAATTTAATTGGAGTAAACACTTTCTGTTGAGAAATTTTCAAAATACGCTAGTTTTTTTCAATTGAAACGGTTATTGAAAAATTCGACTCTTTGATAATGTATAATTATTCCACTTGAGATTAATCATATGTTTTTATAATGGATTAAAGTTAAAAGTTCTGTAAATAAAATAATAATAAAACAAATGTCATAAAATTTTTTTAAAAATTATTAATTTTAAATTTAATGGTGCGATAGCGTACCATTGACCGAATGTATGAAAATGCCGAATGCATTTTATTTCTCAAATAAAATATTATTTTTCATGCACGAAACTTTTTTTTTTAGACTTAATGAAGGTAATTTAAGCATATTTCAATGAAAATAATACCACATTTTATAAAATTTCTATGCTTGGCCTAAAATGGGTTAAGGGGTTAATGAGAAAGTCTACTTATTGTTTGTTTTGTTGTTTTTTGGGGGGGGGAGGGGGTCGGAGGGGAAGGAATCAGATATATTTGAAAGTCTAGATTCTTAAATCACGGGTGTTACTAAAATTTGATGATTTCCTAGACAGTATTGTAATCCGGACCTGGACAAATTGTGTCTGTATTTTTACCCGACTGCCAAGAAGGGTTATGTGCTTCACGAGTATCTGGGTATGTAGATTTCTTTATACCCTCGAAACATCCCAACGGCTGGGTGGATTTTAATGAATGAGGTCTCTATCGATTCGTCTTAACCGTCCGATGGTTATATGCTAGGTTTTGTTTTTATAAATTTAAAATGGCGGCCGTGAAATATAAAATGGCGGTAGACACGAAAAAAATGTACGCACCCTATTGAGTGGCATATCATTGGATAGGTCTTTCAAAATGAAGATGGTGTTTTATTGACTATTTTACAATCAGAATCTCCGTTTAAATATTACACAACCTGGAAGTTGTGTAGGTAGGATCTCTAGCTTTACTGCAACTCTAACCTTCATAGACACCTATAGGCCTCATCAAAACAATGTTTATAGATAGAAACTAACAATAAAACACAACTCAAAAGTCATCAATACAAGTAAATAATAATAAAAAAAAATAGGTAAGTAATATAAAAAATAATTTCACATTAATGAGAAATAATTAATTAGCTCGCTTTTTACGCAGTCGGGTTTTTGATTTTTCAAATTTAATTTTTACTTGTTAATATTGTTTTCTCTCTTTCTTTCTATTCTTGTTTTTTTTCTTTTTAAGACTCAATCAAATATTAATAAAACCGTCATACAACTAAGTAGGTGCCAGAGCAGACACAGAACCGATACTCACGACGAAATTTGAGCCTCCTCCTCCTCCTCCCCCTTCCAACTCTGAAGAAATCCGAAGTTATTTCCCAGAAACCTGGTTATGGGAATTGCATTCAGTGGAGTAAGTATTGGTTTTTAATCTTTCCTCTTCAAAATGGGGCAGAATACTGTTTATAAGATGACATTGCTGTGATTAAACATTTTTGGTTGGTAATTAAATGTTCTTGGTTAAACTTGGTTTAAAAAAGTGTTTGAGGCATTTCTTGGGGACATTTAGAGAAAAGTATAGATTCTGTTATTAAACATCTTCTTTTTCTTGATTAATGCAGAAAAATCATTGCGAACATTTTTATAAAAACTATGCATAACCTCTCTTTACGGGGTACACGACATTTCGGTCCCGCCGCTTCAGTTTTGGGACATTTCGGTCCCTGGCATTTCGATCCCCAGCCATTTCGGTCCCTTGCCATTTCGGTGCCCACCACCTTATAACTTGATTCTAATTGACGTGGGTCCGCCAAACGCGACAATTTCAACATTATTTGGGCCTTTTTTAAAATTTTTTATCACCCCTTGCCCAAATTTTATTAAAAAAAATGAATAAGACAGCCCGATAAATTTAAACTTTTATAACTCGTGATAATGAAATCACAGCGAGCTGAAAATTTGTTTGATTGAACAATGTGATACAATTTTACAGGGGGACGTTGTCTTTTTTTTATTATTATTATTATTTAAGAGAATGGATTTTTTAAGTTTCATTATTTATTATTAATATTAGGTATTTTATATATACTATAAACTACCATAAATGTTTTTTTGGTTGCTTTCATACATTTTTTAGAACCTTTAACTTTAAATTATCATTAATTAAATAATTAAAAAACTGTGCTAATTTTTTTTTCTTCTTCCAATTAGATTAATAATAAATGTCTTCAATAATTCAATTAGGAACGTATTAGCTATTATATGTAAATGTTTGCTCAAATCACCCCTCTACACCCTCTCCTTTAATAATTCAGAAATGAGATATATTTATTAAAACACATATATTTAATTTTTCTCATTATTTTTATAATACAAAGTAGCATTCTATAACAGTGTTGCCAGTAGGCTACTTTTTTAAAATTCAGATTTCTTGATTGGCACCACTTTTTTCAAGTGGTAGAATTCTCATTATTTTCTCCATAATTAAAATGTCATTAAATAAGGCGAATTTTACCATTTCAGAAAACTGTTGCCAATCAAGAAGTCTCAATTTTAAAAAAGTATCCCACTGGCAACACTGTTCTGTAAATTTGTTTTCATAAGTTACTTTACCATTATAAACATTGGGAAAACAATAGTAATTTGGTAACTAGGCGTGCTATGAAAAATATTTTGTTTTCAGAAAACCTCCCCCACCACTTCATTTTTTTTTAATTATTGCTTGTATTTTTTTAACAATCTTCTCACCCCTTGAACACGATTTTTGTGAGCTATTGACTATTTTTGTGAGTTTATTGAAACTGGGCCTATTTCTTTGTAATAAGCTGATTATTTTTAATTTTATGTAATAATCTAACTATTATTTTAATTAATTTTATTTTAAATTTTTAACTGAAAAAACTAAGATTTTTTGTATTGGTCGTTTATTTATTTTTTTATATTACCCTTTTCTTCACACTATCCCAGAAAAAATTTAATAATTTTTTATTTTAGTTTTATTATTAATTATATTAATAGTTTTAAGTTTCGAGATAAATAAACAGATAAAAGATAAATTTCAATTTCTAAATTGAATATAAAGCATATTATGTATTGAGTTGATTTTAAAGTAAAAATTTGTAATGTATATTAATAATGTTATTAATTTAATAAATTAAGGATACATTAAATTAAAAAAATATATTCAATAAAATAATAATTTATTTTTTATATTATTCATCACTTAAAGTTTTTATTCAAAATTTTTATGCTGCATGTTATTTAACCATTTAAAGATTAATATTGTCTTAACATTTATTTAAAATTTAAGTTTTACTCGAATTCCATTTATGCGTCTCTCTCGTTTATGCGTCGTTTTTCAGCAGTCCCTTGCACCGATGTATAAGTGAGAGATTACTGTATATAGAATAGTAATAAATATTGTATTCGTGCATTTTTGTTAAAGAGTGCAATAGCAATTGCACCAAGATCTCAGTATTTATAAAACCAGTTATTCTACGAACGCACCTCATTTGCCACATTTGACGTGTCTACCCACCGTCTAGCTTAATTAAAGATTTGGTAAGATTTTGTTAAAAGAACTTATACCAGGTGGCCCAAAAATGACTGATTGATTTTAAAATTCAGTAACTTGCAAACGGTGATAGATATTTAAAATATTCTTGCAGGAGTCTATGTATGATGTCAGGAGTTTTTTTTACAGCGATTCTTGATTTTAGTTCGAATTTCAAACAATAGATGGCGCTGAGAGCAATAGGTGCTCAGACCAGACCCGATTTTTGGTACTTCCGCATCCATTCAATGCATTTTAACCTCCTTTTTAAGCATGGAAGATGAGAGAGGCAGAAAAATCGAGCCTGGATTTAGCAGATCTTGCATAACACTCCTGCAAGATTTTTTTTAATATCTGTAACCGTTTGCAAATTAGTGAATTTTAAAATCCATCATTCTTTTTTGGGACACCCGGTATATATATATTTCGGCTTTTAGCTTTTTTTCTCACAGAAAACGACTAATTATGCTTATATAATTGAATTCTGTACTCTTGATAACGTAATTCAATATAAGCTTTTCAATTATTTTTATCGAAATCCATATTCTTCTTTTTTTCTTCATTATTAATTCTTGTTATATAGTACAAGGGACTTTATTTTATACATAGCAGCCTGTATATTATGCTTTTGGTATCCATTCAGCGTGTTTGGGGACACTGCCTTGTTGTAAATTCATTCATACTATCACAATTATTGATGGTGGTCAGTAATGTTTAATTAATGGTTATATATATATATATATTTATATATATATACCAGGGTTAATAAGCTTCAAGGACTTTGAATCACCTTTTACCAGAATTTTTGTAAAATAATATTTGCCGTATTTAACGAAAAAAATCTATCTTCAGATATAGCGATCAGTGATTTACGAAATTTCTGGAACTAAAACACCTAAAATCCCATGAATCCCTTGATACGTACGAACCCTGTATATATATATGTGTGTGTGTAAATAGATTATAGATTTTAAGTACAATGGTAAAAAAAAAAATATTCATGTTTATTTTCTTTTAGCCAGTCATACTTGACGCGTTATCACATAATCTTTGATAAAACCCCCACCTTATACAATTGTAACATTTCGTGAGCTCTGTGAACAAATTACAATTTAATATTCACGCAGAAAGAAGAAAAAGTTTTAGCATAGAATAAATGTTTATAATAATGAACTGACAGCAAATTATTTTCCATGAAATATTCATATGACAGCATTAAAAATTCTAGCACACGTTCCACAAGTTGCGTTGTAATTAAACACGACAAATTCATGATTTGCATTGCACTAAAGCTTGTAAATTCCGTCTGGGAGTTCATTGAGTGTTGTTTATGAAGGGGTTTATTTATTTTTAAAACCCTTTCATGGATTTAAATAAAACTTTTAACTCATCCAAGACTTTAACCAGAACAGTACATTCAAAATTCTCCTCAGAGGTTTGATCTGAATAGCAGTTTTGTTTGAAGTTTGAGTAAACTAATTTATAAATGACAATTTCGGTACATTTCTCCAGTATATTTGAATTTTAACTTATTTCCTACAAAATAGGTTATAATGGAATTTTGTTCTTTTTTTCTTTTTACTTTGTTTTTTTATGTAAAGATGGAACTTGGTACGATATTAAATCACTTCCAGTTATGCTAGATTTATAAAGTAAGTGTAAAAGTAACAAGTCGGAAATTGTCTGTCAAACATGGCAAATGAGGTGCGTTCGTACTATACTAGTTTTATAAATATTCAGATCCCGGTGCAATAGCTGTTGCACTCTTATGGAAAAATGCGTGAATACAAAATTTATTACGATTCTGTATATTAAATTCAGTAATAATAGGACTCCATCTTAAATAGGACGTCATCCCCATGGCAACCTAGAATCACAACCTATCATGGGATATCATTGAATTCATTACGTATGATAGGATTTCATAGAAGGAAGAAAACTTTTAATAATATCTTCTTAGGTTTTGATTCGATTTTCATAAAATTTGAAATGACTCGACAAAATTCTGCGAAGATTATATATATTAAAATTCAAACCATTCGGTTGGGTAGTTCTTGTACTGTTAATGTGTTGTTTATGAAGGGGTTTGTTTATTTTTAAAACCCTTTCATGGATTTAAATAAAACTTTTAACTCATCCAAGACTTTAACCAGAACAGTACATTCAAAATTCTCCTCAGAGATTTGATCTGAATAGCAGTTTTGTTTGAAGTTTGAGTAAACTAATTTATAAATGACAATTTCGGTACATTTCTCCAGTATATTTGAATTTTAACTTATTTCCTACAAAATAGGTTATAATGGAATTTTGTTCTTTTTTTCTTTTTACTTTGTTTTTTTATGTAAAGATGGAACTTGGTACGATATTAAATCACTTCCAGTTATGCTAGATTTATAAAGTAAGTGTAAAAGTAACAAGTCGGAAATTGTATGTCAAACATGGCAAATGAGGTGCGTTCGTACTATACTAGTTTTATAAATATTCAGATCCCGGTGCAATAGCTGTTGCACTCTTATGGAAAAATGCGTGAATACAAAATTTATTACGATTCTGTATATTAAATTCAGTAATAATAGGACTCCATCTTAAATAGGACGTCATCCCCATGGCAACCTAGAATCACAACCTATCATGGGATATCATTGAATTCATTACGTATGATAGGATTTCATAGAAGGAAGAAAACTTTTAATAATATCTTCTTAGGTTTTGATTCGATTTTCATAAAATTTGAAATGACTCGACAAAATTCTGCGAAGATTATATATATTAAAATTCAAACCATTCGGTTGGGTAGTTCTTGCACTGTTATATGCAGACAGACAGACGGACGGACCAGACGACGACTACGTGAGCTACATTTTTATATAATTGAAGAGCTGAGTGGATGAACATGTTATGCTACATTTTCTTTTAAAAAACTTTATCTTTTGGATGAAAGCGCTATGAGGTATCCTATCACATGGCGAAGATAAAATACTAAGATTCCATTTAGTCTTGAAGATTTAAGAGATTATTCATTAATATTTAATATTTTAGTATTTAATAATGTCAATAATATTAATAATTTTTAATATTTGATAATTAAATATGAATATGTTATTCTGAGAGAGCTTAGTACCATACCTGTTAATATTTTAAACCCATGGTATCAAACAGAAAATAAATCATTAAAATTTACAGCAAAAACTTTCACTTCAAATTTCTTCAAATGTAATTTTTGTTACTTAACATGTTCTTCCACTTAGCTCTTCAATTACGAACGCTCCTAAAAAGGTAGTATTTGCAAGATGACCATTGAATCCTTGTAAAAGAGTATCTTAAAAAAACTTGCTTCTATACATATTAAAAAATTACTTCTACATTTATACTTATTTTTCTTTTAACCAGTCATACTTGATACGCTATCACACAATCTTTAATAAAAAGCTCACCTAATACAATTGTAACATTTCGTGATCTTTATGAATAAATTATAATTTAATATTCATGCAGAAACAAGAAAATATTTTAGAATAGAATGAACTGACAACAAATTATTTCCCATGAAATATTCATAGGACAGCATTAAAAATTCTAGCACACGTTCGACAAGGTGCGTTGTCATTAAACACCAAAAATTCATGATTTGCATTGCGCTAAAGCTTGTAAATTCCATCTGGGAGTTCTTGTGTATTGAATGTTGTTTATGAAGGGGTTTATTGATTTTTCAAACCCTTTCATGGATTTTAATAAAGCTTTTAATTAATTCAAGACTTTAACCGGAACGGTAAATTCAAAAATATCCTCAGAGATTTGATCTGAATAGCAGTTTTGTTTGAAATTCTCGAAATTTTGCGTGCTCTAATTTATAAATGCTGATTTCAGTAGATTTCTCCAGTATATTTGAATTTTAAATTATTTCCCACAAAAAAGCTTATAATGATATTTTATACTTTCCTCCTTTTTTTTTAGGAAGATTTCGTAAGAAATACTACCTATTGCAGTCGTTACCATGGTGCGACTTTTGAAAAATTCCTTCATAACTTTTCATTACATGACCCCAGGAACCCAAAACCACCCCCACCTAAAAAGTTTATATATATATATATATATATATATATATATATATATGTATGTATGTATGTATGTACTAAATTTTGTCCGCACGATAAAAGTCGCAATTATGCACGGAACGTCTTCAAACTCGCCAACAACTTTAAGATGGCTAATTTCTCGGCAGGGATTGAAAATGAGCAAAATCGGTCCAAGGGAATGGGAATGGGAAAGGTTAAAATTTTTGAATATCGTCTTAACATGATTCTGATAAAACCAGCTTTTACACAACAATGGCAGGAAAAAATAAATATTTTTAGTTATAGCTGTTGCCAACAATTAAAAAAAAGCAATAAAATTCTCACCGCAACAATTGCTTTTCTAATGCAATGTTTTCACGTGAAAAATTAAATTAGATAAACAGTTTGACAAATTGTATACAAATTGAATATTACGTCATAAGTTTTCTAGAGCAAGATTTCTGCATGAAAATTCAAAATGAAATAAATAGTTTGACGAATTAAAAAAAAACAACAAAATATTGCGTCTTATTGAAAATATAATGGACCACAGCAGGTGAATATGTAACGCCATGTGAGTTTGAAGAAACGTATTAAAATATGATAAAAACCCGAGTATGGAAATATTAACATATTTTAACACTTTGAGGTTCTCTGAATTTGCTTTAGCCATTTTTAAACCTATTCCATATACATGCGTGTGTGTATTTGTGTATATTAGAATTTTCCCAAAATGTTTAGCCCCCTAGAGCTCATTCTTAGCGAAGGAACTGGGTTTATCTTTAATCTTGATTTAAGTTTTGTTGGTGAATTTAGTACTTAACTTCGAAATCTACCTCCGCCTGTAGGCCCGAGTCCGCAGGGATTTTTTTTAACTCCCGGTATGCTATTTCTTTCTCCCACCTATTAATGTGTCGTCTCCAAAATATAACGTTAAGTTGTATAAACCAGCTGTAAAACAAAGCAGATGTATCATTGTACGGAATAATCTCTACTGCAATTTTTTAAACTTCTAAGCATCGCACATTCTCAATTTTTATACCGTCGGTCGTATTGAAAAAAAAAATACTTTTAAATACAATTTGTTTGAAAACTGCATCTCCATTTATTTATTATTATTATTATTATTATTATTTTACTTGATTTTTATGTATAACCCCTTGAGGGGCAAACAAAAATGTCTCTAAATATTGAATTCTCACCGGAATAATCGAAAAATTTTATTTTTAAATAAGAAAAAAGCAATTTTTCAACGATTTTCCTCCAAAGCTAAAAATATAAAATTTAGTTAAAATTTTCTGGTGAGAATCTTGTTTAAATTAGGTAGCATATATTTTATCCCACCGCCCCTCAAGGGGTTAAAGTTGTAATTTTGTAATCGATTTTACATAACTTCCTGATATGCTATATTTGTAAAATAAGTATAAAAGTAACCAGTCGAAAATTGTATGTCAAACGTGGCAAATGTGGTGCGTTCGTACTATTACTAGTTTTATAAATATTCAGATCTTGGTGCAATAGTTGTTGCACTCTTATGCAAAAATGAATCAATGCAAAATTTATTACGATTCTATATATTAAATTCAGTAACACGGAAATAACAGGATTTCCATCCCTAATAGGACGTCACCATGGCAAATTAGAATCATTAGATATCATGGGATATCATTGAATTCATTACATAGGATAGGATATAATAGAATGAAAAAAACTTTTATTAGTATTTCTTTAAGTTTTGGTTCGATTTTCGTAAAATTTGAAATGGCGAAATTCTGCAACGATTGTATATATTAAATTTCAAACCAATCGGTTCGGTAGGTTTTGCGCTGTTATATGCGGGCAGACGGCGACTATAGGTGCTACGTATTTATATAATTACGAACGCACCTAAAAAAACCTATATTCAAGATAACTATTGAATGCTTATAAAGAGTATTTTAAAAAAATTATTATTGCTTTTATGCTTATTAAAAACTAGTTTTACTTTTATACTTTATTTTTCTTTTAATCAGTCGTACTTGACACGTTATCACATAATCTTCAATAAAAAAACTTACCTAATACAATTGTAACATTTCGTGATCTTTATGAATAAATTACAATTTAATACTCATGCTCAAACATAAAATAATTTTCCATAGAATAATTGTTTATAAAGATGAGCTGACAGTAAATTATTTTCGATGAAATATTCATGTGACATCCTTAAAAATTCTAGCACATGTTCGACAAGTTGCTTTGTAATTAAACATGAAAAATTCATGATTTGCATTTAAGTCAAGCTTGTAAATTCCGTCTGGGAATTCTTGCACATTGAATGTTGTGCATGTAGGGGTTTATTAATTTTTCAAACCCTTTTATGTATTTAAATAAACTTTTAATTAATTCAAGACTTTAACCAGAACGGTAAATTCAATATTCTCCTCAGAGATTTTATCTCAATAGCAGTTTTGTTTGAAGTATTAAAAAAAACATTTTTCATCTATACATATTTAAAAAATATTTTTTATACTTATTTTTCTTTTAACAAGTCATACTTGACACGTTTTCATATAATCTTTAATAAAAAACTTACTTAATACAATTGTAACATTTCGTGAGCTCTGTGAATAAATTACAATTTAATATTCATGCAGAAACAAGGAAAAGTTTTGCATAGAATAATTGTTTATAATGATGAACTGACAGTAAATTATTTCTCATGAAATATTCATGATAGCATTAAAAATTCTAGCACATGTTCGACAAGTTACATTGTAATTAAACACGAAAAATTCATGATTTGCATTGCGCTAAAGCTTGTAAATTCCGTCTGGGAGTTCTTGTGTATGAAGGGTTTTATTGACTTTTGAAACCCTTTTATGTATTTAAATAAAATTTTTAATTAATTCAAGACTTTAACCAGAACGGTAAATTCAATAGTCTCCTCGGAGATTTTCTCTCAATATCAGTTTTGTTTGAAGTTTGCGTGCTCTAATTTATAAATGACGATTTCAGTAGATTTCTCCCGTGTATTTGAGTTTAAACTTATTTCCCGCAAATGGGGTTATAATGGAATTTTGATCTTTCTTTCTTTCTACTTTGGTTTTTGTATGTAAAAATATAATTTTGTAAATGGATTTTAAATCACTCTGTGATATGCTAGATTTATAAAATAAGAATAAAAGTTGGAAGAAAGAAAAATCATGCATACAGTATAGATTATGAAACGCTTCCCAACACATTCAGAATATTAAAATAAAACTTTACAATTTATTAAAGTGAAAGATGACGTCTGAATGAACAATTTGGATAACGCATTTAACGCATTTAAAAACCCAATATCTGCTATTACCATGAATAATCGTTAAAATATATGATTTTTTTGTGCAGTGCAGTATATGTTCTACAGGTATGCATGCATATTCTATAGCAGGGATGGCGAACCTATAGCACGCGTGCCGAGCTTTGCACGTAAGGAAAACTCCTCTGGCACGCAAAAAAAGTATAGATTTATTTATAGATTTACTTAGATTGTATTCAGTTTATAAAGAACAATCCATTTTATGATTTTTTAATTATTTCATCAACTACTTCATCACTACTACTACATCAATCAAGCTGGACATCGTCCTCGTGGCTTAATGGTTGAGCACTGAAGCGTTATTCCAGGGGTCCGGGTTCGATTCCCGCCTTGGACATTTTTCACTCTATTGGTTTACGCTTAGTTAGCAATGTGATAATTCACATCTTTAGTATTCAATATTTTCAAGCGTAATTTCACTGCTGATAAGTAGTTGATGAATTAATTAAAAAATTATATGTTCACCGATACTGGGTTCATTTGCGTCTCATGTTACGCGCAAGATTGTGTGCTCATGAAGACTATTCCATCTAATAGCTGCGGTAGCAGTCTTACCGAATTATGTGAGTGAGAGATGCTAAGCTGGGCATCGTCCTCGTGGCTTAATGGTTGAGCATTGGAGCGTTATTCCAGGGGTCCGGGTTCGATTCTCGGCTTGGACATTTTTCACTCTGTTGGTTTACGCTTAGTTAGCAAAGTGATAATTCGCATATTTAGTATTCAATCCATTTTATGTTTTATTACAAAAAGTATAATTTTGTGTAATAGGTATATAATTTACTTTAAAATAATCCTTTACTTTTGAATGAATTAAGGTATTATAAATCTCAATGAAAATGCCCTGTAAGCGTCATTTTCTCGCCAAACCATTCAACGTACAATGTTTTCCAAATCGTTTTGATTCTCTATCAAATTTCAAAGGTTTTATTTTTGAAAATTGAATTTTATGAGATAGTTTGCATAGTAATATACCTAATTGACCCTCTTTTTATTTCAGATAGGTTTTATTTTATTTAGGTTTAGGGTTTTAAGCTATTTTAGGTTTTAATTTTGAAAAATGAATTTGAACTGTTTGTGTAAATTATTATACATCTACTGAGATTGCTTCTACCGGAAGAACTAAAAATGATCTGATTCGGAAGTATGTAATAGAAGAAAAAGTCATTTATAGATTCTTAATACGGAATTTCATGCGGCATGACTATATTATTGAGTAAATACAGCATAATATATAAGTTAGAAATCAAATTTAGTATAAGTGTATAAATAATTAAGTAAAAATTCTATAAAATTAATTATTGATTTTATCTAAGTTAAAATGTTTCTGGCACATTAAATGTTGGTACATAATAATTTTGAAATTTTTGACACGCATACTCATAAAGGTTCGCCATCCCTGTTCTATAGTAAGCTAAAAGTTAGTTCAGTTAAATGCATAGCATAGTTGCAAATTTCTGCTCAATAATTTCCACCAATACACGGATGTTGTTGAGAACTTTTTTGCAACCCTGTATAGCATCTATAAAATTTATATACACCAAGTAATATTTAAAATATAGTTAAATTTAAAAACGGATTCCACAACAGAAAACGCAATTCTAGCAATAAATAACTACCCGGGTAAGAGGTTTTCACTAAATAAAACTGGATATTATTGAATCTTTATATGCGGCCCGATAGCATTTTCACTTTTTCTCTGGATGGAGGGAACGAAGGTATTTCATTAACGATTCAGAAACATCAAATTCGGGTGGATTTTGATGGTAAGATTTGTTACTTTTAGAATTAGCACATAACGCCCATAGAATAGTACGAGTTGCAAAAAATATAGGCCGGTTGCTCGCCTGTCGCGGGCTAACGGTAAAAAGCCTTAAAATTGATGTATTAATTTATAATTATGTTATAAAAAATATGAAAATGTTGTATTCTCATTGGAAACACACATTTGAACGCATAATTCTGGCATATCAAGAAGTGGTTAAAAAAATCGATGGCAAAATGCCATACAAGCAAAAACAAGATTGAGTTAGTTAAAAGAGTCAAATACTACGCACACAAGTATGTTTCCGATGACAATAGGGCAAAGTGCCCATATTTCGTTCCCCTTAACTTCTCCACTAAGGGGTCAGTATTGAAAGTTTCGTTCGCCAAAACCCATGCATAAATTAAAGACGCCGAATTTCCTATTTTTAGAACACCTGAGTTCTTATTACGTCTTTTGTAGAACGTTATTTACTGTACTGTAAGTATTTATTTCTTATTTATTGCATGCATTTTACATAGGTAAGATCCTGACAGTAGCATACAGTGAGTTTTAGGACGATTAGTTCATCTTACTGGAACTGAAGCTCCGCCATATTAGAAAGTAGCGCGGTCCCAATTTCGTCCCCCTTGCAGATTTTATTTTCGTCACGGGGACGAAATTAGGAATGCTTTTTCAAGACAATTTTTTTTTCAATTTTTTCCCTATGTTTGGATGGCTAATATTTCGTTATGTTATTCTTCCACTGATATAATTAGTACATTTCTTTGTTCCTTACTTATATGTAACTTAAGTTATTTACTCATTTAGAATAAATTTTGATTTACTTATAAGTTAAGCCTCGGCGTATTGGATTTTTTGAGGGGACGAAATTGTGACTATTTTTTTCTTTTGCATTTTTTAGATACTTTTGAAAAAAAATTTTCGTATTGTTAAAATTTTTTGTACGATATTTGCCTATGTTTCTATTTGCGTGGGTAGTTAGTCTACGTAGAATCCAAATTTGGTAGGTTTTCACTTAAAATTACAAAACTTAGGGCCTAAAAGAGACTGAAGGGACGAAATATGGGCACTTTACTCTACAATATATTTATATTTTCATAGCTTAATTAAAATATAAGGCTTTTTTCCGTTAGCAAGCCGCAGGTGATAAATCGTCAAACATTCCTCAGTATTACAACCAGTCGGTGGGAAAAATGACCGACTCAGACTCCGGGATATTTTAACGACTCCGACTCCGGGCTGGCAACACTAGTACTCGGGCTGGGATAATAGTGTTGAATGTTAGTTAAAATAATGACGAAATATTAGAAAAATAAAGCTAAAATCTCACCATTTCGGCATTAAATATCTTTTTAGGGCTTCAGAAGTAGAACATAAAAAAATTATATTTTTCGCTTTATTAATTTTACAATTTAACGCGCGCAAACCCGAAAAAGTCCTTCCGGCCAGTGCCGGGAGGAAGAGGTAGCTTTCATATTCCTTATTTTTAAAAAGCAAGCTTATATTATTCAAAAACACGAAGCTCAATTTAGTGGAAACCGATTATAGGAGATTCAATAATTTTTATCAATACTATTATGAATGAGAATTTCGCGAAATTAGTCAGCTTTATCCAAGCTGCTTTTATTTAAAGTAACTTATATTTGGTTGCCAAATTCGGCGATATCTTGAAGTTCCTGCCATTTTAAGACAACATAGTGGATGAGGCTAACAGGTGGACTTGGTCAAGACCTTAGTAATTCCTGTGCACATGCTCACTCACATCGGAATCGGTTGATATATACAAGTGTTGTCGCAGGCGAAAAATCAGATTTTTCAAAATGTCACTCACATTGGAAATTGAAACTGCTATATCTGAGCCATTTTTTAAGATAAAGACAAAACAAAAAATGCTCCGGAATTCTTATACCAAGGTCATATACTTAAGAAAGAAACCTTTTTCAATTTCTAATATTTTTGCACCTCACTTTAAATATATTTTTTTATTTAATTTAATGGCCTCCATTTTGAAACAAGATGGCTGATGAAGCTGGCCAGCGAACTTGGTCGAGACATTACGGTATACTATCCACATGCCTTCTTACATCGAAATAGGTTAATAAATACGCGTGTTATCACGTGACAAATATCAGATCGGTTCAAAATGTCAGCCATGCTAGAAATTTAAAGTGCTATAATTCAACCATTTTTTAAGATATGTACGAAACAAAAACTACTCCGGAATCTTTGTATCAATGTCACAGAAAAAAAAATCTTTTTCATTTTTAAATTTTTTGATAACTCATTTAAAATTTAAAATTATTTAATTTTTTATATGGCAGCCCTTTTAAAACAAGATGGCGAATGAAGCTGACCAACGAACTCGGTCGAGACATTGGTATGTTCAATGTACACAACAAGTTACATCAAAATCGGTTCATAAATACGCCTGTTATCGCGTGACAAAAATCAAGTCGTTTCAAAATGTCAGCCACAATAGAAATTCAAAATGCTACAACTCAGCCATTTTTTTAGATATCGACGAAACAAAAATTGTTCCGGAATCGTTGTATTACGGTCAAATACATACAAGAAAAATCTTTTTCATTTTCCCATTTTTTGGTACCTCATTTTAAATTTTAAATTAAAAAAAAATTAAATGGCCGCCATTTTGAAAGAAGATGGCAGATGAAGCTGGCGAACGAACTCGGACGAGACATTGATACATATTATGTATACACCAAGGTACATTCAAATAGGTTCATAAATACGCCTGTTATCGCGTGACAAAAATCAGGTCGTTTCAAAATGTCAGCCAAGCAAAGTGCTCTAACTCAGCCATTTTTTAAGATATAGACAAAACAAAAACTGCTCCGGAATCTTTGTATCAAGGTCAAACACATAAGAAAAAAATATTTTTCAATTTTCAATTTTTTCGTACCACATTTCAAATTTTAAATTTTTTTTAAAATTTAAATGGCCGCCATTTTGAAACAATATGGCGGATGAAGCTGGCTAGCGAACTCGGTCGAGACATTGGTATGCACTATGTATACACGAAGTTACATCCAAATCGGTTCATAAATACGAGAGTTAGACTGTGACAAAGATCAGATATATATATATCAACTTTTGAACGGAGGGTGGTTTCGGGGTCTGGGGGTCATGATCGATGAAAATATACCAAAATGTTCTGAAATCGCTTTCCTCCGAACGGCTGCAATAGGTAGCTTTTTGTAATGAAAGCTACCTAAAATCCAACTATCGAAGTCTAAAGAACACAAAATGGTAATTTTAACTATTTTGGATCTGCGGACTGAGAAGAAAATGTGAAATCGTTACAAATTACTTATTTTGCTTTTGCTGTGTTCTCCAGAAAAATAAAGATGAAAATTTTATTATTTTGGAAAAAATTCGGATCCCATGGATTCTAATGAAATAATTTTAAAAAATAAATTTTTTTATTTAAGTTTACAATTTTGGCTTTATTTCGGGTTCTGCAGACCTGAAAAATCCGAAATTCAAAAGGTGAAAGATAACGAAATGTCATTATTTTATCCTTATTTGGGGTACCACCGATTCAGAAAAAAAGAATTACAATTTCAACTTATTTTGACTCATGTGCACAAAAATAAATAATTTAATTTAATGTAAAAAATCAAAAAACCCGACTGCGTAAAAAGCGAACTCATTAATTATTTATCATCAACGTTAAACTATTTTTTATATTACTTATCTATTTTTTTTATTTACTTGAATTGATGACTTTTAAGTTGTGTTTAATTGTTAGTTCCTATCTATAAACACTGTTTTGATGAGGTCTATAGATGTCTATGAAGGTTAGAGTTGCAGTAAAGCTACAGATCCTACCTACACAATTTCCAGGTTGCGTAATATTTAAACAGAGCTTTTGACTGTAAAATAGTCAATGGAACATCGTCTTCATTTTGAAAGACCTGTCCAATGATAGGCCACTCAATAGGGTGCGTAAAACAAAATTTTCGTCTCTACCGCCATTTTGAATTTATAAAAACAAAACCTAGCCTATAACCATCGGACGGTTAAGATGAATCGATAGAGACCTCATTCATTAAAATCCATCCTCCCGTTGGGATGTTTCAAGGGTATAAGGAAATCCACATACCCAGATACGCGTGAAACACATAACCCTTCTTGTCAGTCGGGTAGTAAATAAAGGAAGGGTATTTTAGAATTTTGACTTTTGGTCATACAGACTGGAAAAAATTGGGGGGGGGGGGAGGCTTCTATTACAATGCTATACCTGGTTCTTAATTCTTTTGCCTCCAAAAATAGCACCGGTTTATAATTTTCGCATTACCTCCGGTAAGAGATCTACAACCGAAATTTTAAGGCCCGTCCCTAAAACGTTCCGCTGTGCTTTTATATTTATTCTCACCCCAATCATGCCTATTGTAAATTGCTCCTATTTTATCGGCGTAGTTTGATTCGTTAAAATTTGTTATATTGGGCTTGCCAGCCTGCTCAATTTTTTTTATCAATCTGATTCCATCCATTAATATAAATTGTCTTAATTCTACTTACACGGCCTGTTTGAAAAATGGCCTTCATTTTGCGGGCCTTGGGTCCTTCCAGATCTTTGTACATCGGGTTCTATCCGCAAACCCCCAAAAATACGAGGGGAAGTACTTATATACTAAATGTAAAATATCTACTACAGTTATGAATTAAAACAGTTTTCATCTACCCTGTACACTAGGGATGCACAACCTGTGGCCCGCGGGCCAAAAGTGGCCCGCGATGGGGTAACGTGTGGCCCGCGAACTCCGTCAATTTATAACTGGAAAAAATTGCAATTTTTGTCCAAAAGTCGCAGGAAAAAATCGTGAATTTCATCAATTTGCCGCGGGAAAATTTGAAAATTTTGTTGGTCAAATAAGAATCGCGAATTTTGTTGATTGGCCGATGAAAAAATCGCGAATTTCGTTGATTGGGTGCGGAAAAATAGCGAATTTTGTGCAGGAAGCACGTAAAAAAACCTCAAATTTCGCTGATCGGGTTCGAAAAAATCGCGAGTTTTGTCGTTCGGTCACGGAAAAATCGCGAATTTCATTGGTCGGTTACGGAAAAATTACGAATTTTGTTTGAAAAATTGGCAATTTACTGGGAAAAATTGCCAATTTCGCCGGTGAGTTAAGATTTGTTAATTTCGTAGATCGGGCGCGGAAAAATCGCCAATTTTGTTGATCGGGTGCGGAAGAATAGCGAAATTTGTCGGTCAGGCATAGAAAAATTGCAAATTTCTTGATCGGTCACCGAAAAATCGCGAATTTTGTATTTGAAGAATGGAAAAAAATCGCAAATTTCACCGATCGGGCACGGAAAAGTCTGGATAGGAATTCAATCGGGCTACGAAAAATCGCAAGTTTTGGCGAACGGGCTCGGAAAAATCGTGAATTTCATTGGTCGGGCACGTAGAAATCGCGAATTTTGTCGATCAAGAGCGGGAAAATCGCAAATTTCGTTGATCGGGCACGAAAAAATAGTCAATTTTGTTGATGATGCGCGAAAAAATTGCGAATTTTCTTGATCGACTGCGAAAAAATCGTGAGTTTCGAAAGTCGCGTTAAAAAAATCGCGAATTTCGTCAATTTGCCGCGGGAAAGAATTGCAAATTTAGTCAGCCAGTTGGGAATCGTGATTTTCGTCTATCGGGTGTAGAAAAATCGCGAATTTTTTCAATTAGGTGCGGAAAAATCGCGTGTTTCTTCTGTTTATCCGGAATTTCGTCAATTTGCCGCGGGAAAAATTGCAAATTTCGTCATTCCAGAATCGCGAATTTCGTTGACCGGGCTCTTAAAAACCGCAAGCTTCGTCGAACGGACACAGAAAAATCTTGAGTTTTGTCAATCGGGTTCGGAAAAATCGCAAATTTCGTTGTCAGGCACAGAAAAATCGCGACTTTTCTCGATGATGCGGGGAAAAATTGAAAATTTCGTTGATTGTCTGCGAGAAAATCGCGAGTTTCGTGAGATTATCGCGAGAACAAATTGCAATATTTGCCAATTTACCGTTTGAAAAAATCCCAAATTTCGTCAGAGTGAGTATAGAATCAAGATTTTCGTTGATCGTTCGCGGAAAAATCGCTAATCTCGTCGGTCAAGGGTAGAAAAATCGGAAATTTCGTCGTTTTTGCCGATCGTGATCCGAAAAATCGCGCATTTCGTTGGTCGGGCACGAAAAAAATTGCGCATTTTGTCGATCATACGCAAAAAAACAGCAGATATCATCGATTGGATGCAGAATAATAGAAATTTCGTAGACCAGGTGCAGTAAGATAGCGAATTTCGTTGATTCGGTGAGAAAAAATCGCTAATTTTGTCGATCCTGCGCGGAAAAATCTCAAATTTCGTTGAAATGGGGACGGGGAAATCACAAATTTTGTTGATCAGGCGCGTAAAAATCTCAAATCTTGTTAATCGGCTCTTCCTGCCCCCTTCGTTCAATAAGTTCGCATTTTTTTTCTCCGCACCAGCCATTTTCATGCCTATGTTTGTTTTTTAGCACTTTTAATAAAACAAAATTTACTCCCACGAATAAAGTCCAGGAATATTAACACTCTTTCAAATTAATCGTTGTTATATATACAAACGTAAACTTTTGATATATCCTTGCCAACTGAATTGGATATGTTGACAGGGTAGGGGAACCTAGAGGGGTAACCCCCCCCCCCACCTCTCCGAAATAGAATTCTCTTCGTGTGACTGATGTGGCCCTCGACAACCCAGACATTTTTGAAAGTGGCCCTTCTCTTAAAAAGGTTGTGCACCCCTACTGTACACGAATAGTAAGTAACCTGTACCTACCCCTGTATCTACTTTGTACACCGCAGTAAATCGGTCATCATTAACTTGAGTAGCCTGATATAGTCAATAAATAACAATAATAATTCATTTCATAGATTTAAAATTACATATAATTAGTTTAATTTCACTTTAAAATGTCTATAAAAAAATCTGCAGTCGGAGTCGGAGTCGGCATGTTTTTTAGAGAATCCGACTCCGACTCTTTTGTTCCAAAAGGGGTCCAACTCCGACTCCACACCCCTGATTACAACTGTATACTAGTTACAACCACAATGAAATTAACCCTCCGCGAATATATCCTTTCGCCCAAACAACTAAAGAATGTCTGTGATTATAAAGATCATAAAATATGATTCTCTATTATGATGAACTTAAAACAAAAGTATTTTCGACAAAATATTCGCATAACAATATTAACTAGTCGGATGTACCAATCCCAAAACTTTCTTCTATCTCATACGTATCAATACCTCGAAATTCGCTATCACAGTGCTAAAATTAAATGGCAATCTATGCTCATCATTAGTATCCTAAAAAGGTAAAATTCCGTGCATTAGTTCTTTAGCTATGACTATCGCTGAAATCGTGAAAATCCAGCAAAATGCAGCATAGCAGCACCATCTTTTGGGTGATTTACACCAGAACCTAATCATCATCAACTTATGTCAACGTCTAACTGAATATGAAGTTTCGGGACTATTCGTACATTAGTTCTTGAGATAGAGCTATTGCGCAAATCATGACAAATGCAGCATAGAAGCGCCACCTGTTGAGTGATTTACACCAACACATAATCAGCAGCAATATTAATTAAGGTATACGTGAATCTGAAATTTGATGATCGTGCTCATTCATGATCATTTGATGATCGTGATGATTCTTGAGATACAGCTATTGAGGAAATAGTCCAAAATGCAGCACAACAGCACCACCTATTGGGCGATTTACACAAACACGTAGTCAGCATCATTTGATATCAAAGACTAACTGAATCTAAAGTATAATGAAAATTCGTGCAATAGTTCTTGAGGTAGAACTGTTGCTGAAATCGTAAAAAAATGCAGCATAGCAGCGCCACCTGTTGAGCGATTTACACAAAAAACTAATCAGCATCAATCTATATCAGGGACTACCTTAATGTAATTTTTTATTAAATTCCGTCCATTAGTTCTTGAGATAGAGCGCCTATAAAATTTATGTCACATACATACAGGCAGACAGAGTCGCAGACTCACAGACAGACATTTTGTAAAAGCATGTTTTTCGTGATCTCTGACCCCTAAAACGTGTATTAGTCGAAAACCAGATTAAAAAAATTTTTAACGAATCCAATATTTCCTTCTCGTAAAGATAGAAGAAAGTAAAAATGCTAACAATATTCGACAAGCGTTGTTCTAATTACACATTGCCGAAAATTTCATGATTAATCAGAAACTTTATGCTTGAATTTCCTTGAATGTTTAAAACGATTAATAGAAGCGGTTTACGGATTTTTTAAACTATTCCATGAAGGTATAATAAACTTTTAATTAATTCCCTGTATCATCTAAAATAACTTCCACATCAGAGGTTTTTGAAATCAAACATTTCCTCTAACCGGCGATGTTATTTAAAGTTCTGGGAATTCTGCTATTCTACAAGTTCGACAATGCCGTTTCGTTTCCAAATTTCCCAGGTGTTTGAGTTTCGTTTTTGAATAATCCTCGAGAACATTTTAGCAAACAATATTCCAAAATCCAATTTTTCGAGAATAGAATGAAATATTTAAAGACTGAATCAGTCATTGTCGTTGAAGTCAAGTCATTGAAGTCATTTGTCTATTTCTTAATATAACGGTTTAATTTAAACTTCTAAGTAGGAGAGGAGTTAGGTTAGATTCGCTTGTGAAAATCCAGAATACAACAATATTGGCTAAATTTTAATGAAACAGTAGACTCATTTTTAGGTGCGTACGTAATTGTATAATTACGTAGCACCTATAGTCATCGTTCGGTCCGTCTGCCTGTCTGTCCGTTCGTCCGCATATAACAGAGCAAAAAACTATCCAACCGAATGGTCTGAAATTTTAAATAAAAAATTGTTCCAACATTTTGTCGAGTCATTTCAAATTTTATGAAAATCGGATGTATAGTTTAATGACAGGGACAGTCAAAAGTTTTCTGCTACATGACGCCAATGAGAAAAAATAATTTCAAGTGCATTTTAATGATGTTACAGCCTTTCGAATAGAATGAAATTAAATGCACTTGTGAAGTGCATTAAAATATACGTTCAGTACAATATGCGGTGCAAAAAATATTTATAAAACTAGTTATAGTACGAACGCACCTCATTTGCCACGTTTGACGTGCAATTTCCAAATTGTATATATTATTTTTGCAAATGTCAGCTGTTATTAATGTGACTTATTTTGGAATTTTATGAATAATAATTGAAGTTCTGAGTGGAAGAACATGTTATCTAATAAAAATTAAATTCCTAAAAAACGGAAGTGGAGGATTTTTATTGCAATGTTTTTTTCTCGATATCATATGCTTATGATATCATACCGCATGGAGTAATAAACTCTGTCGGGAAGGTTTATTAAAATTAATTTTTAAATATTTGAAACTTATAATATTACTAGCAGATCTACCCGGCTTCGCTCGTATCAATAATAAGGCTCCTTCCGGGTAAAATGCATTAAAATGCAATAATACGGCAGTGACAATAACTGAAATTGGTGCATTCCCGTCCACGAATCATTAAAAAGACCAATCAGAAATATAAATATTAAACAAAACCTAATTTGAATAATAAATTAAAAAACAAAATTTATTTCCTACATTGTTTAAGCCCGAGAAGGGACAGATATTAAGATATTTCATTCAATTCGTTCTACATTTAATGTTAAATTTTTGTAAAAAATAAGTTAAACCAATTGAACACTAAAAAATAAAAATAAAATTCATACAACATGATACTTTAAACACCCTAAAAACTTACATTCCGTTCAAATGAAATCGAAATAAATCTTAGACTTTTCCATTTTTAAGTTGTAAATATTTGTATTGCAGATTTTGTATTAAGTTTATGACAATTGTGCATAAAATGAGAAGATGCATGCAAAATAAAAAAACTTAAAAAAAAGTCTAAGATTTATTTCGATTTCATTTGAACGTAATCTAATTTTTTAGGGTATTTTAAGTATCATGTTGTATGAATTTTATTTTTATTTTTTAGTGTTCAATTGGTTTAACTTATTTGTTACAAAAATATAACATTAAATGTAGAACGAATTGAATGAAATATCTTAATATCTGTCCCTTCTCGGGCTTAAACAATGTAGGAAATAAATTTTCTTTTTTAATTTATTATTCAAATTAGGTTTCTGTTTAATATGTCAAGTTTTTTAATAACTACTGCATTCAGACGAACACATTTCAAAATTAATGGATGGTGCCATCATCAGGCTTTCATTTATGCGGTATTGTATAATCACAATTTGTGATGCAATTTACCTATGTATATTTCAAAATGTTTCACCAGTGCAGTAATGCAAATCGCTGTACTTTGGGCAAAAACTTCCAATCTGAACGTAAACAAGTAATATAAAAATTTTGTTTTTACAATTCCTACTTAGGTCATCAAAGAAAAATTTAATATAATCCCTTAAGCTAATATTAGTTTTTGTTGCATTAAAATATATCAATTTGTTGATTTTCTATAAGCAAGTAGGTTCACAATGGAAGTCTATGGGAATTTGGCGAAATATTAGAGCAGTGGCGTAGCTACATATTCAGCGCCCTGGAGCAAGTAAAGTTTGTGCGCCCTCTTGTCACTCGAAAAAGTTCTGCGCAATTTTGTTTTGAAGTTTAAAATTTATATACTATTCTTAATTCGATTTAAAATCTTACTTTTATTTGAAAGTCAAAGTATTTTAACACCGTATTAAATGCAAATAATTAAAAATAAATAATGAATAGTGAAATGAAATATAAATCTTTAAGTACGGAGTACCTACAAATATTTTCTGAGAATTGGACGTGGTGTTCGTTTTAAATGCGCGAATGGGCCTATGCAACCTGCCGCCTTTAATATCTGTTTTACTTTTCAAGGGTTTCAAAGCATTGTAGAATACCAATAAAAAACACTCTATTGTTAAGATTTTTTTTGTCTTTACTTTTTGCATATGGATGAAACATGCTTTTAGAAAATACTAGAATTCCATAAAATTCAAAATATCATAACTTGGTAAGTTTTAGTCGTACAAAAAAGAAATTTTTAATGTTTTTCTTGTTAAAGTACGGAGAAGATTTTTCTAAATATAACATATAGAGCCCAGAAACAGAATAAAAATGTACACGTCGTAACTTTAAAAAAAATAACTACTTTGACATAAATTACTTTTAAGATTATGAAGAACAACTTTGAAACTTTTTTACTATTGGAACTATATTTCTACAGCTAACGGTTTAGAAAATTAGCCAATGGGCAACGATAAAGGTTGACACCGGGACCGGGGTTCTCACTGGTTTTTGACTAATCTGATCAATTTGGCTAATCGCTAAAAAAAAATTAACCAACTTCAAATAATTCGTCGGGAATCACTAAGAATATCAAGACACAAATAACGAGTTGCACCGAAAAGATTTAATCGTACAGTAACATCATTGAGAGTGTTGCCGTAGGGAAAAAATATCTCTTGCAATTTGGCGATTTCAATCTTTAGTTTTCTCGCCAAATGAAACATTTTAGTACAGTGGCAATCGGCAGTGAGAACCCTGATTGATACCGTTATATTACTCAAGATTGCAGAATTTACTTTCCATACATACACATACTTGCCAACTTCCCGCTTTTTTAAAATCAACAAAACATACTTTAAACCAGAAATTTTATTTAATTAATGAAATCATCTAAGTTTCAACTAACTACCGCATAGAAGCAAGAAGCATTTAATTTAATAAATTTTCTGGTTGAAAGTAAGTTTTTTCGTTTTAAAAAAAGCGGGAGGTTGGCTAGTATGCATTCAATATATCAGGACCGAAATAGGAAAGCTTTGTAACCACAATAAAAATAAATGAAAATAATGTTATGTTTTTAAATTTTCAAATAAATCCATTCTCACAATTTTTCAATGATTCAATACGTATGTGTGCATGTATGCGTGTATGTTAGAATTTCCTTACGTTTTTACATTAGCAGAGCACGACTTGTTGAGTTTTTGATGATGTCGGCAGGTATTTTATAAATCTGTCGCAGAAATTGTATTAATTTTCAAAGAAATCAGACGACGAGTTTGGTATCTAAACCATTTTTCAAACATTTTGTAACGATAACTGATGAACATTTTCTCTTATATATCAATTAAATTATTTTTATTCCTCACGTTCATGTGATATATCTATACAACACCGTTTCATCACGCAGACAGTGGTAGCTTGACAACGGGTTCACAATCACCTTACTATAAGTTATTTCAGAAAAAAATTCTCCCTGTTTAATCTTTGAAAATCCCCAGATTAAAAACAGAACAAATTTTATTTACAAATTCTGATAGAAAAGTGATTGTGAACCCTTAAAGGGCCGCTAGTGCACGAAGGGTCGGACTAGGTCATTGTCAAATACGCAGTCCTTGGATTTTAGGAGGGCGCAACATTTTAGAAACTCCTTGTTTTATCACCTTGTAAATAGAAACCAATAATACCCATTACCATTCCAGATTTTTGCGAGGAACGGGGATGCTTTTGCAATTTCGGAATTGGATCCGAAATTGAAAGTGCCCTTTGAAATAATAATTTTAAAAAAATCGAAACAGTATACAGATAACCATTTAGACGTCAACCTCATATTTTCTATTGAATGAAAAATAACTTTTAAAAATATTGAAATGTAAATGAGAAATTTTTAATGAGCGCTGCCATTGGTTTAACATTAGCTTGTGAGTGGCTAGTATAGGAATCTGAGTGTGCATAATTTTAGTACTAATTAAGAATGTTATTACTAATAAAACCTATTTTAAACTTTTTCTTGAGCGGCCAGGATAAAAACTCGTAATGCTGCTAGTAAAACGTGAAATGTTATTAATTTGTTTTTTAAAGCAAAGTATCTTTAAAACGGATTTTTATGCAGTAAAGCTCTATGTTAGGCAGATTTCCGTCTTATGGAGAATGTATAAAAATACCCCTAACCAGTGTTGGATTCAGACACTTTTCTCCGGGAGGGATTTCTGTGGCTCCGGGGGGGACATTGTAGAGTTCCGGGGGGGAAATTGCACTTTTTGACCATTGAAAACACAAAATCTCAAATCTTCCGGGGGGGACATCTCATTGCTCCGGGGGGGAATGTCCCCCCGGGACACCCCCTGAAATCAACACTGACCCTAACAACATGGGCGAAAAAAAGAACCTTGAAAAGGCGCCGCGTTGAGCAGCCTGTTCTAAGGTATTTAGAAAATAGCTGACCGCCGTTCTGATTATCACATTTATAGACAATATTCAAACAATTCCGTTTTCATATAAAAATGTGATTCTTAACAAAAAATGTTTGACTTATTTTTTCTTTGCAGGATTATTCTTTATAAATATTTTTTTGTGCAACAAGCTCAAAAATTAGTATGATAAACATTTAAGGGGAATTACAATCACAGCATTGTACGAATACACGAAGCCTAAACATTTCAAACAAATAATAAATGATTTTACAAAAAACTAATAAAATGTTTTTTTTTGAAATAGAGCTCTTTGGTGCTAAACAGGCTGAAAAATGTTGGGACAGATCATATCGCCCTTGGTAACGGACAGAATTATAGAATGTACACTAGGTTTTAAAAGATTTAAATGGTCCTCTGAAACAAAGAAACTTTCAAGAAAAAAATAAATTCTTCTTCTTGGCAAGGAGATAAAAAAAATCATTATTAAAAAAATGCTTCTAAAAAGTGATTTTTTTAAAATTATTAAATAATTTAAGGCTGTTTAAATCTAATGCTTGTGGCATATTTTGTAACTATTAACTTCACCTAAGGGAGAGCGCAGCTTTACCTGATTTAGGGTGCACCGAGCCGCAGATCAATTGTCCGGCGGGCCAGTCTGAGCCTACCAGAATATGAAATGTAAAATCATTTTGTTTTTATTTATTTATGGGCCTTGTTTCAGTACGGGCGAAATGAAAATGAGTTGAAAATTATGTCTTGAAAGTGCACGTTTTCTTTAAAACACGAGGTCTTACCACCAGTGGACATATTTCGCCTATCTATAAAATTAGGATCTAAATTTTTATTCATTGTCATACTGTTTTGAACACACAGTATTTTTGTAAACTGTTCGAAAGTTGAATGGAGTTACTCAAGATTTTCTTTTTTTATATATAACTAGCAGGCTATGCCCGCTGCGCTGGTCAATATTTCCAAATGGACTTTGGATTAAACTAAATGGTGAATTTGAACTTGTATTTTAAACAATATGGATCTTCAGCTTGACCTTGCTCATCACTGAAAACGATGCGAACGCCATTGCGATATAATGTTATCTTAAGCGTTGGACAAAATTTAGCAATTAAGAAGTAATTGTTTTAGTTGATTATAAACAGCGCACTTATGGTCGGGTAATGAGACCGTTATGACAACAGGAATTAATACCTCTGTAACTAATCAACATATAATGAAATCGTATATACTAACACCATTCCTAAAAGTCATGCAACAGGGCCACTTGTAACAAAATATGGTCTGTAGATTTTTTTTAAAAAGGCTAAACTTTCATAATCAGGTTCACTTAATTTTTGAACTTTTACTGTTGCTCTATAACTAAGTACCCTTGAACAATATGTATACACTAAAACCTTTCCAAAATTATTACCTAACTAATTGTGGTATATCCTACGATAGTATTATAAACAATCGGAATGAAATACAAATTTCCGTTGTAAATATATAGTAGATGATGATGATGCGATTTTGTGTAATAGTAAAGTTTTCGCTTCAAACATAAACGATGCTTTCAACATTAAAGCTAATACACCAATATGTTAAGTATCCGAATACGGAAGGTTAACTTAAATTCTCATGAGCAACTACTCGAAGAAAAGTGAATATGTGGCTTTTGTGATATTTTTATGTCAGCCGGGCGCAGATAATAAATCAATAAAGATTCTTTTCATAGCATATTCTTATTTTATTATTTTCATTTAAAACACAAACCTTTCACTCATTTCATTTAAAATGCATGCCTTATACTAATTTCATTTAAAAAACTGAAAAGATAAACAATAACAGGAAATAATGCCATAATTAAAAACAAAAAAATATTTTTAATTTACATACGCAAAATGTAACTACTGCTACTGGGAATTTTAAAAATGCTATCAGCGAAATGTGCGCACGGTTGTTATAAATGTACCCATTTTTTCTTCTTATCGAGGAGCAATTTATAAATCGCACAATATTATTCCAATTCCAATTTCTTTCATTGAGGAACCTATGACCGGAAAAAATGGAAAAAGACTTTTGTAGATTCTTCGGATGACGGCATCTGACGCCATAAACCGAGTTTATATATATGAAAATAATTTTTAAGTCGTTACAAACATTGCTTTCATACTTAAATATTTTCATTGGTACTACTTGTTATCCCGTCGACCAATTTCGCCAAATTATATAAATCGCCAAACCATTCGCCAAATTATATAAATTGACATAATCTTTATTTTAAATAACGAAATAACAAATAAATTAGTATAACATTAATAAAAATACAAATAAAACGTCGAAATTAAAATCACTTGATGACGTAAACACGTGTAGCTTGTTTAAATTCAAGTGAATTTGATATTTACGATCAACCATTATTGGCATTTAATCTTATAGTTTGACGATAAATTTTTGGTCGACGGAATATCTAAGTAGTGCATTTTCCATTTTTGTTTTATAACGCTAAATTCTCAGTAATTTTTTTCCTTTTATTTTACATAAAATCACTATTTTTTTAAAAAAAATTAAGATGCTTGCATTTTTATTTCAAACTCATAGAGCCGTTTTTATTTTTTAGCCAAAAGGGTTGATTTGAATTTTTTCCGTTGCTAGAGTAACGGATGTAATGATAGATATTTTGAGGTTTAGATGCCAAAGACACCGCCAAATTAGAAAAATATGAAATGTGCCATGAACTGTTGGCTTATAAAAATTTATTTGGTAGCATTCGATTCAGCATACAAAACTACATTAAAATATGCTATCATTTGACGCATAATTTTTATATTCGATTTTTTTCCCCTCCACGTGCAAAAACCATTAGGGGTGACACTTTAGAAAGTCCTTTCTTAGCAGAAGTCTATGTCATAAGAAGTATTTTTACCACGATTTTCAAGATTTTAGGTTCAGTAGTTTGCGCTGTGCGTTAATTAGTCACCTAATCCAGACTTTATTTTATATACTATATTAGATATTCCATTTTGCGGTGAATCGATGATCGAAAATTAGTCCAATATCATTTGAAATATTACATAACAGAGGAGAAAGTACGAAGAAAGACGAAGAAGAAATGACGAATTACAAAAGACTTGTATTTTTTTTTTTCAAAATGTTGAATTTTTCGATAGTAATAACGTATTAAAACATAAATTTCCTTAAAAATTATCTTTATTTCCTAGATTTCGAATCTGTGAATTTTCCTATAAATGAAATTGGCGATATGACTTGAGAAAAAATGAAATAAACAATAGATAATATTTGCTTATATAAAATGGGTAATATTCGTTGATCTGAGTTCGAGTTTATAAATATCACATGCTTTCGGAATTACGGCGAAAAACATTTTAAAAAGTATGAAATTATTTTACAATATGTATGTGTGGCAGAGATTCACACTGAAATTTAAGCATTCGATTCCATTTTTAAAATATTAACTGATATCTATATAAGTTACAATTGAATATGAAAATGTACCCAAAAAATGATCTCTTTCACCTAAAAAAACACCATTTGTGAGAACATCCTCAAGCTAATGTCACGCTTATGCATTTTTGGCTTAAAATCACATCGTTTGGCGACAAAAGAAAAATAAAAAATTGTAAAGAAACAAATAGTAATTACACATGTGACTCATAATTACATCTGCTTGTTTCTTCTTTAAGTCACGTGATGGGACAATTAGATATAAAAAAAAAAGAAAAGAGCAGAACAGAAAGAAAATGTTAAAATTTCATCTAATCAAATTTTCTGATTCGTTTCCATATCTAACGCAAGCGATAAAGAGCCAAATATTGCGTATCAAGTGTAATATTTCTTATTAAATTAATTTTTAAGCATTACAAATATTTCTTTCAGGTTTTGATTAAATGTTTCCGTTTTTTAATATTATCACTCATTGAAACGGATTTTCTTTTTCTTTTTTTCTTTTTTTTTTCATTTAAATAAAATTAGTAACAGTTTTTCTTTTATTTTTCGAGGTTTAATAGCCGTTTGAATTTTTTTTTATCAACGATGAATTTCGCCAAGAAATAAAATGGTAACCTTATCGCCCAAAATAACAGAATTTTCCGTCATAATTATAAAACTAATATAGGTAGAATAATGTGTTATAGCTTAAAACCTTCCCTGAAACAATACCTATCTAACGGTATAAGTTCCGTAAAAATCCATGCAGTAGAACTCGAAATCTAGGCGTTCGGAACGAAATTTCCGTTTGGATTTTATATATATAATAGATAATAGAATAGATAATAGATTATATATATATATATAATAGAATAGATAATAGATTATGTGTTATGAACTATCTCAAAGTTTAAAACAGATCGCATTGTTAGATTTCCCAATTTTAACAATATCGCGTTATGTTAGTTCCACATTCCACCACCAGGGAGCGCACTCTATTCTTAACGAAAGCGTATCCGAACGAAACTCCTTCGTGCAACCTTTCCGTAGATACATGAATCGGGAGGGTGGCGGTCTTAACGAATAATGTAAGATAATTGCTGAAATTACTACGAAAAATATGTTAAAGGGGCCCTACGCGGGCCCCTAATAGAGTTAGAGGAAATCGGAAGACGGCAAAATAATCGCGGGGAAAAGTTTGCTTGGGTGCTTCGGAGCTACTTTTGGCGCGAGATCTAAGCTCTACGACCAATAGGAGCCCAGATATTTAAGGAAATATGAAGTTACAAAGTTCAATATAAAAGAATTTTCCGTAATAATTCTATAACTAATCTAGGTAGAATGATGTGTTATAGCTTAAAACCTTCCCTGAAACGATACCTATCTAACGGTATAAGTTCCGTCAAAATCCATGCGGTAGAACTCGAAATCTCGGCGTTCGGAACGAAATTTCCGTTTGTATTATATATATATAATAGATTCAAAAATTCATTGTCTATTAAATGCGATATCGGATGGATCAGCAGAGCATGTGATTACGGCCTAAGCAAAACTCAAATGACCCTCTTCCACAAATACGTTTTGCATTATTTAATCCTAAAATTCTACGACTAAATAAGATTTAATGCGGAATAATACATTTAGAAAAAAATGGTGTAAATTTGCATGAGCAATAATCAGGTCTTAAAGAACTCTGAATTTGATACTTAACTTTTTCTCTCTTTTTAAAAGAAAATGCTTATCACTTTTGCATTTGAGATTTACTGTTTTTTCAAAATCTCAAAAATAATTTGTCCTCTGCCTCCTCACCCCCTCCTCTTTAAATTTTGTCGCCGTGGACTGATGCGAAATATGCTTAAATCCCGCTCTTATTATTGTTTTGGAATCTGTATTGATACATGTTTAGTTTCCAAGAAAAAAAAAACCTTCAAAATTTAATTTTGTTTTTTGTTTGTAAAATGGTTAATAATTTTATTTAACTTGTCAAACTACTGTTTGTCTTTCTTTGTTTGTGAAATCTTAAAATAACTAAATAGATTATTTTATTAATAGATTACCTATTACATTGTAAATATAGATTTAGCAGCGGTGACTTTTTGGCTACCATTTTTTCCGTACAGTAGTCATCATGATAAATGTCTAAAACACTTTCAATATAAATGTATCAGAAAAATTATGGTTCGGAAATAGTGGTAAACAATAAAGTGACCGATGATATAGCCCTAAGCTTCAATTACTTTAAGATTTGAAAATCTACAACTATCGTCTACTTTAAAGTTACAGAAAAAAATCAGGCATGCTGAAACGGTGTCGGGGAAATTACTTCAGGTTGCAATATGAAATGAATTAAAACTTCGGGAATAAAAATTTCTTTTAACTGTATATAAAATTTTTTAAAAATAGAAATAGCAATAATTAAACACTAGTAAAATATCATAGGACTACGCTGATTGTAACAAGATTCATTTGTAATATGAATAATAATGAAAAAAATATGCAAATCTTTTTACAAATCTTTTTTTCGCTCTTTCTAAGTTTGCGCCCTACGGATTCGTGCGCCTGGAGCAGTTTGCTCCAACTGCTCCACGGTAGCTACGCCCCTGGTTAGTCCCTTTTCAAAGTATTTTGACTTTGATTTTAAGACGGTAGAAATCCTTCCAAAGGAAGATTAGATAAAAAAAATCTTTTTCAATTTCTAATTTTTTAGTACCTCATATTAAGTAGCTTTCATTACAAAAAGCCTCGTATTGCAGCCGTTCGGAGGAAAGCGATTCCGAAAAATTTTGGTATATTTTCACCGATCATGACCCCCAGACCCCGAAACCACCCTCCGTTCAAATATTGATATATGTATATCGGATCTTTGTCACACTCTCGTATTTATGAACCGATTTGGATGTAACTTTGTGCATACATAGTACATACCAATGTTTCGACCGAGTTCGTTGGCCAGCTTCATCCGCCATCTTGTTTCAAAATGGCGGCCATTTAAAATTTTTAAAGAAATTTAAAATTTAAAATGAGATTAAAAAAATAAAAATTGAAAAAGATTTTTTTTCTTATGTGTTTGACCTTGATACAAAGATTCTGTACTTTTTTTGTTTCGTCTATATATTAAAAAATGGCTTAGTTATAGCACTTTGAATTTCTAATTTGACTGATACTTTGAAACGATCCGATTTTTCTCACGCGATAACACGCGTATTTATGAACCGATTTGGATGTAACTTGGTGTGTACATAATAAACACCAATGGCTCGACTGAGTTCGTTGGCTAACTTCATCCACCATCTTGTTTCAAAATGGGGTCATTTAATTTTTTTAATTTAATTTAAAATGAGGTACAAAAAAGTTAGAAATTGAAACATGTTTCTTTCTTATGTGTTTGACCTTGATACAAAGATTTCGGAGCATCATTTGTTTCGTCTATATCTTAAAATATGGCTGAGTTATAGCCCTTTGAACTGCTAGCATGGCTGATATTTTGAAACGATCCGATTTTTGTGCGCGATAACACTCGTATTTCTTAACCGATTTGGATGTACCACGGCATGTGCAAGTGCATAGTATATATAGCAATGTCTCGACTAAGTTTGTTGGCCAGCTTCATCCGCCATCTTGTTTCAAAATGGCGGCCATTAAATTTTTTTAATTAAATTTTAAAAATGAGGTACAAAAAAATTAGAAATTGAAAAATGTTTCTTTCTTCAGTGTTTGACCTTGATACAAGGATTCTGGAGCATTTTTGATTTTTTCTTAAAGAATGGCTAAGATATAGCAGTTTGAATTTCTAATGTGGGTGACATTTTGAAAAATCTGATTTTTTGCCTGCGACAGCACTCGTATATATCAACCGATTCCGATGTGAGTGAGCATGTGCACAGGAATTACTAAGGTCTCGACAAAGTTCATTGTTTAGCTTCACCTTTCATGTTGTTATAAAATGAAGGACACTTCCAGATATCGCTGAATTTGACGAACAAATATAAATCACTTTAACCCCTTGAGGGGCGGCGGTATATATTATATACCACCTACGATTAATGAAGTTTTACACCAGAAAAATTTTATTAAATTTTACTATCTAATTTTGGTGGAAAAGAGCCGTAAAATTGCTTTTCTTTAATTTGAAATAAAATGTTTCTAATTTTCCGGTGGGAATTCAGCATTTCACAAAAGTAATTGCTTGCCCCTCAAGGGGTTAAATAAAACCATCTTTTATAAAGTTGATTAATTCAGCGAAATTCTCATTCATATTCAGTATTGACAAAAATTACTATTGAATCTTCTATAATCGGGTTCCACTAGTTTGAGCTCTGTGTGTTTGAATAATATAAGCTGCCTTTAAAAAAATAAGGAATATGAAAGCTACCTCTTCCTCCCGGCACTGGCCGGAAGGACTTTTTAAGTGGAAATGTTAAGGCAACAGTGAACCTTTATTTGAGCAAAAATCGACCCCAAAATCGACATTTCTTTTTGTGTGTATTATTAATCTCCAATTTGTATTACGTCATTCGTGGAAATCGGCAGGGAGATACGATTACTTCACACAAAGTTACAAGTGTTTTAATTTTGTTCACAAACAAATTTTTGGCCTTTTAATATACTTTAAATCTGTTTTTCTCAATACTGATGTTTTTTTATTTTTGAAACTAGGGGGCTCAGCCCCCTACGAGCTACGCTCGCCAACCCCCGTTTAGACACCGCAGACTCTAAAAGCACGCTAATTTGATTGGCTTTAAAAAGATTTCGAAAGATTGAATTATAACTTAAAAAACAGTGGCGATCTCCCTACAAACGGGTTTCTATTCATTTCTCTTTGATTGGGGAATTTGGCCAAATCAGCTACTGTTAAAAGATACAATGGCTGCTTCCGTCTTTGATTAAATAATTTTAGTTAAACATTTCAAAATATAAAATGGATCAAGTAAACAGAGTCTTTGTCTCCCGGTATTTTTCAGCAAAGCGAAAAGAAAGTTTTTTTTTTTTTTTTTAATAAGACATTTTAAATATATCGTTTATAATCTGACGTAATTTTCACCAAACTTTTCTTTCTCTTTTTAATATTCACGTGAAAATACTTTTGTTATGAAATGAAATATTTAAGCTGTCCTAACAAAAATAGTTGAAAAATATCAAATAAATGTCTCGCGCAATTTTTTAAATTTAAACTGTTTTGTGATATTATTTTTTGTTCATTTTACGTAATAAGTGTAATGTGACGTAATTTCTCCTATTTAAGGCTTCTAACGAATGTTAATGAATTTATTATTTTACAACATCCTTTCTCTGTAAAACTTCACGTGTAAATAAAGTTCTTATGAAGTAAATTAAAAAAAAAAAAATCTCTCGAAATGCTGAAAATTTGAATTTAAAATAGAAATAAAACCTCGAAAAATGAGTCAAAATAAAAAAATTAATGCAATCTGCACTCCGGCAAATTCTAGCGCATAAAATGATCTAAAAATGATTACACTGTCATGTATAGTTTTTGCTGCTATAAAACTTTTTTAACCCTAGAACTACCGGAAATTTTACTCAAGTTTTATAAAAACATTCTACACCAGAATTTTTACTTAAAACTATTTAATTTGTTTATTTAACTTATTATTGTCTGATTTATACATTTAGTTTGTTTTGAAGAAATTTCTGGTTTGAATAAATATTTTGAATGTACATGTCGGGTCCAATGGACCCGTCTGGTAGACGGAAGGTTAATGGAACGATTTTGTCCAACTTTAGCATTAAATATCTCTTTAAAAAATTCTTCGATCTGAAAACTGTCTGCATCAGCGTGTTTATCAAACATTTCTCTATAATACCACCGATTTTCATATTTTTGTATGCAATATTTTTCTTAATATTAACGAAGAAAGACCTCCGGTCACAAAAAATTCAAAATCGGCGGCGGCTGTGACAGCGGTAGTTACTTTTTTTTAGAATAGAGAGATACTCCTTGCAACTTAATTTTGATCCAAATTCATGAAAGTGATAAGGGAGAATCCTGATACTGCTTAAAAAGAAAGAGTGTATGCATTTTGAACTTCGACTTCATTAAGACAATATAATTTGATTTTTAATTTATTATAAGGCAGAATTTTGATTAAAATCGATATGGAATTCAGAAAATTATCTCTAAAAAAAAATGAACTGTTTAAGGGATTAAAAAATCGATGTACAGATTTGTTTGTAATAGCGTTTTACGTAATTAAAATTCAAAATTGAGGAAATATCTAAAAAATTAAGACGTAAGAAGCATTTTAAAATTCCGTTTTAAAATTTTAACTTTTCTAAAAGATCTTAAAATTTAATTATAATAAGGTTGGAAATTTCATTCAAGGTATTCTATATATTTGTGGTGAAATGTATATTTGCACAAGATTTCAAATCTCTATTATGAAAATTATAAATTAAAAAAAGTCGCGCTGCAGGTCATTTTGCGTTTCGCGGAGACAAAAGTTTTTCTATGCGAAAAGAAATTAGATGTCTGTATTTTAATGCAATATTGTTAAAAGTCTTTAATAAACTAGATTTATATCAACTATATAAATATTAAAAAATTCGGGCTAATACAAAAAAAAAAAAAAAAAAAAAATCATTTATTTTATGATAAATATGCATACTTTTGCATGAAATTTTTGGTCGCGGCAATATCGGATGCACTTAAATTGACAAACGGAAAATGACCTGCCGATTGCTGATCTGAAGAAAGGTTTACCAGAACACGTTGCAATGGTAAATAGAGCAGGTTCTTGCAGTTATTTGCATCAAAATATAATAAGGAATGGATTCGTCAAAATCGTGCGAAAACTTTAAGGATTCGGCGAAATTTGTTTTTGACATTGAATTGTTTTCATTATCGTTATTGCTTTTTCGACTACACAAAAACAAGCTATCTTTTTCCTGCATATGAAAGAAGCTAGCATTATTTTCTCTCTAAAAATTAGAAATAACTTTACAGAAATAGATTTTGGTTATATAGCTATACTAATTCTAAACAAGGTGATTGCATTGTGTTCAATCCGTTAAAATGTAAATATTAAAAGAATGCGAAATATAAATTAATAAATTTCTTATGTATTAAAAGATAAGTGTCAGTTGATGCCTACTTTAAATATCTTAGGCATCAAATTAAAATTTTTCGTTGTAATTCCTAAATTATTAACATAACTGTATATTACGAGGGTTGAAAAAATTTCAGTTAAAAAATATATGTACAAGTGAATATTAATACAGAATGAAAATTTTGAATAATTAAGATGTTACATCCAGGTCTTAATTTCTAACAAAAAAGTACCGGAGCCCTAATATTCTGTGGTACCGATACTAGCAACTGTATCGTTTCTCTCTCTGTTACTCCAATCTACATATCTATATTTCATACATTATTTGCAAAATTTAAAGCATTTTTTTTTCTTTAGCAAAATAAAAATTTTAAATATATCTACCAGCATATACTTAGCTGTCAACTACTCCACTTTTTAGTTATCACTCCTTCCGAATAGCAATCTTTGCCTAATCTTAATGTTAATTAACTACACAATTCTGCAATTAAATATGGTAAAGATTATGATTTGGAAATAGTGTTGATGCAAAAAAGGGATAGTTTGCAGCTTTTTTTATGAAAAAATGAATGAAATTTAGAGAAATTAATATTTACATTCTAAAGAATGGAACAATGTTTTCAATTTCCTATAAAAGATGCATATCTTAAATTATAAGCGATTCCATCCCGCATAACAATCTTTTGTGTTGAGTCCCTGAAAATCAGATTACATTAACCCTAGATCTACCGGGAATTTTATTCAAGTTTTAATAAAACGTTCTACACCAGAATTTTTATTTAAAACTATTTAACTTATTTATTTACCTTATTTTTGTCTGGTTTATATACTTAATTTATTTTAAAGAAATTTCTGGTTTGAATGAATATTTTGTATGTACCTGTCGGGTCCAATGGACCCGTCTGGTAGACGGAGGGTTAAAAATTTGACACCATTATCGGAAAGATTCGATGCTTTTATAGAAAAAGAGGAAATACTGTTAAATTGCTTTTTATCAGTATAATAATGCATGGCAATTACATCTATTTACAAATGAAACTGACTTCATAAATGTGCAGAACAGAGCCTTAGCATGTCAGCATTCATGGTATAAAATAAATAGAAAAATCAATCACTAATGTGATTTTTATATTTGTGCACAATAGAGGACAAAAAACAAACAAGCAACCAAAACCTCAAGCTGATGCTTGTTGGCTAAAAACAGAAAAAAATTCTTTTTATTCGGGTTAGTTATCTAAATAAAAAAATAAAACAGCCAATTAAAAATTATCCTACTGTCACAAAAGAAAATCAAACTGAAAGCAAATTAATTGTTCAGTCTCTTGAGTGGCACGGTGAAAATGTACCCAGAATCGAACCCAGACTCTTTGGCTTTAATTGTTAATGCTCTTCTAATTGAGCAATCTGGTTGACATCCCAGATAACACAATATTCACTCTGAAATGACCAATGGATTGTGTGAGTAAATATTGTGTAGACTTTGGTGTTATCCAGATAACTTAAATGGTAGAGCATTTTCAATTAAAGCCAAAGATTCTGGGTTAGATTCTTGTACTGGACAAATTTTCACTCGGTTAGAAAAGTTACTACTTTTATTATTTACTTACCAATCAATAAGTGTAGACAGATCAGGGAAAATCACAGTCAAATAAAATCGAAAGTACCAGTATTTACTTATAGAAAATTAATAAACCTTATTTATTCGCGTGATTAAACAGGAGGAATTTCTCTATAAGAAAATACTGGGATTTCACCCTTTTTTAACTGTGTTTTTCCCTGATCTGTACACACCCTGAATCAGCTGACTGTGTTAAAAATGAACTGTGATATCTTTTAATGTTCTGTAATTGGGTAATCATTTTTAAACCGGACAAATTGGCATATTTTTACATAAAAAGCAAAAACAATTGTATGCGGCATTATCAGTGTTATAGTCATAAAAAAAAGAGGGTATACGTTAGAATCATGAACGTTCATTGCTGAAGTATACGCTATAGCTTTATTTGAGAAACAGAAGATATACAGAGCGCATAAGGAAAATCCAGAAGGTATACGGTGCATACCACTGTATACCCTCCACTACACCTCTGGGCATTATCTTTGTAGGTTGGAAGATTTTAATCTCTTGTTCATTATTAAACACTGGAGAAATCATTTCATAAAATTTTCTCAAAATATGCGAACTGCGGTACTGTACCTACAAATAAAACACAATTAAATCACATATTTTTCCTATTGGGGTACAGTAAACACTTCTTTAAAATTATCTGCGGAGGCTCTTGATATCTCCTCCTCCCCCCCACCCCCCCACCCCCAAAAAAATGCAGTTTTATTTCTTAAATTGTCGCTGATACTTAAATTTTGTAGGCAGGTACATTTTAAATAGTAATCCTGTTTAAGTATTCCTTTATTGAAAACTTTAAGAGAAGATAATTTAAAAATCCCCTCCCTAATAAAAAAATAATATTTTTGATTTTGTGTCTTCAAATAGTAATAGACATTTGAAATTTCGTATGCAGGTAAATCTATGACAATTTGATGGCTCAAAAACTAAAGTGCTATCTTTATGTCAGGGAATGGGGGCGGGCACTCTTTGGACCCCATCCATTAAAATTTCAATTGAAATATTTAAGTATCGATACTATTCAGGTTATATGTTCATTCAAAATTTCTAGCATCTATGACTATTTGAAGGCTAAAAGATGTATATGTATGTATATTTGTCTCTGTGTGTGTGTGAGGGGGGGGGGACTCTAGACTATTTTGAATTTTTAAATAAAGGAGTACTTAGCCCTAGATCTACCGGGAATTTTATTCAAGTTTTAATAAAACGTTCTACACCAGAATTTTTATTTAAAACTATTTAACTTATTTATTTACCTTATTTTTGTCTGGTTTATATACTTAGTTTATTTTAAAGAAATTTCTGGTTTGAATGAATATTTTATATGTACCTGTCGGGTCCAATGGACCCGTCTGGTAGACGGAGGGTTAAGTATGATTGTATTCAGAATGTACTTCTCCATAGAAAACCCTAGTACACCCATGACAATTTGAATGCACATTATCAAAAATGTTATTCTTTGTAGGCTGGGGGCACCCATAAGTTGAAATTTCCGAAACTGGAATATTTAAGCATCATTACTATTCAGGTTCTACCTGTGTTGAAAATTTCTAGAGTCTGACTATTTGAAGGCTGAAAGAAAAATGTTAATAAATAAAATCATAAGACGAAACGCAATTTTTTCACCTTGATTCAACATAAAATATACAATGTGAGCTTTAAAAATTCCACAGTTTTACTTAAAAGGTGACTAAAGTAATGAAAATGATGTTACAAGTTTAAAGAAGTTTTAAATAAAATGTATATTTTAAAGTAGTTTTAAATAAAATGTATATTTTAAAAGAAGTTTTAAATAAAACGTATATTTTAAACTTGTAACATCTTTTTCATTACTTTAGTCACCTGATAAGTAAAACTGTGGACATTTTAAAGTTCACATTATATATTTTACAACAATGTTAATTTTTTTGTTGTTGTTGGGGTTTAGACCAGCTTCTCATGAAAAATTTTGAAAATTGTTTACTGTACCCCTATAAAATAAATAAGTGATAGAATTAACATTATTAAAACACGACCAAAATTCAATGAAATGTTTTAGGTATGCTAGTGTTTTTTAGCTTCGCCAAATTAGCAATACTTTGCCAAATCTGTTAGCAATACTTCGCCAAATCTAATTTCGACAGAGCGGCGGCGATCACATGACAAGCTACTTCCGATTTGTCAATTTAAGTGCATCCGATATTCCCGCGACCGAAATTTTTACGCTGGTTACAAAACCGCTGTATTTATAATTGAGATTGATGTTAAAGAAACCGATCCATTTTTTTTTCTTTTTAATACACTAGGGGGCTCGGCCCCCTACGAGCTACGCTCGCCAACCCCCGTTCAGACATCACATTTTCTAAAAGCACGCTAATTTGATTGGCTTTAAAAAGATTTTAAAAGAATGAATTATAAATTAAAAAACAGTGGCGATCTCCCTATAAACGGATTTCTATTCATTTCTCTTTGATTGGGGAATTTTAAGGAAAAATCAGGTGTTGTTAAAAGATACAATGGCTGTTTTCGTCTTTGGTTAAATAAAATCATTAAACATTTCAAAATAAGCTAATATAAAATGAAGTAAGTAAACAGAGTCTTTGTGTCCCGGTATTTTTTAACAAAGTGAAAAGAAAGTTCTATCTGACGTAATTTTCACCAAACTTCTCTTTCTCTTTTTAATATTCACGTGAAAATACTTTTGTTAGAAATGAAATATTATTTGCGCTGTCCCAGCAAAAATAGTGGAAAAGATCATCTCGACATATCAAATAAATCTCTCGCGCAATTTTTAAATTTAAACTGTTTTGCAATATTATTCTTTGTTCATTTTACATAATAAGTGTAATGTGACGTAAATGTGACGTAATTTCACCTATTTAAGACTTCTAACGCATGTTAATGAATTTATTATTTTACAATTATTTCACGTGTAAATATAGTTCTTATGAAGTAATTTTCAATAAGTTCCTGCTTTTTATACGCAATTATTTAATTTTAATTTGAAAGTATCTTTTCTGTTTATAATAGTCACGTGTAAATAAATTTTTAATTTGAAGCAAACATTATTGTTTCCGTTGTTTATACAGTTGGCAACAGGTTACATTAGTACAATTTTCTAAAATAAGTAAAAAATATCTATCGAAATGCTGAAAATTTGAATTTAAAATAGAAATGAAACCTCGAAAAATGAGTCAAATTAAAAAAATAAATGAATTCTGCACACCTGGAAATTATAACGTATAAAATGATCTAAAAATTATTAAATTCCGATGTAGTTTTTGCTCCTATAAAACTTTTTAGTGTAACGATTTTGTCCAACTTTAGCATTAAATATCTCTCTATTCTAAAAAAAAAAGTAACTACCGCTGTCACCGCCGCCGCCGCCGGTTTTGAGTTTTTTGTAACCGTAGGTCTTTCTCCGTTAATATTAAGAAAAATATTGCATACAAAAATACGAAAATGGGCGGTATTATAGAGAAATGTTTGATAAACACGCTGATGCAGACAGTTTTCAAATCGAAGAATTATTTAAAGAGATATTTAATGCTAAATTTGGACAAAGTCGTTCCATTAAAAAAGTTTTATAGGAGCAAAAACTATACATCGGAATTTAATCATTTTTACATAATTTTATACGTTATAATTTCTCGGTGTGCAGCTTGCATTTAGTTTTTAAATTTGACTCATTTTTCGAGGTTTTATTTCTATTTTAAATTCAAATTTTCGGCATTTCGAGAGATATTTTTACTTACTTTAGAAAATTGTACTAATTTAACCTGTTGCCAACTTTATAAATAGCGCAAACAATAATATTTGCTTCAAATTAAAAATTTATTTACACGTGACTATTATAAACAGAAAAAAAACTTTTAAATTAAAATTAAATAATTACGTATAAAAAGCAGGAACTTATTGAAAATTACTTCATCTATAATTACACCTGAATTTTAACAGAGAAAGGATATTATAAAATAATAAATTCATTAACATGCATTAGAAGTCTTAAATAGGAGAAATTACATCACATTTACGTACACTTATCACATTACACTTATTACGTAAAATGAACAAAAAATAATATTGAAAAACAGTTTAAATTTAAAAACTGCGCGAGACATTTATTTGATATTTCGAGAAGATCTTTTCAACTATTTTTGTTAGGAAAGCGCAAATAATATTTCATTTCTAACAAAAGTATTTTCACGTGAATATTTGAAAGAGAAAGAATAGCTTGGTCAAAATTACGTCAGATTAAAAACGATTAATTTAAAATGTCTAATTTAAAAGAACTTTCTTTTCGCTTTGTTAAAAAATACCAGGAGACAAAGACTCTGTTTACTTAATTCCTTTTATATTAGCATATTTTGAAATGTTGTTACACGTGTCTACGCCATCAAGTTATTTTTATTTGGACGTTTTATTTGTATTTTTATTAATGTTGTACTAATTTATTTGTTCTTTCGTTATTTAAAATAAAAATTATGTCAATTTGTATTATTTGGCGAGTGGTTTGGCGATTTATATAATTTGGCGAAATTGGTCGACTGGATAATCAAGTAGTACCGCAGCGGATTTTGCGTTAAAATTCCCCAATCAAAGAGAAATGAATAGAAATCCGTTTATAGGGAGATCGCCACTGTTTTTTAAATTATAATTCAATCTTTCGACATCTTTTAAAAGCCGATCAAATTAGCGTGCATTTAGAGTCTGCGGTGTCTGGACGGGGGTTGGCGAGCATAGCTCGTAAGGGGACGAGCCCCCTAGTCTCTTAAAATAATTCTTCGATTTGAAAACTGTCTGCATCAGCGTGTTTATCAAACATTTCTGTATAATACTACCGATTTTCATATTTTTGTATACATTATTTTTCTTAATATTAACGAAGAAAGACCTCCGGTCACAAAAAATTCAAAACCGGCGGCGGCGGTGACAGCGGTAGTTACTTTTTTTAGAATAGAGAGATTATGTTAGTTGAGCGTGGAAACTTATTACGTTCATACAAAAATGTCACTAAAAATATTAAAACAACTTCGAGCTTTCCCATAGTTACGTAATTTCGAATTCAACCCCGTGACCACTGGCTGTGATTGGCAAAAATGTTTGAACGCTGTAATTAATCAAAGACACGCTAGTTAAAATTTTACCACTTAACTTTCAAAGTAAAATTTAGAATAAGTATTTTTATTATTGAAGTCCACCGTAGTGGAGATTGCTTTGGGGCCTATAGCATCTATGGCTGTTCGCATCGAATGATCCTTATATGGAATAAGTAAATATGAAAAATATGGAACAATTTATGTATCCTAAATAATTCACGTGCAATAACATTCAATGTAAAAATGACACTAACAATACATTATTGTTGTAATTTCAAATAATATTAACAAAAAAAAAAGGAATAAATAATCATTCCTTTTTTAACAATACTCTTTCCAACAATGGTCAAAATTAACGAAATGTGCAACAATGGTTTTAAAGGAATAAAACTTAAATTATTCTCACTTCAACAATGCATTTCTCAACAATGGTCAAAATCAACAAAATGTACAACAGTTTTCGAATCAATCATTTTTACTATAATAGGCTACTTATGTTTGTTTCATGCGTTTTATGTGCTTAATGTTTTAAATATAAAAAAGAAGTACATTTTGCTATTAAGTTATTTTATTCCAAATGGAGTTTGATAACATCCTTACAGAAGGAAAAATTAATCAAAAACTTGCTGTGAAAAAGATGAGTTTTACATCTACTTTAAAAAGCCTCCAAGAGATGGGTTTTGAGTACGTGAAAGATCTCGGAATTGGAAAATATGGGAAAGTTGTTGAAATGAAGTATCCCAACACTAAAACCCCATGCGCTATAAAAATTGTTAAAGAGGAAAATATATCTGAAGGTGAGTTACATATATGGTCTAGTCTATGCCATGAAAATATATTGCCATTGCTTAGCTTCAATTATATAGATAAAGATCGCACATTCATATTTGTCACAAAGAAGTGTCCGTGCTCATTAGATGAAAAACTAGGAGATGTGGAGTTAATTTTCGACTCAAAGGCATTAGATAAAGCTATTTCGTGGATGAAAGATGTCGCAACCGGTTTAGTCTCCTTGCACGAAAAAAATATTTCGCATATGGACATTAAGACCAACAATGTCCTAATTTCAGATGATGGGCGAGCTGTTTTGTCAGATTTTGGATCTCTGGTGTCAACTGAAACACCAACTTCTGCATATACGTCACCAATACCCTATCGTCCCCCTGAAACGTATGCTGTAGATGGAAGTTGGAAAGCAGTGGATGGTGTAAAATATGATTCTTGGACATTTGGAATGATGTGCATCCGAGTTTTCACTCGAGAAAATTTCTGCCAAAATATACACCAACAAAAAGATTTCTGGCCTAGGAAAATATATAATTTATTGTTTGATATTCTTCAGAAAAAATGTTTTGCGGCAAAAATTAGAGCTTGTTTTCCTCGATCGCAAAACTATTCACTGAAAGTTAACGATGTATTAAATTTAATCAAGGCGTGCCTTGAGTTAGATCCGCAGAAGCGCATCACAGTGAAAGAAGCCTTGAATCACAGATTGTTTGGAGGTCAAGAATTTTACGAATTTGAAGACAACAGCCCATGGAATGAAAGAGCTTGTTACCAAGAAATTAAAAGATTGATGTATGAGTTGAAAGTGGATCCAAAAAATACAAATGAAAGTGATAACGTGAAGGAAAGAAATGTTGATGCGGAGGAAAAATTGATGGTTAATGCCAAGATTGGTAAGGGAAAAAATGTTTGTCCTATGAATCAAGTTGAAAAACCTTTTACTGATAAAGGAACTGAAATTGGCCTTGGAGAAAAAATGCCTGTTTCAACAAAAAAAGTAGCAAATTGTGATAGAAATGTTAAAGATAAGAAAACTCTTTGTGATGATGAAATAAATAAGCAAATGCCAGCTGAAGTAATTCTTACTGCGCATACTTTATTCGATGATGTGAAAAATCAAAGTCATTTTGGAATATATCTGAAAGAAATGGATTCTAGAGTGAATCAAGTCCCTGAATTGAAACGCATGAACAAAATCGTAGTCTGGGCAAGAGAAAAAAAGAACAGTTTTTCTAGGATGTTTGCCCGCAATCATTCAAGTAAATAAGAACAAGAAATTTGAAAAAAAAAAAAATCCAACTTGCCATCTTCAGCCTTTTTATTATATCACTGAATTCCAAAGGAAAATACCAACAGAAATTCAATAGTATTCCAGCAAGCCATAGTACCTATGAACAATAGATTTTATCTGGACACCTCCTGCCGGATGCTGTTTTAATCCAAATTATTTTTTACAGAAACCTATTTAATTCAAAATTCTCTTCCATACATGTAACAAAATTCTCATTCTGTATAGTGTATAAACCTTCACATGTATTGTATTTAGGCCTACCAAATTAAAGCTGTTATCCGGCTAAACCATATAAAAACTTTGAGTATTGTTTGTTATTTCTACTTTAAGTATAATATATTATAAACTATAATTATTGAACGTCATGTTCACCTTGATTACTAAATAAAAATATGCGAGATTAAAATTCTGATATAATTTATTTAAGAGGTGCTAGAATATACATAAAAAGGTCTTTATAGCATAAAAACCGTCAAAAGATGTAAAAAACCGCATGCTCTTTCAACTGTAATGCAACAGCCGTCATTAGGGGAAAGATCAGAGGTCTGAAAGTTCCGTGATTCAGTAGCTGTAGACGAGTCTATTTCAAAGGAAGGGAGTAGGGGGTTAGGGGTGGAAATATGATAATAATGTTTCAAAATCGTTAAAGATATTAAGTATTCTATATCAGATCTCGGGTATATTGTAGAAAATTCTAACTCAAAGAAAGAATACTTGCAATGATGTACTGTCCTACAATATAGCCAAGATCTGGTAGGGAATACTTAATATCCCTAACGATTTTGAAACATATTTATCATATTTCCACCCCTCCTCCCTTCCTTTGAAACATACTCGTCTACAGCTACTGAATCAGAGAACTTTCACACCTCTGATCTTTCCCCTAATGACGGCTGTTGTATTACAGTTGTAAACGCTTCGGGTTTTTAAACATATTTGGCGGTTTTTATGCGATAAAGATCTTTTTAAGTATATTTTAGCACCTTTTAATCATATCAGAATTTTAATCTCGCATATTTTTATTCTACTTTAAGATCAATAACTATTATTAATTAAAACGCAGTCGGTCTATCAATAAATAAATAATTCATTGGTGGCCAACAGTGGCACGCCGGATACCACTAAAATTTTACAGAAAAATTCGACTTTTTGAATTGCAGAGATTCGATGATTAGATAAGGCAGTGATTAGTGTAAAATTTTAGTGGTGTGGCGCGTGCCACAGTTGGCCACCCCTGAAATAAATAAATCCCGTTTACTTTATCTCCAGATGCGCGTAAGAAAAGATAGGATTTGTAGTTTGTTTAAATACAGTGAAACCTCTGTGAAAGACCACCTCTATAAGGAGACCACCTCTCATAAAGACCGTTTATTTCTGGTCCATAATTTTTGGCTGTAGGCTCAATGATAGTTTTCCCTCTATTAAAGGGCCACTATTTCTGTCTCCCTCCATGAAAGACCACTTTTCAACTTTTTAGACAAAATGTACGATTATTTCTCTTTACAAGAGGGAATCTCAAAATTCTCCGGAAAAAAAATGTTGTAAATTTCCCCTCCTAACTCAACATCCAAAATTCAATCTTAAAATCAACAGATTGATAGGAAATTCGATACCTGTTAGAGTTGAAATTAAAATAAATAATTTTCCTAAAGAGATCAAAGAAAGTTTAAAATAATTAACTGTTAAAATTAAAGCAAACTTTAATTGATTCCTTCTAAGTTGCGTAGGCATGAAATATAATAAACTAATTCAATAAAATATATCTATTTTGTAATACGTATTGCATGAAACTTTGCTTTATTCATTACCCCTATTCTGAGACCTCCTCTCTAAAACACGATTTTTTTAAGGCCCAATGGATGGTCTCCTTACAGAGGTTTCACTGTATATCGCTCACCCGTAAGAAAAGTGACACATCTCGACAAAAGTAAATTTCACAGGAGAGGCAAAAGAAAATTTGCATGATTTTATTGTAACATGAAACTATAGCACTTAGCTCTGCACGTAAGAGTAAAAAAGTGCATAAAAGCATAAAACCATTAAGATTGAAGACATAGGATGATGTTTGGAGTGTTAGATAATTTTACCTCCCAACACAATCCACCCCTCTTCTGTGGTCACGAATGGACATATAGCGTAATAAAGTGTTTTTCCGTATAACTACGCTTATGAAACATTTTGTATAACAACATGCATCTAGGACAGACCTATTAGTGGAATAAAACGCAAACTGAATTTTTGCTACATGTGTCAATTTTCTTGCGGGTGAGCGATATATTATAGCTATTCTAAACTTGCTAAACAATACAAAACTTTGGGGCACATTTTTAAAATTATGTTTGTAGGTAAATGCATAAAACTTGTAGTCCTGATTATAGAAGTAGTTTGTAATCATACGACTTTTCTTTTGATAAATAAATTAACATTCCATTTATAAGGGCTGTTGCTTGTTTAATTGTTGCTTGTCGACATAGTAGTCCAAGAGCTGACAGCACAAAAACCTATGTTATCAAGCACAAGAAAAAAAACCTTTATTTTATGGGAGAGTAGAAGTAGGGGAATCTAATGATCCATGTCTGCCGGAAGTGAAGTGCTGAACAAGCCAAAAATGAATACCACCAGTGCTCGTAGGTTTATCATTGTGTTTGTCCTACAACTATATTCCATGTTTTCATACCTTTTTTTGTAGGACAAACACAATGATAAACCTACGAATCAACCACTGGTAGTATTCATTTTTGCCTTATGCAGGACTTCACTTCCTGCAGACATGGATCATTATATCCCCCTACTTCTATTCTTCCATAAAATAAAGGTTTTTTTCTTGTGCTTGATAACGTAGGTTTTTCTGCTGTCGGCTCTTGGACTAACACGTTTCACTACATTCCTGAGTAGTCGTGTTAGAAAATTCTGCTAAACATGCCATCTTTAACAGCATTTTCTGAAAGGTCTGTTTTTACAAAAAACGGAAAGCACCATTCGATAATATCGTTTCTGACTATGTTATTGACACGTGATAATTTCATGCGTTTCCGAATAAATATGAATTCAGAAATGTGTCAGAATGTAACTTATTTTGATTTAAGGTAATAAAAAAGGCAATCTTACAAGTAAACTCTCAGGGTGCCTTATTTATAGAAAGATGTTTAATTTTTTTTTTCAATGCGAACACCTAATTTTTTCATAATAAATGGATTCTTTTGAAAGATTTACGATAGTAACAATGCAAACAACGGGCTTCTTTTAAATAATTAAGGAATTGTGTAGCTTTGACCCTTTGAGCTCTGAGGGTGAATTTCTTCAAAGAGCCCAAATGTCACATTGGCACCAGTATTTTGCAAACAAAGGATTCGACTTATAATAAACACGAAAAAATGCATTCATCTATTTTTAAATAAATTTGGTTGAATATTCCGGTGCCAATGTAACATTTGGATATTAAAATTAAAGTTTTGAACTCGTAATGATGAATTTTTTTGCTGGTTTGAAAGAAAAATGCAATGCAGGTCGTACTTTAAGCATAACTCAAAACAACTTAACGGAAGTAGCTTTAAATTTTTATCCGCATACTTAAAGCTTCTTAAAATCGATTTTTAATGATAATATGTTAACTACTTAACTGGTTTCTCATACACCGTACGTGCAAGAAGAATTTGCTTGCGTCGTTACTAAAAGTTTTCCTACACCACTAATTTTAAACTGCAATATTAGCTTTATATAATGGCAGAAATCTTTGGATTATACAAGGCAAATATGTTAGTAAGATAAAAGTGATGAAGGATCTCTATTGTTAATTTATTGTGTCACAAAAATTAACCACTTAACCCATTATCAGCCAAAGGTGCGTAAACGCACCATTTCAATAAATATTTTTTTATTAGCACTGCGACGAATATTTTTCACTAATTTTATTTTTCTGCTATTTTAATGGCTATGGATACATCTATACAATATCAGTAATTTAATTGGAGTAAACACTTTCTGTTGAGAAATTTTCAAAATACGCTAGTTTTTTTCAATTGAAACGGTTATTGAAAAATTCGACTCTTTGATAATGTATAATTATTCCACTTGAGATTAATCATATGTTTTTATAATGGATTAAAGTTAAAAGTTCTGTAAATAAAATAATAATAAAACAAATGTCATAAAAATTTTTTAAAAATTATTAATTTTAAATTTAATGGTGCGATAGCGTACCATTGACCGAATGTATGAAAATGCCGAATGCATTTTATTTCTCAAATAAAATATTATTTTTCATGCACGAAACTTTTTTTTTTAGACTTAATGAAGGTAATTTAAGCATATTTCAATGAAAATAATACCACATTTTATAAAATTTCTATGCTTGGCCTAAAATGGGTTAAGGGGTTAATGAGAAAGTCTACTTATTGTTTGTTTTGTTGTTTTTTTTTGGGGGGAGGGGGTCGGAGGGGAAGGAATCAGATATATTTGAAAGTCTAGATTCTTAAATCACGGGTGTTACTAAAATTTGATGATTTCCTAGACAGTATTGTAATCCGGACCTGGACAAATTGTGTCTGTATTTTTACCCGACTGCCAAGAAGGGTTATGTGCTTCACGAGTATCTGGGTATGTAGATTTCTTTATACCCTCGAAACATCCCAACGGCTGGGTGGATTTTAATGAATGAGGTCTCTATCGATTCGTCTTAACCGTCCGATGGTTATATGCTAGGTTTTGTTTTTATAAATTTAAAATGGCGGCCGTGAAATATAAAATGGCGGTAGACACGAAAAAAATGTACGCACCCTATTGAGTGGCATATCATTGGATAGGTCTTTCAAAATGAAGATGGTGTTTTATTGACTATTTTACAATCAGAATCTCCGTTTAAATATTACACAACCTGGAAGTTGTGTAGGTAGGATCTCTAGCTTTACTGCAACTCTAACCTTCATAGACACCTATAGGCCTCATCAAAACAATGTTTATAGATAGAAACTAACAATAAAACACAACTCAAAAGTCATCAATACAAGTAAATAATAATAAAAAAAAATAGGTAAGTAATATAAAAAATAATTTCACATTAATGAGAAATAATTAATTAGCTCGCTTTTTACGCAGTCGGGTTTTTGATTTTTCAAATTTAATTTTTACTTGTTAATATTGTTTTCTCTCTTTCTTTCTATTCTTGTTTTTTTTCTTTTTAAGACTCAATCAAATATTAATAAAACCGTCATACAACTAAGTAGGTGCCAGAGCAGACACAGAACCGATACTCACGACGAAATTTGAGCCTCCTCCTCCTCCTCCCCCTTCCAACTCTGAAGAAATCCGAAGTTATTTCCCAGAAACCTGGTTATGGGAATTGCATTCAGTGGAGTAAGTATTGGTTTTTAATCTTTCCTCTTCAAAATGGGGCAGAATACTGTTTATAAGATGACATTGCTGTGATTAAACATTTTTGGTTGGTAATTAAATGTTCTTGGTTAAACTTGGTTTAAAAAAGTGTTTGAGGCATTTCTTGGGGACATTTAGAGAAAAGTATAGATTCTGTTATTAAACATCTTCTTTTTCTTGATTAATGCAGAAAAATCATTGCGAACATTTTTATAAAAACTATGCATAACCTCTCTTTACGGGGTACACGACATTTCGGTCCCGCCGCTTCAGTTTTGGGACATTTCGGTCCCTGGCATTTCGATCCCCAGCCATTTCGGTCCCTTGCCATTTCGGTGCCCACCACCTTATAACTTGATTCTAATTGACGTGGGTCCGCCAAACGCGACAATTTCAACATTATTTGGGCCTTTTTTAAAATTTTTTATCACCCCTTGCCCAAATTTTATTAAAAAAAATGAATAAGACAGCCCGATAAATTTAAACTTTTATAACTCGTGATAATGAAATCACAGCGAGCTGAAAATTTGTTTGATTGAACAATGTGATACAATTTTACAGGGGGACGTTGTCTTTTTATTATTATTATTATTATTATTTAAGAGAATGGATTTTTTAAGTTTCATTATTTATTATTAATATTAGGTATTTTATATATACTATAAACTACCATAAATGTTTTTTTTTTTTGGTTGCTTTCATACATTTTTTAGAACCTTTAACTTTAAATTATCATTAATTAAATAATTAAAAAACTGTGCTAATTTTTTTTTCTTCTTCCAATTAGATTAATAATAAATGTCTTCAATAATTCAATTAGGAACGTATTAGCTATTATATGTAAATGTTTGCTCAAATCACCCCTCTACACCCTCTCCTTTAATAATTCAGAAATGAGATATATTTATTAAAACACATATATTTAATTTTTCTCATTATTTTTATAATACAAAGTAGCATTCTATAACAGTGTTGCCAGTAGGCTACTTTTTTAAAATTCAGATTTCTTGATTGGCACCACTTTTTTCAAGTGGTAGAATTCTCATTATTTTCTCCATAATTAAAATGTCATTAAATAAGGCGAATTTTACCATTTCAGAAAACTGTTGCCAATCAAGAAGTCTCAATTTTAAAAAAGTATCCCACTGGCAACACTGTTCTGTAAATTTGTTTTCATAAGTTACTTTACCATTATAAAGATTGGGAAAACAATAGTAATTTGGTAACTAGGCGTGCTATGAAAAATATTTTGTTTTCAGAAAACCTCACCCACCACTTCATTTTTTTTTAATTATTGCTTGTATTTTTTTAACAGTCTTCTCACCCCTTGAACACGATTTTTGTGAGCTATTGACTATTTTTGTGAGTTTATTGAAACTGGGCCTATTTCTTTGTAATAAGCTGATTATTTTTAATTTTATGTAATAATCTAACTATTATTTTAATTAATTTTATTTTAAATTTTTAACTGAAAAAGCTAAGATTTTTTGTATTGGTCGTTTATTTATTTTTTTATATTACCCTTTTCTTCACACTATCCCAGAAAAAATTTAATAATTTTTTATTTTAGTTTTATTATTAATTATATTAATAGTTTTAAGTTTCGAGATAAATAAACAGATAAAAGATAAATTTCAATTTCTAAATTGAATATAAAGCATATTATGTATTGAGTTGATTTTAAAGTAAAAATTTGTAATGTATATTAATAATGTTATTAATTTAATAAATTAAGGATACATTAAATTAAAAAAATATATTCAATAAAATAATAATTTATTTTTTATATTATTCATCACTTAAAGTTTTTATTCAAAATTTTTAATTTATTATTTCCATAAAATAGAATAGATTTTTTTTGAAAAATCAGTCAAAAACATAAAGTCTAAGTATTAATTAATTAATTAATTAAACATAATAATAATAATAATAATAATTTTAATACATTATACAAATACGTAAAAATAATTTTTAACAGTGTTAGGTGAAATTATTGTCCAGATGCAGATTTTAATTTTTTTTAAGCACAGTTATAGTTTACAATTTGCAAAAAGCAAGATATTATTAATTAATTACAATTAAAGAGCAAGAAAAATATTATAAACTAACTAATAAATAAATAAACTACATATTTATCTGCGGAATCTTTATCATTTTTATACACCCTAATGAAGTTAATAACAATATAGTAACCGAAATTTTAAAAAATGTATTTGCATTTACCCTATAATTAATCAATTAACCCATTAACCGCCAAAACTTTAAGGTTGAGATTTTCAACTTTTTAGCTGAACGTCGTTTGCCTCCACAATCACTGAAAGATATTTTTCGATTTATATGATCTTAAAATTTTAGGTCTTTAAGTAAGACCATTTTTTTAATAGAAAAATAGTGGTGCATATGTTAATAATTTAAATGGGCTGGAAAATAATTTCCCAATTTACTACTATAAATTTCATGAAACAAATTTCTAGTTGTTTAATCGTAGAAAATCACACGATTAAAACAGATCAAATTTTATGTACAGTCGTGGAAAAAAAAAGTAAACACCCCGCACTAACCCCTCAAAAAATTATCGTAGAAGAAAGTTACTGGTACCGAACGATTGGAAATAAAGTCTACTTTTAAATGATGTAGATAAAATTTGCTTAGGGGGTCATCTACATATTAAAACGAACCATAACTTTGTTTTTTTTTTTCAATAGCAGTACACAATTCCGACATCATAAATGAACTCTACATCCTCCAATTAGCCAAAAAACAAATTTTTATGCAATTCGTACCATAAGTTTCCGAGAAATTAATTATTTTAAAACGAGCGTATTTTAAGGGCTGTATCCAAATTGAAGTTCGGGAATCGATTATTGACCCAGAGAGCCCGCATCTTGATCAAGGCACCTTAAGAAGTCAATGAAGCCTGCTAGATTACAATGCAGCAGAAAAAATTTTAAAATATCTAGTCACTTCTGTCATAGACGGTCCCTTAAACCATCATTTTGCCGTTTTTTAAGCATAATTTGAAAACTACTTGGAAGAAAAATGTGAAATTTTGGATTTTCATAAAGAAGGACTTAATAAATCTAAATCCATCAAAAAAATTGTAGGTTGCAATTCATAATTTTTTCGAATATTAATTTCATAATTCATATCATAAAATTATAAAAATTGCATATTCAGCGTATTTATGTTTGGGTATATGAGTATTATTGCTACAAAAACAATTAGCACATTAAGAGCATAATTTCTGGAGATATTAATAAAAATATGAAAATGTAATTTAACATTAGAAGCACTAAATTTTGAATGTTTATAATTCAAAAACTTATCATTCTAATGACTTGAAATTCGGTGTCTAGGCATAATTTGAACCGAAGATTTGAAATATCTTGTTAAAATTGAGTATTGTCATTGAAAAAAATGAAGTTTGGATTCGTTTTAATATGTAGATGGCCCTGTAAGCAAATTTTATATACATCATTTAAAAGTAGACTTTATTTCCAATCGTTCGGTACCAGTAACTTTCTTCTACGATAATTTTTTGAGGAGTTAGTGCGGGGTGTTTACTTTTTTTTCCACGACTGTACCTATATTCTAGTAGAAAAGTAATTGTGAACCCCTAAAGAGCTGCTACTGCACGCAGGGTCGGACTTGGTCATTGTCAAATACTCAGACCTTGGATTATTGGGGGAGGGGGGTGCAACATTTCAGAGACTCATTATTTTACCATCTTGCTAATAACATTCTTGCAAATAACATCCACTATAATTCTATTTTTTTCTTTCTGGGGATGCTTTCAATTTCGGAACTGGATACGAAATTGAAAGTGTCCTTAGAAAAAAAAAAATCGAAACAGTATAAAGTTTAGACATTGACCTCATCTATTCTATTCCAAAAGTAAAAAAATATATATATAAATATTGAAATGTAAATGAGAAATTTGTAAAGAAGATTAAATAAGGTTTAATGTGAAAAAAAGTGGTGTAAATTTGCATAAGCGATAATCAGGTCCTAAGGAACACTGAACTTGATACTTATCTTTTTCTTTCGTTTTAAAGGGAACTGCTTATCAATTCTGCATTTGAGATTTGACATATTTTCAAAATCTCAAAAAAGAACATACACAAAATTTAGTTTGCCTCCCCCCCCCCCCCCACCTTTCTAAATTCTGTCGCCATGGACTGATGTGTAGTATGTCTACATCCGGTTCTCATTGCTATTTTGTAATCTGTATTGATGCATATTTAGTTTCCACAAAACAACAACAACAAAAAAAGTTTCCTTTTCTTGGTTTTTTGTAAAATTGTCAATAATTTTCTTCAACTTGTCAAACTATAATTCTTTTTTTCTTATACAAATCGTAAAATAAATAAATAGCTAAGACATTGCTGTTGCACCGCAAATATAGGTTTCTCAGTGGTGACTTCTTTCGCTACCATTATTTCTGTACACTGATCCCCGTGATAATTTTCTAAAACATTTTCAATAAAATGTACCAGGAAGATTATCGTTTCAAATTACTTTGCTACTTCAGTCACTCGAAAAGACCCGTTCGCTAATGCTAATCGTATGGAAGAAATGTTTTAAGATATCTCATTTACATTTCAATATTTTTAAATGATTTTTTTTTTTGCATTGGATAGCTGGGATCGATCTGTAAAAAGGCCGTTTTTTACTTTTTCGATTTTGTTTGCAGATTTTTTTTTTCATACTTTCATTTTCGAAACCGGTTCCGAATGTGAACGCGTCCTAATTAAAAATACCTGAAAACAAAATCGAAAAAGTAAAAAACGGCCGATGTAGAGATCGATCTCAGCTATCCAATGCAAAAAGAAAAAAAAAAAGAAAAATATTGAAATGCAAACGAGATATCTTAGTATTTCTTCCATTGGATTAACATTAGCGAATGGGTGTTTTTTCCTGACTGAAGTAGCCTCTTAAGTGGGTATCTAATATATTTTTTATTATCCTGCGCGCAACACATGTATGTTAAATCATCTTTTTGAAAATCTTTAATTTGTATGTCTTAATTAAACTAAATTCTAATTATTTTTCATTAAAGATATTTAAATTTATATTGTAAACAAAGATCTACACAATTTACTCTTAAAAAATTGTTTAATTCGAAGAAATATTTACAGTTCCAATTTTTTTTAATATTGTGTTAAAATCAAGCAATATCTGTTGAAGGTGATCTGTCCCCTTAACTACCTTAACTGTGTATAAAAGTATGTTATAAATCGATATAGTTGAGGTTAAACACAAAGTAAAATATCTTTGGAATATGCGGATTGTAACAAGATTCATCTATAATATCTGATTAATAATGAAAAAAAATATTCAACTATTTTTGCAAATCTTTATATCGTTCTTTCTAATTTTTTGCGCCCTTAGGATTCGTGCGCCTGGAGCAGTTTGCTCCAACTGCTCCTCGGTAGCTACGCCCCTGTATTAGAGATATCGCCAAGTTGGCATCACTTTTGGAGACTCATTTTGGTCGCCAAATTTGGCGATATATTGGCCCAGTTGGGGACAAACTTGGCGGTATTTGGCGACAGAACACGGTCCCCCTATGGTAAACCCCCTTATAGATATGAAGATGCATTAAATGCTGTTCAATAACCAATGGCCGCCATTTTGTCTCCTATATAAAACTAAAATTAATTAATTAAAATTTAATTAATGAATTAATACTTGAAAAATTTGTATTAACATCAATTGACATCCAGTACAAAGTTAAAAAAATTTATTTCAACTTGATAGGATGAATTGAATAATAAGTATTTTATTAACGATTGAAAATCTGAACAAGATATATAAATGAATAAATATAGGGAGAGTGTGAACTAATAGTAGGAATTGAAAAATCTGTTTGAAAATGTCATTTTTGTTTCCACTATGACGCCATATTCAACTTCTTTTTAATTCTAACAAAAAAACTATTTCAGTTTAATTTTTTGCGTGAAAATCATTCAACTAAAAATAAACAAATTATTGTTATGGCCTTTGAATTATTGGCAACAACGAAAAAAAAAAAGTTAAATTTTATTGGAAAAATGTCCGTTGATTCTCAGTGAAAAATGCAAAATTTGAATTATTAAGAAAAATATTTGAATTATGTAAATAAAAATTACCACCATACTCTGTGTTATAATTCACCCATATGCAAAGTCATTTTATCATCCGTTTTGTCCCTCACGACAGGCAAACATTTTCACACTTTAAATTTATAATATTATTAGAATTAGCGAAGAATAAAAAAATGAGTGGCATCAGGGACAAAAAGGTGGGAAGAAAAAATGAAAAAGTTATGATCTCCATAGGCTTTTCTATGTTAAATTAACATTGAGAAGAGACACTGGAAATAAATAAGTATTGCGCTGCCGCGCAATACTTAAATAAGTAAAATAGTCTTAATTACGCCTACTATTAACTATACCATAATAATATATATTCCAAACAAATGTCAAAACGTAAAACGTATATTAAAATACAATTATTTTCTTAAAAAGTGTCATTTCAATAAAAAATACATTAAAAATGCTAAAAATTTACATGTTTCGACTCTTTCATTGAGTCATCTTCAGAATATTAAAAAAAACTACAAACACAATGCCAATTGTGACATTACACGGATGATGGCAACGACTTAACCCATAAATTGTGCCTTTACTGAAATTTTTCTTAACTTATGAACATCATACAATTTCGTTTTTCACACTGTCGAATAGAAAAGAGTTCTTTCAAATGAAATTTATTTTAAAATTGTATCTAAATTTTATCATTAGAATGGATTTTAAAATAATTTTCTATCATGGATATTTTTAAATTTGAATGCTGCCCAATTACGAAAGATATACCTGTTTGCTCTTAATGAAATATTATAAAGAAAAGACATTGCTATGAGTAACTGTAGCATCACATTGTTGGTGGCAACAATCTAACCCAACCATAAATTTAACTTTTACTGCAATTTGACTTTTAAACATCGCACATTTGATTGTTTCAACGTCTAATACAATACAAAAAGTACTTTCAATAGTATTTGTTTGAAAAGCTTATCTCAATTTACAGATTGTTTATCCATTTTAAATTAATTTTCAATCACGGAGATATTTTTAAATATACCTGAAACCCAATTAAGAAAGATATATCCGTTTGCTATTAATGCAATATTATGAGGAAAAGACATATCTGTGAGTAACGCCTAGCATCATATTGTTGGTGGCAACAACCTAAAAGTACCATAAATTACGCTTTTTCTCCAATTTGAACTCTAAACATCATGCATTCGATTATTTCAACGTCTAACAGAAAACAAAAAACATTTTCCGTAATTTGTTTGAAAAGTTTATCTCAATTTACATATTTTTTATGTTTTTTAAAGTAATTTTCAAGCTTGAATTTTTTAAAATATGCCTGCAACCCAGTTACAAAAGATTAACTTAATTGCTCAAAAACATTGTAAATAATTCAGTATTTGTTTGTTTTCGTGTAGGAATCTCACTGCTGCTGCTTATAACTTGGGTTCTTCTGAAACAATTTTAATTTAACTTGCACTATTAGTTTTTCAGTTAATGTTTTGGTGCGTAACATTGTTATACGCTGATTAGTCATAGAATTATAGGGGAATATTCCATAATCATTTGGAACCGGATTATGAAATATTAGTCTTTTTAAAAATTCTGAATGGATTTCATTGGAACTTGTAATGTTTGTTAGATAATTTTACACGGATTTTTTTTAAATATTGCATATAGTTTTAAGTCGCTTTGTTATAAAATTATAGAAGAAAATTCAAAAGTTAGGTTAGCCCGATTATAAAAGATTAGCCTTTTTGAAAAGTTCTACTAGACAGATTTTGATGAAATTTGCAATATAATCCGAATTTTTATTAGGTTATAAAACAAAGTACTCGAGTTTTCTTTTTCATTATTGAGCAGTTTTTTAGATGTGTGACAACAGGGAAGAAACGATGTAATTTGAAAATTTAAAATGAGATATTTCTATAATGTTAAATTATGAAAGGTGGTAGAAAAAAGGGGTAAATAGTGCTCTGATGATTTTTTAAAGTAGACAGCGATCTTTTCCACGTTCTAAAACTTATGTACATCAAGTTTAGTGCAAATTGGTCAAAAATCGAAGATTTGTATAAAGGACATACACTCAGAGAACGGCTTTTATATATATATATTTAATTATTAAATATTACAAGTACTTTCGCATACTTTCAATGATAGTTATAATCTATAGCGTTTTAGCTTACCATATGATATATAACCTTTCAAAGCATTCAATCATAAATTAAAACAATTTAAAAAATAAGTATAAGAGTAGCTAGTCGGTTGTGCCAATCCAAAACTTTCTTCTATCTCATGCATGTTAACACTTCAAAATTCGCTATCACAGGGAAAATTAAATGTGGCAATCTATGCCCATCATGAGGATTCTAAAGATATGAAATTCCGTGCATTGTTTCTTGAGATATATGACTATCACCGCAATAGTGTAAATCCTGCAAAATTCAGCCTAGCAGCGCCACCTGTTGGGTGATTTACTCCAAAACCTAATCAGCTACAGATTAGGCCAACGTCTAACCGAATCTCAAGTTTGAGGAAAATCCTGCATTAGTTTTTGAGTACATTAGTTGAGAGAGCATTAGTTATTGCGAAAACCGTGAAAAATCCAGCATAGCAGTGCCACCTATTAGGCAACTAACACGAAAACCTAATCAGCAACAACTTGTGTCAACGTCTAACTGAATCTGAAGTTTGATGAAAATTCGGGCATTAGTTCTTGAGATAGAGCTATTGCGGAAATCTTCAGAAATGCAGCATATCAGCGGCAACTGTTGGGCAATTTAAGCCAAAATCGAATCAACGTCGATTTATATCAGGGACTAACTGAATGTAATGTTTTATTAAATTCCGTGCATTAATTCTTGAGATAGAGCGCCCGCAAAATTTGTGTCACATACAGAAAGACAGACTCACAGACAGACATTTTGTAAAAACGTGTTTTTTGGGATCTCTGACCCGTAAAACGTGTAATTCCGTCGAAAATCGGAAGTCAAAAATTTTCTCGAATCCAATACTTTCTTCTGGTAAAGATGGAAGAAAGTAAAATTATAGTTTAAAAAAAAAAAAAAACAGTTTTATATAAGCCTGCAATGTTCGACTTGAAAATCACGTCATTTTTTTACCGCATTTCATGTTTTTTGTTTCCCAAAAATTTTCGTTACAATACATTTGGCATGGGCACCGAATTCGTATAAAAAAAAATTACTTATTTTTTTACGGTAGGTAGAAAGCGCTAACAAGTGAATTTACCAAAAAATATATAATTTTTGCTCTGCTTCTTTAGAGCAACAAAGGAAAAAAGAAAAAAAAATATTTAATCTAATTATTTACAATTCCTATATTGATTTCTTAGCGTAAATAAATTAATATTAAACCATTAACTGGTAAAAATGCATTTTTAAAGTATATTACTCTTTACATTTTTTTTATTTATGATTTATTACTTTCTACTTTTAAGCTTTTAAAATGTTTCATTGTTGGAGTTTCACAGCCATTTGGCCTATTTTTGCGTGCATGTATGGTTGCATCATTAGCCCTTTCAGCCCTAAATTTTGTTTCAGTTTGGGGTAAAAATCCCTTTTACGCTGATAAAATTAAAAGTAATTAACCAAACCACAGAAGTTAGGTTTTACTGAAGTTTAACAATTATGTTAGTTTCTGAAACCTAACAAATGTAGTTTTGCATATGAAAATAGTCGAAGGAGGAATTTCTGAAGACGTTTGGAAAATGTCGTATAATAACAGGATTTAACAGACATAAAAACATACCAGTATTTTTTATTATTTATCACAAATTATTCATTCGGAAAAGTAGTCCCTAATTTAAGTTTAAACCCTTTCGGCCCTGACTTTTTTCTTAAGGTCCAAAAAAATTTAATCTTTTGTCAAGTTTTTTTTTGTTTTTTTACTATTTCAAAGCTATATGTCGCTACTTGTCCACTAAAAAGTCAAAATATAGAATGCACATATGTGATTATGACGAGGATTTTACGTATCTGCAATGCGTTATTTATAGTGTAAAGCATTTTAAAAGTAAGGAACACATTTGTGACCGCCAGTGCTGAAAGGGTTAAATCCATTATTGTTTCAACCTCTTTACAAATGTAGGAGTTACGGAGAATTTTTGGCAATGGTCACGTGTGGCGAGCTAACGGATAAACGCCTTAAAATTAATGTATTAATTTATAATTAAAACTTAAGATTATTAAAATGTTGTACTGCCATCAAAAACACACCTGTGAACGCAATTTTTTATAATTCAAGCATTTTAGGACACTAATTACTAATCTATAATCACCCACTCGTGGACAGCCAACCTTCCGGTATAGGAGCTGATTAATCCACGAGGGGAAAACACATATCCACTATCCCGCGGAGACCCCAGTACACGCGAACGAGAATGGAAGCTCCAGCAGGCTGGAAGATCCTGCTTCATGAAAATTATATGATTATTACAGGTAATTCACAATGGGTTGCACTATTGGGAAAACCCGAGAAATTTTACAGTTACTAGTGAAGTGAGGACAGATGCCGCAGAGATTGCATTGGCGACACTAGCGCTCCCTACACCAATTTAAGAATTTCGTTGTGTGCCTAAGTGCTGTGTGGTGTTTTGTATGCGTTTCCGCCGCTTAATTGTCAGTATTTACATATTTATGCCAGTTTTTATGGTTCGAGTGGTGAGTTGCTAAAATTATTCTAATAAAGTTTTATTACATATTTTAAGCCAAATAAACAGAGATTTCATCCCAAAACCGATTGCAGCTGTAGACTAGATCCTCGTAGAATATAGATATGTGCTTGCATTTCTCTCACGTCGCTCACATGACACAAAATGGCGGCGCATCATCTTACCCACCACTATGGGACAGATGCCGCACTGAGTTTGAGGGGCAGATGCCGCAAAATATATTTTTGTTTTTCGGTTTACTAAATTCATCACTGCAATTTAAGTAGAACTTGCATTTAAATTAACCTATAGTAGCGCATTCTGCTACTTATCAAAATACTCTCAGCAACATTTTTGGTTCACCATGTGTGAATAAAGAAACCGTGAGCCGTTTACAATTCTCACCGTCTAAACTGTTAAACAGAATATATCCTATCACAATGGTCAAATGACCTATACAGACAAGTAAGAGAAAGCAAAAGGGTGCAAATATTACAAGCGCAGAGTTTATAAACAAGAAAAAAGAAGAAGAAAATAAAAAGCAAAAGAAACTAGAAAGCGTCAAAGAACTTCAGCTTGGCAGAAGTAAAATATGCAAAAAAGGGAAGGGAAAGATCAAACATGAAAACACCTTACTTGAGGAAGAAACTAAAATATGATCCATCTTCTGACAATGTGTAAATAGTTCCTCTTGTGGATTCTAATGGCAGTATTTGATTGGAATTTGATGACTCTGGATGTGTTGAGTGTCTGGAGTCTTATCATGAAACAGAGTGTAAAGTGGACAGAATTCAGTGCATCAAATTCAATCGATAACCGCATGAAAAAGGCTCACTTTACTTTTGCAACGGGAAGTGTGGTGTGATTGTGGACGAATGGAAATACAAAATCAAAGAATGAGAAGAAAGGCCAAAAATAAACAGGCTAGGACATAAATAGAATAGAACTAATACTTACATTAAGAGCAAACTGCAATGTTCGCCGGATGTAAACCAGTGATTTATGTATTTTTTGTAATTATGCTGTCTATTGTTTCCAATAGTTATACTGTCCATTCATGTAATGTTTTTCTTTTCATTTTCATTTTTTGTCTTAAGTTTTATTTTTTGAGCTTGCACTTTTGCAATTTCGTTAAACTTTTCACAATTTAGTGATATATATAATTTATGTAAATTTACTGTTATTTATTTTCATTTTAAGTAGTTTGAGGAAATAAAAATGTGATTTACTTGAAAAAAGGTAAACAGCATAACCTTTTTATCCATGCGGCATCTTACCCAGCACATAAAAAATGATGTTAAAAAAGGGCGTTTGGGACAATAATTATGCCTGCTTTATTAAGAGGGCTTTAACTTGTTTAACGTAGAAATTTGATTCTAAAGGATTTGATTAATGATTTCTGGTACTTAGTTTGTTGTTTTTTGCTTTATTGTACATTTTACAAGAAAAAAAGTAAAACTGCGGCATCTGTCCCCACTTTACTATAGTTCATGGTGAATACTTAAAATTATGTTATAAAATAAAGTTAATATAGGTACTTAATTACATCTAATTATTTATAGATGTAATTAAGATGTAATTAAGTACCTGGAAGTGGGTTATAAATCCACCGGGTAAATCTTTACCAGGTTGAGTTAAATAAAAGAAGGCAATAACATAGCATTTTCCTCCGCGCAGTTTTTTAAAATGTTTATTATGATGAACTTACAACAAAATTACTTTTGGCATAATATTATTAACTAGTCGGATGTGCCAGTACCAAAACGTTCTTCTATTTCATGCATCTTATAATATTTCAAAAAGTAGTTACAAATGTTTATCACTTCAATACTATACCAACTGTGATTTTCATCTTAAATTTCTGCTTCAGTCAATTAACCGGAGTAAAAACATCTTAATGAGATTTATCAAAATCAGCAGATTTTCTTTATTCTGTTGTGCATCAGCTGTTTGCGAATAGTCGGCTCAGCAGGGTGCGAAGTTCCCGTCGCTGCACGAGCCGCCGTAGTACAATAAAACTATGAAAAGTCATGAAAATTATACAAAAATCGCTATTACAGCGCCTCTTTTCGCCGGAGTATTTCCAAATTCAAAATGGACCTGCTTGCTATAGCCAAAAACATACACAAAAATTTGGTTCAATTCTATGCATAACTTCATACACTTTTCGATGGTACAATAATGAAAATGGCACATAAATCGCAATTATAGAGCCCCCTTTCGGCGGAATTTTCCCAAATTCAGAAAGGATCTGCTGACCATATCTGAGAACATACAAAAAAAATTTGGTTCGATTCCTGTGCATAACTTCATGTATTTTTCGATGGTACAATGGGGGTACACGGAAAGACAGACATTTGTATAAACATGATTTTTTGGGATCTCTAACCTCTAAAACATGTAAATACGTCGAAAACCGGAAGTCGAAAAAAAATTTCGATCACAATACTTCCTTCTATTGAAACCCCTTTAACCCGTCCCATGCTGTTTAACCCGTTCTATGCACGGGAGTTCATGAATTTAATTTTAAAACCTAAATTAAATATAACTATTCGATTTAGTAAAATATTTTTCTACTACTGCGCTTTCTTTTAATGAAATTTAATTTATCATGTTGCTATGGCAGCAGACAATAAAATGATATCTTTGTAATAAGGGAATAAATAGATAGTAAAAAGTTTTGTTGGTGTTTTGATAAAATGTTTGCTTTTTTTTTTTTTTAATTGTAATAATTAAGCGCAATTAAATAACCTCGAATTATTTGCATGTGAGGTAAAAGAATTATCGCAATACCCGCTACAGTTTTTTAGTATTGCACCGTGGCGTATGTAAACTCATATTGGTAAAAGAACTCGTGTGATTACGGGTTGAACATAAAAAAAAAAGGATTTTATTGTGAATTTTTAATTGTTGGCAGCTGCTATAACAAAAAATGCTTAAATTTGATAGGAAAATGCTGTTAAATTGGTGGTTTTTTATTAGTTAAAAGTTAACTATAAATTATTTCGATTCGGGATTGTTTTAATTACCTCGGCCGTGTTTTAATACACATGTACGTACATAACATTTCACAATTCTGGCTTCCAAATTGTGGATTTGTAGAGCCTTACAGACAGACAAATTTTCATTTTTATATATTAGATTATTTGCATGTGAGGTAACAGAATTACCGTAATACCCGCTACACCTTTTTATTATTGCAGCGTGGCGTACGTAATATGTATATCTCACATTGGTTAAAGATCTCGTGCGATTACGGGTTGAACAATAAAAAAAAGGATTTTATTGTGAATTTTTAATTGTTGGGAGCTGCTATAACGAAAAAAGTTTAAATTTGATAGGAAAAAAGTTAACTATAAATTATTTCGATTCCGGATTGCTTTAGTTGACTCGGCCGTGTTTTAATACACATGTACATAACATTTCACAATTCTGGCTTCCAAACTGCTGATTTGTATATCATTACAGACAGACAGACCAATTTTCATTTTTATATATCAGATAGAAGAAAGTAAAAATTCTAACAAATATTCATCGGTCTTATTCTAACGAAACATAGCCCAAAAATTCATGATTAGATAGAAATTTATGCTCGAAATTTCGCGAATGTTTAATGGAAGCAGTTTAATAATTTTTAAAACTATTTCGCGGAGATGAAATCAACTTTTAACAAATTCAAGGTTTAATTCAAAATGATAAATTAAAAAGTTCACTTCAGAGATTTCTGAAATATTCCATTCAAATTTTCGAAATTCTGAGTGTACAAATCTGTCTATGTCGTGTAAGCTGGAAATTTCCCTGGAGTATTTGAGTTTTATATTTGAATAATTCGCAGGAAAATTTTCGCAAACGATATTCCAAAATCCAACTTTTCAAGGATGGAATGAATTATTCAAAGACTGAATAATTTAAATAGTATTTGCCTAGATTAAAATTATAAGGGTATAATTTAAACTTTTCAGAGGATTTTTCTTATAAGATAGTGAAAACCTGTGACGGCGCGAAATTTGCTTAATTTTAATGAAATATTGGACTAATTTTGTATACTGCTTGCATATGTCTCATAACATTTTATACGGTCATACTATAGTCTGACCTTATAAAAGTGAAACTTGTAAAATCATTTAATTTTAGAGTCCGACGTAAAGGACTAAAATTCTAACTCAAACTAAAAAGACTGTGAAAATGGCCAATTTCTATCCTGGACATAAAAATGCCTACTAAATTTTTTTAATTATAATTTTTAAATTGTATATTATATCTATTCAATATTGTATAATATTGAGGTTCGCAGCAGTTGTTAAACAAATCTTTTCTATTTTCTTAGGATTTTAAAAATAGTTTTCTATTATTGTCAATCGGGGTGATTTTTTATGTTGTTTTGCCTCTTGTTGTCTTTAAAGATTAAAAAATTATTGAAATTTTCATTTAAACAATATCTAGTTCACTTTTTCGTAGCGTCAAGATATCAATTGTAAATTTTCAAGGGCGGTGGTTCATTTTTGCACCACTTAATTTTAATACCTAAATGCCACATTGGATTTTCGGAAGGAATGAATATTTTCTTTTTAGTAAATATGTAAAGAAAATCTTTTACTTGATTTTCAAATAAATTTGTTTGTAAATTCTGGTATCAGTCAATTCTTTCAGAATTTTGCGAGTAGGAGTGCTTTACCCTTGAAAGGATTAAGGGTTATTTTTATTGGTTCTTTTAATCCATTTTTTGAAAAATAAAATGATTTCATAACTCGAAAGTTAAATTCTAACAACTTCCTTATTTAAATATCTATCAGTTTACTTTCAACTCAAGTTTAAATAATATTTTAATTTACAATAACTCTATTTCACTTTTAAGAAAAAACGTATAAATAAATAAATAAAATACATAAATATGAAAATGTATTTCTTTAAAAGAGGGCATTCATTATTTTAAACAAATTTTGCTGCGTTGTTTTCAAAATAATTAGTCAAGTAAAGTTATAACTCAAGTTCATATGTTTTTAAAACCATTTGTTAATGTTACAGAAACAGGGCTACTCAAGCGAGTTAAAACGTAAAAAATTACAGTTGTTTAGAACTTTAAAAACCCTAATAAAAATGAAAGCATAACATAATCAAGAGTTAAGTTTGTTTAAAATAAATGTGTCTGGGTGAGTGCACCCCAAACTAGTTTAATCTTTCAAGAATTATGACTTTGGAGATGTTTTAAATTTTAATCCAGTTATAAGCGCGTGTGTTTATTTTGAAATTTTTGCTTTTTGTAAAGAGAATATGTTATGCAAAATTAGGTTATTATTTTTTTATTATTTAATTTCATGTGTTTTTTATTAGTAACAATTAGAAAAAGTCACTTGTAGTCATACATTGTAGTAGATTGTCCAAAATTCTGAAATGTGCAATATTTATAATTTCATTCAAATCTTTTACTTAAAATATTTTTTTAGTATTTTGTAGAATTAGGAAATGTACAAATATAATGCTCTTACAATAGAAATATAGAAATATTTCCGAAATGAAACTCTTCCCTCCCCTCCCCCAATCTTTCCCCGTCAAGAAAGTTGAAAAGATGCAAAGGCAAAAGAAATCATCCTTTTAAAAATATATTTGTTTTGTGAAAGCAACACTGCTTTTAGAATAAGATAAACTAAAGTATCTATAACTCATTCTAAACTGTATTACTACTAATCGATGTATTAACCCTTTGGGGACGAGCGACCGGTATTCGTGCCACGTAAGGTGCTCAGAATCAGGAATTATTCTCACCAGTAAATTTTTATTGTAAATTTTGTCTTATTTAATCCGAGCATTTTCCCGATTCAATTAGGCAAAAATTTCTGTTTTAAAAAACTGGTGATTAAAGATTAAAAATTCTGTAAAAGACGCTCGTCCCGAAGGGGTTAAATGAATTTTATAACAAGTTATTGTAATGGGACTTTAAAGTACCGTCGGGGCATAAAGAGTTAAAGCAAGGTCATTTTCACCACAGGTAATATTTCACGTTTGTAAAATTAGTAACTGAGTTTTTATTTATTCTTTTGTTATGGCTTATTTGAACTTGAACAAACACTATTCTGTAAAGTTGTCTGAAAGTCGAGAACGGCGAGAACGAGACTTTTTTAAGAAATAAAAAATTGGCTAAAAAATGAATTTTCATTAGAAACTCATTTGTGAAATGAATTATTTACTACTACTTTGTGAATATTAATGAACCAAGATTCCAAAGTAGATGCGCAGATTTATTGTAGTACTATATGTGTTCAGACTACCCTTTACTAAATTTTGTCAACGAATCACGAAAAAAAGCGAATTTCGTCAACGAATCGCGAAAAAACGCGTGTTTCGTCAAATAATTGCGGGGAAAATGTGAATTTCGTCAATCTTAGCAGAAAAACGTCAACTTCGTCAAAGGTTCACGAAAAAAAAAAAAAAACATTAATTTTATCAAAGGATCGCAGAAACAACGCAAATTTTGCCAAAAAATTGCAGAAAAACATGAATTTTGTCAACAGATTGCAGAAAAAAAAACAAATTTTATCAAAGGATCGCAAAAAAACTGGCAAATTTCGTCAAAGCATCGCGAAAAAAATCGCAAATTTCGTAAAACGATCACTATAAAACCTAAATTTCGTCAAAGAATCGCGGAAAAAAACGCAATTTTAGTCAGAGAATCGCTAAAGAAAATTCGCGATTTTCGTCTAAAGATTGCCGTAAAAAACGTGAAATTCGCCAAAGGATGGCGACTTAGACTCCGAAAATCAGTCGTGAAAGCAAAAATTTTAATGGCAACTGACGACCGTGAACCTGCACCTATACTTTACACATATTATGATTTTTGAACAAAAATTATTTTGATCGTTTTAGAGATGTATAGACTGAGAAAAAAAAATTGAGGAAAAGGAATTTCGAATACATTATGATGTGTTATTTTCGTCACTTACTTTTAAAAAGTAGGAAAGCACACTTTCTGCCATAAGTATATTGCAATGTATTTTTATTTTTTTTTTAACTTTAGTTACTTAAATGTACATTTTAAGAAGGAAAAGTTATAGGATGAGCCGACTTTTGCTCTTATTTTGCTCTTTTTTTGACTTTTGCCGCTATTTGTGCTCGTCCACTGTCGACGTTAGAAACCGATAAACTCTTTCATTACACATGCCTGAGATGGTTGTGTTTTCTAACTTTTAATAATTGATTTTTATGTATTTTTTGGCACTTTATCCGAAAATGACCTTCATTTTTAACCATCCCGTCAGGATTTTTCGCAAATCATACATATCTAAGAGTCTTCTTCTTCAGGAGTTTCACCTAAACAGCGGGTTTCCTCGACCCATAAAAATAATTCTGAGAGATCCTTTCCATCTCTCTCTGTCCACGATAATATCTTTATTTAACTTTTATATATCCATAGTCTCTCGAATAGAACTTTGCCAAGTCATCCTCGGTCTGCCCCTCCTACGTTTGCCGTCCGGGCACCATTCAAAGGGAATTGTAGGAAGGCGTTCCTCTTTCATTCTGCGGACATGACCGTACCATCTAAGCTTGTTATACTCGATTGTATTAATAACATTTTGTTTGAATTGCATTATTGCACGTATTCTTGAGTTTCTAATTTTATCCAGCCTAGACATTCTCGCTGATTTTCGTCAGAAGTCCATTTTGGAAGACAGGAGTTTCTTTTTTAGGTGGCGATTTAATGTCCATGTCTCTGCGCCATGCAGCAAAATGCTTTGTACAATATCATTATAAATTAATCGCTTAATTTTAAGTAGAATGTTACTACACCGTTGAACAGTTGTTTTGTTTGTTTGTTCTGTTTTGTTTATGGCGGCCAATTATCTACACGAGGTATATGGGCCCGTTGGGGGTACCCTCCCTGGGGGTCTTTCTAATGCAATCTAACCCGTATTTACGCAAGGAAATCCAAGGTTCGAAGAAAACTACGGAAAACTCCGAACGATTAGGCCGACGGGTGCTAAAGGTTCGAACACAGCACCTCCTGTCTACCAGTTTCGAGAGCAGAACCTCTCGAGCACAGGTGGGGCCCTCCACAGAACAGAATTCAACATTGCTATTGCTTTTCTGCCTTCACCAGTTCTTCTTTCAACATCTCTCTGGCTTAATTATCTTCATAAATGATAGATCTAAGGTATTTGAATTCCTCTACAGTTTTAATATTAGACATCATTCGAAGACAACACAATTCAAACGTAGACATCATTCAATAAAATGTCGGTTTTCTGACCTGTAGTTAAATGTTCTGCAAAAAGTAAAAAAATAGCGAAAATCTGATACTATAAAATAGATGTGGGTTTTCATTTTTTTTTTCTTTTTAACTTTTGATATTTTTTTAAATGTGTTTTTAGAGCTTAATCCGAAAGTGCTCTTCATTTTTAACAATTTCTTCAGGATTTTTCGGAAATAATAAATTTCAAACTTAAAAAGTCAAAAAATAGCGAAAATGTGTCAAAGGCTTACCAAAAAAGGGGAAATGTTTTAAGTACATCTGCGACAAATTTCCAGCCTTATCAACCGCCAAAATAAAAGAGGACACCGAGATTGAACTTCATAGAAAATATAAAAAGAAAAGCGCAAGGCAGAACACGAGCGGTTCAAAGAATAGAATAAAACTGTAAGGATTTTAAATACACAATATTTTACATGTTCAGCTGTAAAAATGATAGTATAAGCCGAAAGGTGAATAAATTATTATTCAAATTAAAGTTTTACATTTATTTTATAGTATCAGATTTTCGCAATATTTCGGCTTTTTAAAAATTTAAAAATTTACGATTTGCGAAAAATCCTGACGTAATGGTAAAAAATGGAGGTCACTTTCGGATTCAGAGCTACAGAATGCAAAGAATCAATTATCAAAGTTAAAAACACAACCATCACATCTATTTTATAATATTAGATTTTTGCTATTTTTAGGTAGCTTTCTTTACAAAAAGCTACCTATTGTAGCCGTTCGGAGGAAAGCGATTTCAAGAAATTTTGGTATATTTTCATCGATCATGACCCCCAGACACCGAAACCACCCTCCGTTCAAAATTTATATATATATATATATATATATATATATATCAATATATATATATATATATATATATATATATATATCAATATATATATATATATATATATATATATATATCTGACCTATGTCACACTGTAACTCTCGTATTTATGAACCGATTTGGATGTAATTCGGTGTGTACATAGTACATACCAATGTCTCGACCGAGTTCGTTGGCCAGCTTCATCCGCCATTTTGTTTCAAAATGGCGGCCATTTAAAATTTTTTAAAAAATTTAAAATTTGAAATGTGGTACCAAAAAATTGAAAATGGAAAAATATTTTTTTCTTATGTATTTGACCTTTATACAAAGACTCCGTAGCAGTTTTTGTTTCGTCTATATCTTTAAAAATGACTGAGTTATAGCATTTTGAATTTCTAGCGAAGCTGACATTTTGAAACGTCCTGAATTTTGTCACGTGATAAAAGGCGTATTTATGAATCGATTTGGATGTAACTTCGTTTATACATAGTACAGGCCGATGTCTCGAACGAGTTCGATGGCCAGCTTCATCCGCCATCTTGTTTAAAAATGGCGGCCATTTAAAATTTTAAGAAAAATTTAAATTTGAAATGTGGTAGCAAAAAATTGAAAATTGAAAAATTATTTTTTTCTTATGTGTTTGACCTTGATAAAAAGATTCGGTAGCAGTTTTTGTTTCGTCTATATCTTAAAAAATGACTGAGTTATAGAATTTTGAATTTCTAGCGTGGCTGACATTTTGAAACGTCCTGATTTTTGACACGTGATAACAAACGTATTTATGAACCGATTTGGATGTACCTTGGTGTGTACATAGTACATACAAATAACTCAACCGAGTTCGTTGACCAGCTTCATTCGCCATCTTGTTTCAAAATTGTGGCCATTTAAAAAAATTTAAAAAAAATAAATTTAATATGAGATACCAAAAAATTGGAAAATGAAAAAGATTTTTTCTTGTATGTGTTTGGCCTTAATACAAAGATTCCGGAACAGGTTTTGTTTTGTCTACATCTAAAAAAATGGCTGAGTTATAACATTTTGAATTTCTATTGGGGCTGACATTTTAAAACGACCTGATTTTTGTCACGCGATAACAGTCGTATTTATGAACCGATTTGATTGTAACTTGGTGTGTACATAGTACATACAAATAACTCAACCGAGTTCGTTGACCAGCTTCATTCGCCATCTTGTTTCAAAATGGTGGTCATTTAAAAAAATTTTAAAAAAAATTAAAATGAGATACCAAAAAATTGGAAAATGAAAAAGAATTTTTTTTGTATGTGTTTGACCTTAATACAAAGATTCCGGAACAGGTTTTGTTTTGTCTACATCTAAAAAAATGGCTGAGTTATAACATTTTGAATTTCTAATGGGGCTGACATTTTAAAACGACCTGATTTTTGTCACGCGATAACAGTCGTATTTATGAACCGATTTGAATGTAACTTGGTGTGTACATAGTACATACAAATAACTCAACCGAGTTCGTTGACCAGCTTCATTCGCCATCTTGTTTCAAAATGGTAATCCTTTTAAAAAAATTTTAAAAAAAATTAAAATGAGATACCAAAAAATTGGAAAATGAAAAGGATTTTTTTTTGTATGTGTTTGACCTTAATACAAAGATTCCGGAACAGGTTGTGTTTCGTCTACTAAAAAAATGGCTGAGTTATAACATTTTGAATTTCTATTGTGGCTGACATTTTAAAACGACCTGATTTTTGTCACGCGATAACAGGCGTATTTATGAACGATTTGAATGTAACTTGGTCTGTACATAGTACATACCAATGTCTCGACCGAGTTCGTTGACCAGCTTCATTCGCCATCTTGTTTCAAAAGGGTTGCCATTTAAAAAAAATGTAATTTAAAATTTAAAATGAGGTATTAAAAAATTGGAAAACAAAAAAGATTTTTTTTATGTGTTTGGCCTTGATACAAAGATTCTGGAGCAGTTTTTGTTTCTGAAAATTTGTTCTTTTGTTTATATCTTAAAAAGTGGTTGAATTATAGCACTTTGAATTTCTATCATGGCTAACACTTTGAAACGATCTTGTATTTGTCACGCGATACCACACTTATTCGCCTATTTCGATGGAAGAAGGCATGTGGATAGTATACATCAATATCTCGACCAAGTTCGCTGGCCAGCTTCATCAGCCATCTTGTTTCAAAATGGCGGCCATTAAATTAAAAAAAAATTATATTTCAAGTGAGGTGCAAAAAAATTAGAAATTGAAAAAGGTTTCTTTCTTAAGTATTTGACCTTGATATAAGGATTCAGGAGCAATTTTTTGTTTGTCTTTATCTTAAAAAATGGCTCAGATATAGCAGTTTCAATTTCTAAAGTGGGTGACATTTTGAAAAATCTGATTTTTTGCCTGCGACAGCACTCGTATATATCAACCGATTCCGATATGAGTGAGCATGTGCGCAGCAATTACTAAGGTCTCGACCAAGTTCACTGGTTAGCCTCATCTACCATGTTGTCTTAAAATGGCAGGCACTTTAAGAAATCGCCGAATTTGGCAGTCAAATATAAGTGGCTTTAAATAAAAGCAGCTTGGATAAAGCTGACTAATTTCGCGAAATTCTCATTCATAATGATTTAGTATTGATAAAAATTAGTATTGAATCTCCTACATTCGGTTTCCACTTAATTGAGCTTCGTGTGTTTGAATAATATAAGTTGGCTTTTTAAAAATAAGGAATATGAAAGCTACCTCTTCCTCCCGGCACTGGCCGGAAGGACTTTTAGGTAGCTTTCTTTACAAAAAGCTACCTATTGTAGCCGTTCGGAGGAAAGCGATTTCAAAAAATTTTGGTATATTTTCATCGATCATGACCCCCAGACCCCGAAACCACCCTCCGTTCAAAATTGATATATATATATCTGACCTATGTCACACTGTAACTCTCGTATTTATGAACCGATTTGGATGTAATTCGGTGTGTACATAGTACATACCAATGTCTCGACCGAGTTTGTTGGCCAGCTTCATCCGCCATTTTGTTTCAAAATGGCGGCCATTTAAAATTTTTAAAAAAATTTTAAATTTGAAATGTGGTACCAAAAAATTGAAAATGGAAAAATATTTTTTTCTTATGTATTTGACCTTTATACAAAGACTCCGTAGCAGTTTTTGTTTCGTCTATATCTTAAAAAATGACTGAGTTATAGCATTTTGAATTTCTAGCGAAGCTGACATTTTGAGACGTCCTGAATTTTGTCACGTGATAAAAGGCGTATTTATGAACCGATTTGGATGTAACTTCGTTTATACATAGTACAGGCCGATGTCTCGAACGAGTTCGTTGGCCAGCTTCATCCGCCATCTTGTTTAAAAATGGCGGCCATTTAAAATTTTAAGAAAAATTTTAATTTGAAATGTGGTAGCAAAAAATTGAAAATTGAAAAAATATTTTTTTCTTATGTGTTTGACCTTGATAAAAAGATTCGGTAGCAGTTTTTGTTTCGTCTATATCTTAAAAAATGGCTGAGTTATAGCATTTTGAATTTCTAGCGTGGCTGACATTTTGAAACGTCCTGATTTTTGACACGTGATAACAAACGTATTTATGAACCGATTTGGATGTACCTTGGTGTGTACATAGTACATACAAATAACTCAACCGAGTTCGTTGACCAGCTTCATTCGCCATCTTGTTTCAAAATTGTGGCCATTTAAAAAAATTTAAAAAAAATAAATTTAATATGAGATACCAAAAAATTGGAAAATGAAAAAGATTTTTTCTTGTATGTGTTTGACCTTAATACAAAGATTCCGGAACAGGTTTTGTTTTGTCTACATCTAAAAAAATGGCTGAGTTATAACATTTTGAATTTCTATTGGGGCTGACATTTTAAAACGACCTGATTTTTGTCACGCGATAACAGTCGTATTTATGAACCGATTTGAATGTAACTTGGTGTGTACATAGTACATACAAATAACTCAACCGAGTTCGTTGACCAGCTTTATTCGCCATCTTGTTTCAAAATGGTGGCCATTTAAAAAAAATTTTTAAAAAATTAAAATGAGATACCAAAAAATTGGAAAATGAAAAAGATTTTTTTTTGTATGTGTTTGACCTTAATACAAAGATTCCGGAACAGGTTGTGTTTCGTCTACTAAAAAAATGGCTGAGTTATAACATTTTGAATTTCTATTGTGGCTGACATTTTAAAACGACCTGATTTTTGTCACGCGATAACAGGCGTATTTATGAACGATTTGAATGTAACTTGGTCTGTACATAGTACATACCAATGTCTCGACCGAGTTCGTTGACCAGCTTCATTCGCCATCTTGTTTCAAAAGGGTTGCCATTTAAAAAAAATGTAATTTAAAATTTAAAATGAGGTATTAAAAAATTGGAAAACAAAAAAGATTTTTTTTTATGTGTTTGGCCTTGATACAAAGATTCTGGAGCAGTTTTTGTTTCTGAAAATTTGTTCTTTTGTTTATATCTTAAAAAGTGGTTGAATTATAGCACTTTGAATTTCTATCATGGCTAACACTTTGAAACGATCTTGTATTTGTCACGCGATATTACACTTATTCGCCTATTTCGATGGAAGAAGGCATGTGGATAGTATACATCAATATCTCGACCAAGTTCGCTGGCCAGCTTCATCAGCCATCTTGTTTCAAAATGGAGGCCATTAAATTAAATAAAAAAATATATTTAAGGTGAGGTGCAAAAATATTAGAAATTGAAAAAGGTTTCTTTCTCAAGTATATGATCTTGATATAAGAATTCCGGAGCATTTTTTGTTTTGTCTTTATCTTAAAAAATGGCTCAGATATAGCAGTTTCAATTTCTAAAGTGGGTGACATTTTGAAAAATCTGATTTTTTGCCTGCGACAGCACTCGTATATATCAACCGATTCCGATATGAGTGAGCATGTGCGCAGCAATTACTAAGGTCTCGACCAAGTTCACTGGTTAGCCTCATCTACCATGTTGTCTTAAAATGGCAGGCACTTTAAGAAATCGCCGAATTTGGCAGTCAAATATAAGTGACTTTAAATAAAAGCAGCTTGGATAAAGCTGACTAATTTCGCGAAATTCTCATTCATAATGATTTAGTATTGATAAAAATTAGTATTGAATCTCCTACATTCGGTTTCCACTTAATTGAGCTTCGTGTGTTTGAATAATATAAGTTGGCTTTTTAAAAATAAGGAACATGAAAGCTACCTCTTCCTCCCGGCACTGGCTGGAAGGACTTTTTTTACTTTTTACCCGATTGCTAAGAAGGGTTATGTGTTTGACGCGCATCTGGATATCTATGTGGGTATGTGGATTTCTTTATAGCCTCGAAACATCCCAACGACTGGATGGATTTTAATGAATGAGGTCTTTATCGATTCGTCTTAAACGTCCGATGGTTACAGGCCAGATTTTGTTTTCATAAATTCAAAATGATGGCCGTAAAATACAAAATGGTGGTAGAGACGAAAGAAAAATTTTACGCACCATATTGAGTGACATATCATTAGATAGATCTTTCAAAATGAAGACAATGTTTCCTAAACTATTTTACAGTCAGAAGATCCGTTTAAATATTACACAACCTGAAAGTTGTGTAGGTAAAATCTCCAGCTTAACTGTAACTCTAATCTTCATTGACATCTATAGGCCTCATCAAAACAGTGTTTATAGATAGGAACTAACAATTAAGCACAACTTAAAAGTCATCAATACAAGTGGAAAAAAGGTAATTTAAACTAAAAATTCGTCAATAAAAAATTAAATTAAAAAAAAATAAAAAAAACTCGACTGCGTAAAAAGCGAACTAAAAAGAGGGAAACAAGATGGCGTAGGAAAATACTAGAGTGTGTAATAGAAATCTTTTTTTTTTTTTTTTTACTTAAGTAATTGCAGTCGGAGGCAAACATGTAGGTAGGAGGAGCCACAGTACATACCTAAACATGAATCTGATGCCTCCGACTGCAATTACTTAAGTAAAAGGAAAAAAGATTTCCATTACACACTCTAGTATTTTCCTACGTCATCTTGTTTCCCTCTTTTTAGTTCGCTTTTTACGCATTCAGGTTTTTTTTATTTTTTTTTATTTAATTTTTTATTAACTTTGAAATTTACAATTTGCGAAAAACCTTAACGTGATGGTTAAAAATGAAGATTATTTTCGGATTCAGCGCTTCACAATGCACAAGAATCACTTATCAAAAGCTAAAAAGCATGGCACAACCTGAATTTTGGAGGTTAGTGTTGAACATTCATGAGCTCTTATGAGGGTCATTCTATGCAAATGATGAACGTTTCGGCCATGTTCTAATAGAATAGGACTTAATGAATATTCGTTAGAATTTGTAATGCTGGCACATGAATTTTTCATTATTGAAAGCTTCATCATCTTATTCTGTAATTATTCACAAAAAAAAAAAAAAAAAAAAAAAAAAAAAAAAAAAGATAAAAAAGCAATTTAACAAATTACAACGACCATTTGGAAAATGATTTTTTTCAAAGACTAAAATTTTAGACATAAAAAATCGCACGGAGTTGATCATACATTACGTACGCCATGAATTAAAGATTAATAGTGTTATTACACGTAAAAATCGCCTTCGACAAAAATCGCCTGCGACTCGTCAGATTTCCTGAAACTTACGTATTATCCACCTTAAAATTACGTATTATCCAAGCATTTCCTTGGCTGTTCGGGAAAAAGCTCTTCCATCGTCAGATTTCCAAGAAATCTGACGATCAATTTTAAATGAAATTTCATTTTTAAACTTCTAAACATCCCACAATATTACTTTTTACACCGTCGTATAGAGAAAAACATGTACTTTTAAATGCAATTTGTTTGAAAGCTGTATTTCAATTTGTTTCTGAGTTATTAATTTTTTTTTGTAGTTTTTACTACTTTTTGTCATAGTGGCAACAGGAGTATCCATCTCTGTTGAAAGTAAAGGGAAATACAGATTACTGTATAGACCAATCAGAAAACGAATAAAATGCGAATTAAACCAATAAAAAGCTTCAGATATGCTTTTGATTTCTTACCCTCATGAGGACAATAACCATTTTCCCAAATGGTTAATATAAAAGCAGCTTTAGGAAATTTCTTAAAACAGAAGCAATTTTACATATATAAGTTTTCTTTTAATGCTGAGGAGTATTTATTAACTCATTTTCGGCCAAAGGTACGTAAACGCACCATTTCAATAAATATTTTTTTATTAACATTGTGAAATATTTTTCACTAATTTTATTTTTCTGCTATTTTTAAGGGTTCTGGAGACATCTATAAAATATCAGTAATTCAATTGGAGTAAACACTTTCTGTTGAGAAATTTTCAAAAGACGCTAGTCTTTTAAAATTGAAACGGTTATTGAAAAATTCGAATTTTGAAAATGTATAATTATTCCACTTGAGATTAATCATACGTTTTTATAATGGATTAAAGTTGCAAGTTCTGTAAATAAAATAATAATGAAACAAATGTCATAAAAAATTTAAAAAAATTATTAATTTTAAATTTAATGGTGCGTTAGCGCACCATTTACAGAATTCATGAAAATGCTGTATGCATTTTATTTCTGAAATAAAATATTATTTTTCCTGCACGAAACTTTTTTTTGTCTTAATGAATGTAATTTAAGCATATTTCAATGAAAATAATATCACATTTTATAAAATTTCTATGCTTGGCTTAAAATGGGTTAACCTAATTCTAACAAGGGAATTTATGCAATTCCTTTACACTGAACTCTACTCCTTTAAGCTAAACGCTCTAAAAAAAGAGACATACCTTTCTTAATTTACAAAAAATATAATATAATAACCAACGAAAATATACGACGATACTTGATATTCGCAACTATTGCACAAAACTGATTAACATTTCATTGAGATTTAGCTAATAATGCCCCGATATTGATTTACACTAGAACTATCCTTCTTCCACTCAGAAGTTTAAATTAAACCTTTACTATTTTAAACTAGACAAACACTGCTTAAATTGTCTAAATAATTCATTCTATTTACTAAAACTCAGATTTTTAGAATATCGTTTGCGAAATTTTTACCATGAAATTTTCAAACACAAAACGCAAATACACCAGGGAAATTTCCAGGTAAAAATGACAGACAAATATACATGCGGAATTTAGGGAACTTTAAATAAAACCGTTATTTAGAGAAATGCTTGATTTCAAAATTCTCTAGAGTGAAATATTTAATTTATCAATTTCAATGAAATTTCGATTTAGTTAAAAACAAACTTTATTTTACCTCCATGAAAGAGTTCAAGAAATCATTAAATCATTTCACTAATAGCGTTAAACATTTAAGAATTCTTAGACAAATTTCTAGCTAATAATAAAATTTTCAGCAATGTTTAATTAGTACAAAGGTCTGTTGAATATTTGTTAAAACTTTTAATCAAGTCATATGCATATTTCGTCGAAATTTGTTTAGTTTTATGTTCATTACTAGCAGAACTGTAGGCGTTGCCCGGGCCCGTGTTAATAACCTTAAATAAATGTCAGATTTGTATGATTTTACATCTTTAATCCGACTTTGCATAAATTTATATTTTTTAATGAAAAATTCGTGAAAAAAATATTTATATTTAGTCGTAAAAGCATCCGTAAGAAGAGACTTTTTGTATTTTCACGTAGGTTCGTTTCATAGTTTAAAAAATATATATAGTCCTTGTTGTCCGAACAATTTGAATTTTTTATCTGTTATAAAATAACGGCGTGTAAACATTTCGTGAAAAAATGTTGATATCTAATTGTAAAAGAAATATGTTTTCGTCCCACTTTTTGTTTTGTTTTGTTTTGTTTTCGCGTCGGAAAGTAAAGTAACCTGTATAGTCAGGAATTTTTTCGTAACAGTTTACATTCCTAATTTTGAAAACCGATCGCATCGTTGAAGAGAAGAAGGTCTTAGCTTTAAATAGGTAATTTTTGTGAATCGGTACCTCTGAAATCGAGAACTTAGAGAGCGTCGCCGAAAGGAATAAAAAGTCAACCGCAAAAACGACCCGTTTCGATTTTTTTTAAAGGGTTAATAACAATATTTTTTTTCAAGCTCATTGCTACGTTTAAGACGTAAATGTGCAAAATTTAAATATATGTCTTCCTTTATTCCGTGTTCCAAATGCTTCGGGCGATGGACGTTCAGACAAAAGAACAAAAAATACCAGCATTTTGTTAATCCCTTCTATCCGCTCTTAAAAGCAACGATTGCGACTCCGCCAGTTTTCAAAAAAAGATAGCTTTTTACAAATTTTTAATTAATATCTGGGATAATTATCAAAACATGAAAAATCTTATCCCCGGGTTCTTCAAGACCTGCCTTGTACTTCCTTTATCTAAATTTTCAGACAGGCAGATTTTGCTAGCTATCGCCAACAGACAGACAGACACACACACACTTAGCGAAACTTTATTTTATAAACTTTATTAGTACAGATAATAAAGAATTATATTATGCAAACATAAAAATTCTTGAACAGATGGGGCATGGATATTGTATAATAATTTATTCAGAACATTTATGATGTACTGAAATTACAGTAGAGCACCGATTATCCGAACTCCAATTAACCGAACTTCCAATTATCCGAACAGCCTATTTCTCTCAAAAAATTATTTTAATGATAATGTGATTGTAGATGAGATTTAAGATGAAAAAGAAATTGAAGAAATGAAAACGAATGCACTGAAAATGACCGAGGTCCATCACATCACCAAGCCTTTGAATGTTTGGAAACAGCTATGAAATGGCTCAAACGGCAGAAGAACTCTCATCCTATTCAACTTAAGAAGAATTAGAGATATGGCAGCATTGGAAAGAACGTTTTCTTTGAAACAAGCAACAATCGAAAGCTTTTTTGCTTAAATTATAATCTCTGGAGTTCAGAAAATGAAAGAAAGAGAAAAAGAAAATTTTAAATGATAAAAATGTAAACAAAAAACAGTTTTCAAACGCGCTAGCACTAACTGGTGCTGCCAGTCCTAAGCCTGGATAAAGTGTGAAGGTTTTAGTATAGTCAGGAACGTCCTTTAAATTGTCTGTCCATTTATCCGAACTTATTTGCTTATCAGAACTGGGGTCGGTCCCGGCTTGTTCGGATAATCGGCGCTCTACTGTATTGTAAATCTACAGTCCTGAATACTTTGCCGTGAAAAAAAGAAAACTTAATGAATTCTTCACAGAATGGGATTGAATATATCCGTTGCACTCCTGAGATACTTTGAAAACTTCTGCCGTAGACTAATTAGCATTCATAATATTTTTTATACACTTAAACTTTTGTATCACAGCGTTTCATACCTCCCAGTGGCGCAGCCACGGGAGGAGTTTGGGGGTTAAAACACCCCCCAGAGCTAAGAAAAATTACTAAAATTGCCTCTTATAAGAATCAAAACCAAAATTAATATTTAAACGTTTTGGCGTTTTTCGAAATCCGCCGCTTTGAGAAATCAAACTCTATTCAACAAAATGATTCAATTAAACGGCGAAAATTTTATTTAAAACCGTGAAAGCGCATATTACATGCACTGGTTTTGTGAAAATTGGTTATTTGGACTAAGTCACTTTTTCGAGACGTCTTATGCTAAAATAATGGTCATTTCCTGCCACACAGACGCTTTGAGTTTAAGTATTATACAAGCCATTTCTTAATTGCACTTCTGTCTTTGTTCCATGTTCGAAACAATAATAGACCATCGAATTTCAGAAAAAACATGAAACATACACTTTGCAGATCTCTCTCAGTTTCAAACGCCCTGTTTTACGGTTTTTGCTCCCAATTATATCTAAGTTGGTTGTGTTTATGACGGCCAATTATCAACACAAGGGATATAGGCCCTAAGGGGGTGGAGGTGCCCTTCGTGGGGGTCTTTCTAAGGGAACCTAACCCGTATTTACACTTGGAAAGACAAGGTTTCGAAGAAAACCACGAAAACTCCGAAACGATTAGGCCGACGGGCGCGATTGGTTTCGAACCCACCCAATTATATCTAACACCAAGCTTTTTACGTACTCAAGTAAAAATCTTTGTAAAATAAGAATTAAAAAAAGTAGTAACTATAAAGTTGTAAAAAGCTGTTTTTGATTGTGATTGAACAAGTTATCGCAATCAGTGTGTCGTTCGATCTCAGTCATGTCTCAGTGTGTCCATTTGTTCCTTAGGAGATCTGTACACAAATTTAAAGAATGTATTCCATTAGTTAGTAATGTAGCAACGAGTAATGGTGTTTGCTCTCGGAGAAGCATTGCCACCCGTGTCACGTAAGAAAGAAGCATTTATTGTAATTTCATTGCGTTATAGATAATATGTCTGTGAGTATGGATTTTGAAAAGAGAGGGTTAAATGTAAAACATTTTCTTAGACTGTATAAAATATAATTATTACACAATTTTATGCTAATCATGCATTAATTTAAATTAAGCCCATTGTTGAAAATCTGCAGTTTTAGCTTTATCAGGGTTGTGTTTTTGACGTCAAAAACTGGTTTAAACTGTCATAAACTGGTTTAAACTGTCGAAAACTGTCATAAACTGGTTTTAACCGTCGAAAACTGCCAAAAACATGTAACACGCTAAAACATTTTAACAATAGGTAAACATTAAATAAGTCAATGATTTATGTGATCTTTTATTGAAATTTAATAATTTAAAAAATATATTATTTGCAATAAAATATTTTTTTTTTTTTGGATTTTTCAACCAGAAGAAAATAATTTTGTACAATTAAATAATCCGGATCAATTTTACCCTGCAGCATGCTGCAGCACACCACGTGTTTAGCACATTTATTTACACCCAAAAGATTTTTGAGTTTAGAGTGTATGAAGCGTTAGAAAATAGTCTGTCTCTTAATTGATGCTGAGCTAGTAGGACTTGATAGTAAAAGCAATTGCTAGATGAGCAAGTTTTGAAGCAGGCTCAAAAAGCTGTTGCATTTAATGATACCTTTCCATCAAGCAATGGAGTCCTCCCTATAGCACTGAAATAAGAAGACGGGAAAGGGGATTTTTTAGCTTCATACACAATCAGTATGGGTAAGCATCCATAAATTCTCTCTCTAGCTCAAACGCGAGCTGAATCAACTGATACAGCAGTCAACCCTTGCCCCTGACGGTTGGGATGCAAAGTATAAGCCAAACAATGGTTTGGTTTCATGATTTGATCCCTTCTATTATGCACTTTTTCAATATGGGCTTAAAGGAATTTTCTTTTAGATGACCGAGCCAATTTTGTTCAGTTTTAAAATCGAAAACATTTTTATATATTGAAAGAAAGCATGTTTTAAAAAGATTTTGACTTTCAGCTTTTTTTTTAAAAATTGCTTCTCTTATTTTATAAATGTTTAAAATTAATAATCCAATTTCAATTTTGAATGGAATGGTTATTGCCTAGACTAGAATAACATTGATGCACATTATCTTGTTATATATACAAAAAAATCTGCACTTTTCTAAGTTTTTTTTCCCCATAAATAAAGCTAGCTAATGCTTTTAGCTCTCAAAAGTAAGTGAAATTAAAAGGATTTTAAGTAAGAGAAAAAGTGTACAGCTCAGGTGAGCTTAATGCCTACTTTTTAGAAAAACACAATTTTACAAAAAAAAAAAAAATTAAATAAAAATTTTACCCTGTTAAAAAGTTGTACTTAACAATAATACTTTACTATGTACTAATTACTGATATACAGTAAGAGTGAATTTAAAATATTACATTTAATGTTGTCTTGTGTGACATTTAATTTGAATTTTTACAAATCAATTTAGTATTTGAGGTTTATGACATGACGGTTTAAACACGACATAAACTGACACGTGTCAAAAACCTGCCAACCCTGTAATTATTACTAATACTATATACTAATTATACAATTACAGTAATAGTGAATTTTAAATATAACATCTAATGTGTGACATTTAATGTGTGACATTTAATGTGAAATTTTACAGATCACTGTAGTATTTGAGGTTTTTGACGAGGTTTTTGACAAGGGGTTTTTGACATGACGGTTTAAACCGCAGTTTAAACCGTCAAAAACTGACACATGTCAAAAACCTGCCAACCCTGCTTTATAGTCACTCGCTATTATACAAAACAGTTACTTGAATATATTATGGAATATTCTCATTATTTTTTATTATTCTCATTCTCATTATACCTTAAAAGTAACCACCATGTCAAAAACCAAGCTTTTATACCAACTACACTATATGGTCGAAGGTGACCGGTCACTTGCAATTTTAGCCGTTTTGTTAAATATCTAGAAAAATACCTGAGGAATTAACCTGAAACTGCAGGTGCGTAAATAGTATAGTATAGGTCATATATTTCCGCGAAGATTTTTTTCCCGAAACACCATAGGGGACCGCCAACAAACTGAAAAAGAACGAATATCTTTTGGATAACCCTGTAAAAACTAATGTAGCAAAAGCGTTCAAACTAAAGATTATTAATAAGTGGCTTATTGTAATATACTGTGTTCATTTTTATGAGGATAGCATGTATACTCGTAGAGAAATTAAGGTTTTTATAAAAACAGTCCCAAATTTCACCAAGTTTTTTGCTTATAATGTGCAGAGTTCTTGTTATAAAAAAAGTTCTTTTCAGAAAATATGACAAACAACATTCTACATAATACCCTGCAATCAGAATTAAAAAATAATAAAAATTACATGAAAAATGAGTAGGTTTACTAAAAAATGTTTCACTGTGCATGCGCGAATGCAATCAAAATATAATGTGCATAATGTATTAGCTAATTATATAGAGCAAGTTTTGTGAAAGTCTCAAAATCATAGCTTGAAAATTCTGAAAATTATCGACAATAGAATACGCTCGAAATCCGTTGTTCCCAAAAGGAAGCAAAATGATGAGGGGTTGTATCCAAATATAGTAGTACGTGCAATATTGTGTACGCTATCTTGGCACTAATCAACAGATATTTGATACAACCCCTCATCTTTTTGGGAACAACGGATTTCGAGCTTAATCTATCGACGATAATTTTCATTCTATGATTTTGAGACTATCACAAAACTTGCTCTATATAATTAGCTAATAGATTATGCGCATTATATTTTGATTGCATTCGCGCATGCGCATACAGTATATTTTTACAGTATATTTTTTAATAAACCTCCTCATTTTTCGTACAATTTTTATTATTTTTCATGACTTACTTTTTATTCCAACTGAATTCAATTATTGAAGGCAAATATTAAAAAGATAATTCATATAATAATTCCAAGATATTAAATGTCAGTAATTTTGAGACAAAAATTGCTTATAATCTCTCTATTCTAAAAAAAAATTAACTAACGCTGTCACCGCTGCCGCCGGTTTTGAATTTTTTGAGACCGGAGGTCTTTCTCCGTTAATATTAAGAAAAATATTGCATACAAAAATATTAAAATCGGTGATATTATAGAGAAATGTTTGATAAACATGCTGATGCAGACAGTTTTCAAATCGAAGAATTATTTTAAGAGATATTTAATGCTAAAGATGGACAAAATCGTTCCATCAAAAAAGTTTCATAGGAGCAAAAACTATACATCGGAATTTAATCATTTTATACGTTATAATTTCCCAGTGTGCAGAATGCATTTATTTTTTAAATTTGACTCATTTTTTGAGCTTTTATTTCTATTTTAAATTCAAATTTTCAGGATTTCGAGAGATAATTTTTTACTTATTTTAGAAAATTGTACTAATTTAGCCTGTTGCCAACTGTATAAACAGCACAAAAAATAATGTTTGCTTCAAATTAAAAATTTATTTACACGTGACTATTATAAACAGGAAAAAAAAACTTTCAAATTAGAATTAAATAATTACTTATAAAAAGCAGGAAATTATTAAAATTACTCATAAAAACTATATTTACACGTGAATTTTAACAGAGAAAGGATATTGTAAAATAATAAATTCATTAACATGCGTTAGAAGTCTTAAATAGGTGAAATTACGTCACATTTACGTCACATTACACTTATTACGTAAAGTGAACAAAAAATAATACTGCAAAACAGTTTAAATTTAAAAATAGTGCGAGACATTTATTTGATCTTTTCAAATATTTTTGTTGGGACAGCGCAATTAATATTTCATTTCTAACAAAAGTATTTTCACGTGAATATTAAAAAGAGAAAGAAAAGTTTGGTGAAAATTACATCAGATTAAAAACGATACATCTAAAATGTCTTTTAGTTATTTATTGAACAACAAACATACGACTTGTGTGCTTGACATGAGAGCCCGCTTAAAATGTCTTATTTAAAATAACTTTCTTTTCGCTTTGTTAAAAAATACCGGGAGACAAAGACTGTTTACTTAATTCATTTTATATTAGCTTATATTGAAATGTTTAACTGGTTTTATTTCATCAAAGAGTTAAACAGCCATTGTATCTTTTAACAGCAGCTGATTTTTCCTTAAAATTCTTCAATCAAAGAGAAATGAATAGAAACCCGTTTATAGGGAGATCGCTACTCTTTAAAAAATTATAATTCAATCTTTCAAAATCTTTTTAAAGCCAATCAAATTAGCGTGCTTTTAGAAACTGCAGTGTCTGAACGGGGATTGGCGTGCGTAGCTCATAGGGGGCCGAGCCCCCTAGTTCAATAAATAATTCATTTCTAAGGAAAAAACTTTTCGATTAGAAATCATTTCAATAATTATGTCTGAATATGCTTTTATTTTTAAAAATGAATAGAAAAGTTTCACGTTATTAAGCATACTTTTTTTATTCCTTTAAAATTGTCCTCTATTACATGAAATATGATTTACAAGTGACTTTTCATGAGAATCTCTGCGACCTCTTTCCGAAGCGTGGTTGGTTCTCTACCAAGTTTAAACTTTGTACAAAGTCTGTGTTTTAGAGGGAGAAATATTCATCGGTTTTCATTCCAGTAGAATTAAATTATGGCATGTGGTACTTTTATATGTACGCAAGTAAATATTATCTTTGAACAGTTCTGATATTTTGTATGGAACCCTTTGTATGCGAATTGAGTTCGCACACGACCGATTATATTTTTAAATCCGTTCGGTAGTTTTTACCCCTACAAAAAAAAGGTTACTTCTTTATAATATTAGTACAGGTACGACTTCAGTTTGAACCCGGATATTTTTAGAGAACTTTAACAATAATAAAGATGTTTTAGCGAAATTTTCAACAGATTTGCGTTACTTAATGGCAAATTTGATGTCATGTAAAGTACTGGAAGTGCACAATAAAAAAAAACAATAAAATACCATGTTTAATATCAACTACATTCCAAAATATGGATTACCGTATTGTATGGAAGAAACGCCGCACCCCTCAAATTTGCCTGAATAAGCTTAAAAATATCGTAATCGCCGCATCCGTCGGAACGCTACTTTTCTCGACAGCGTCACATTAGCTAACTGTAATCAAAGTTTTCTGAGCAGTGTAGGATGCCTCATTTTTAATATCTTTAGATGTCTGAAGTTTTATTTAAAATATTTAAATCCGATTTTAAATATTTTTATGAATTTTTAAATTAAAGAAACTCAGTTGGTATTAAAAAAATCGTAAACGCCGCACTTGGAAAAAAATTAACTTTTAAACTCGTAAACGTCGCGGCGTTTCTTCCATAAAATACGGTACCTAACTGAGCACTAATTGGACGTAAATGCTGATAAATTCCACCAATTCTCGTGATGTTGTTATATTTGACAAATGTACGGTAAGTATATTGAAAATTTTGTTAAAATGGCTTCATTATTATTAAAGTTAAAAACAAGAATTCGAGATCGTCTTGGAATGAAATCCTGTGTATTTTTGGTTGAACAAGTAGATTGGAATTCTGTTATTTTCTATGCAAAAATTATTTGTTGGACTGTACACTTACAACTCTTAAAGTTTGCCTCATCATCTTTAAACACTTTTTATAAATCTAACCTAGTTTGGGGTTATTTCGTTGGTGCATTTTATGTTTTCTAACTCTAATACTGTAAACGCTGTTTAAATGAAACACAACCAATGTAACTGCGGGTAAAAAGCATTATGATTTGATTCATTAAAAAGACAGATTATATTAACCCGTGATTCAAATAACCGGCGAACACCATTATCAAAAAACTCAACCCCCCCCCCCCCCTAGAACGGAATTCTGGCTGCGCCACTGATACCTCCAACATACCCAAAAGTCAATGTTACTTATAGAATGGACTTTAAAAGACGATTTTATTGATTGCTGCTATCTCACAACACAGCAGTTAATATAAAATGTTCATAGAATTCTCAACAGACGGCGATATTGTATTATTTTTTCATGCCAAAGTTCTATTTATCATTCGAGCAGTTTGGCATCGTTATTGTTAAAATAAACTTCGTAAATTTTGAAAAATTAAAAAAGTTGGAAATTGCACGTCAAATGTGGCAAATTAGGTGCGTTCGTACTATAACTAGTTTTATAAATATTTTTGGCACCGCATATTGTACTGAATGTACATTTTAGTGCACTTCATAAGTGCATATCAATTTCATTCTGTTCGAAAGGCTGTATAACATCATTAAAATACACTTGAAATAATTTTGTCCGATTGGGCGTCATGTAACGGAAAACTTTTGACTGTCCCTATAACTAAACTATACATCCGATTTTCATAAAATTGGAAATGACTTGACAAAATTTTGGCAACAATTATATATTTAAAATTTCAGACCATTCGGTTGGGTAATTTTTGCTTTGTTATATGCGGACAGACGGACTTACAGACAAACGGACCGAACAAGAAACTATAGGTGCTACGTATTTATATAATTACGAACGCACTTAAAAAGTTGTCTAAATATAGACTTTCTACAAAGATAAGTTCGTATGCTTTACAATTTTATATTAGAAATTTTAGATACATAAATATTCTACGTCTAAATTCTTAAATATCACTTTATAAATAAAATCTCCAGCCCATATGAATGAGGCTTGCGCCTTTCCAATGGAATATACAGTTTTGCTCGATGTATAACTTTAATTTTAACTCTCAATGACTGGTTATCTTTTAATTGTTTATGATATCGATGTTTTTACTGACCAGGTGCTACGAAACTGTGTTTTAATTTTAATTGTATATAAAGTGCAACTTCAAAAATTCGGCATTCAGAAATCCGGCAACTACAAAAATCCGGCACCAAAGTCATATCTCTCCCTTTCTTTACCCGACTGCCAAGAAGGGTTATGTGTTTCACGCGTATCTGGGTATATGGATTTCTTTATACCTTCGAAACATCCCAACGGCTGGATGGATTTTAATGAATGTGGTCTCAATCGATTCGTCTTAACCGTCCGATGGTTATAGGCAAGGTTTTGTTTTTATAAATTCAAAATGGCGGCAGAGACGAAAAAAACATTTTACGCACCCTATTGAGTGGCATATCATTGGATAGGTCTTTCAGAATGAAGACGATGTTTTATTGACTATTTTACAGTCAGAATCTCCATTTAAATATTACACAACCTGTAAGTTTTGTAGGTAGGATCTCTAGCTTTACTGCAACTCTAACCTTCTTAGACATCTATAGACCTCATCAAAACAGTGTATATAGATAGGAACTAACAATTAAACACAACTTAAAAGTCATCAATGCAAATAAATGAAAAATAGGTAAGTAATATAAAAAATAGTTTCACATTGATGAGAAATAATTAGTTCGCTTTTTACGGTTTAGTATGCTTTTTACAAATTACAATTGTATGTAGCAAGATTAATCATATCTGGGAATTGAAGATTGTTTTCTCAATGGCTGTGCATACATAATGTTATAATTTTAGGATGGGGGGGGGGGGTCTGGCACATGATATCGTAAGATATTTCTAGGGGGAGGGGGGGGGGTTGTCTTTTGATATCGATATCATTTTTGATTCAACCAATTTTTTTTTTCTTTTTTGTAACATGGTCTTTACAAGAACGTATGTTATCTTTTTTTAGTCTGTTATCTATTTTTATGAAAATACAAAGTTATTATTAAAATCACTAAATGATTATAAAATGATTTAATTCCAAAATATGGAATACCCCATAACGTTTGACATTCCTATTCTTCTTCATATGTGTATGCATATACACTGGCCTCGAAAAGTTAAGGTACAGGGACTGGATGCTTTCGATTGCACACGTTTTGTCGAATATCTACAAAAATTATTGGCGAATTGTTCTTGAACTTCTGGGATGAAAAGAACATGTTTGATTTTATATTTATCGGTGAAGATTTAGTCGAGAGTACAATTAGTGGGCTAATAATAAATTTAATAATAAAATAATATTTGCGATCACCTATGTAACAGGAAAGGCTGGAAATGGTTTGTCACTGTGGTAAATGACTAATTGGGTCCTGTTCAATGTTTGTATGCATTTGTGTAAGCATAGCACTCATATTCGTGAAGATGTTAACGTTTTTGTGAAAAATTCAAAAAGTTTTTTGTTTATAGCATACAGAGTTTTCAACCAAATTTAACGCAACTTTCCAAAAACCTGACAATTAGTAGAAACATTATACTGCAATTAAAACATGACTATATTGAATATTTGATGAGATATGGGCATTTTTATGAGATAATTTTTAACTGCGCATGCGCGGAAGATTTCAAAATTTTTATTTCATAATTTGGTAGTAAGCTATTTAGGTCAACTTATATAAAAAGTCCAGTCAAATATCGCGAAAATTCACAAAGATAGGGTCGATATAGTGAGTTGCTTCCTAAAAATAGCTTTATTATAAAGGATTTTCCACAACTTTTCATTCAGCTCGCTATATCTTTCTAAGTTTTCACAATATTTGATTGAACTGTTTTTTGAAGTTGCCCCAAAATACTGACTACCAAATTATGAAATAAAAATTTTGAAATCTTCCGCGCATGCGCAGTTAAAAATTATCTCATAAAAATGCCCATATCTCATCGAATATTCAATATATTCATGCTTTAATTGCAGTATAATGTTTCTACTACTCTTTGTCAGGTTTTTGGAAAGTTGTGTTAAATTTGGTTCAAAACTCTGTATGCTATAAACAAAAACATTTTGAATTTTTCACAAAAACGTTAACATCTTCACGAATATGAGTGCTATGCTTACACAAATGCATACAAACGTTGAACAGGACCCAAATAGTCATTTACCACAGTGACAAACCATTTCGAACCTTTCCTGTTACATAGGGGATCGCAAATATTATTTTATTATTAAATTTATTATTAGCCCCCTAATTGTACCTCCGACTAAATCTTCACCGATAAATATAAAATCTTTTGGAGGCCAGTGTATAATCCCTGTTCGAGAAACCATATGTGAAGTACATTTTGAATGAGACTTGTGTTTACTAATAAATAAAAGAGAAAGAAAAATATTGTTGTGCACCTGTTTTGTTGATATGAATTTCTATCTCCCCCCTTCCCCTCCTTCGTGCGGGGGCAAGTGTAAGAACACATTATTACTGTTGAATGCATTATGTAACAAAAAGCAATTATAAAAAGTTTTAAATAGTGACTATTTCTTTTAAATGTTATTTCATATATTAAGTTATATTTTGTTGATTTCTCTTCATTTGAACCAATAAAGTATGCGAAAAATAAATGTAATTATTTTTCTGTATCACTCCAAACAAAAGATATAAATTCCAAAAATCAAAGAATTTTTAGACATTGATAACGATTGATGGACTCGAGGGATGATAACGTATGATATTGGTAGGGGGGGAGGGGTCCAAAATTACCAAAAAGTTGATAACGTTATATATGCACAGCCCCTCATACGGGCATATCTTGCGCTGCTTAATTATCGACTTGTCAGGCAGACACGAAACTGCTCAGTTCTCCCCGAGGCTTAATCAAGTGACAAGAGGTCATTACACCAACCAACCAAATTGACTGCGAAAAAAGAAACATCTCCCAAAGAAAGTGGTTACTCAAGAAGATGAACTATTTCTAAGTTGAACTTTCACTTAGGTCGTCGAAATTAAATTTAGGTTGGGGAGGGGGAGGGGAGCTCTTGCACGTAACTGCATAGTTTTTAACTCTTTATCGACTGACGGCACGTATAAGTACCATTAAAATAACTTGTTATAAAGTTCATTTAATACCCCGATTAGTTGAAATACAGTTTACAATGAGTTATAGATACGTTACTTTATCTTGTTCCAAAAGCATTATCGGTTACACAAAACAAAAATATTTTTAAAAGGATAATTTCTTTTGCCTTTGCATCTTTTCAACTTTCTTGGTGTTGGTGGGTTGGGAGGGGGGGGAGGGGATTTTTCAATTCGGAAATATTTCTATATTTCTATTGCAAGAACATTCTATTTGTACATTTCCTAAATCTACAAAATACTAAGAAAAATATTTAAAATAAAATATTTGAGTGGGGTTATAAATATTGCACAAAATCCCTATAAATTCAAATTTAATGAATCCTTCTAAATCCTTCAATCCTTGTAAAATCCTTCTAAAATTTATTAAATGATTATGTAAATCATCTAGTGTAGTTTAAGCAATTCACGAAAAATGCTTTAGAAGATCAAATTTTCATTAATTCATAATTCAGCGCATAAATTATTAATTTAAAACACTCATTCATTTTAAAAAGTTGATAAATTCGTGGGACTAAATAAAATTATAAATCTTAAAAAAAGTATAAATCTAAAAATAGTCTTTTTTCAAAAAAATGCTCTTTAATAAGCATTCAGTGTTCATCTTGAAAATCGCGCTTACGAATAATCTTTTGACGGCAATTCACGTTCTTTCCAAAAAAAAATCCGCTACAATACACTAATTTGGCGTAGGAACTGGACTCGATTATAAAAAAAATCACTGCTTTCACTCTTGGTACAGAACGCAATCAAGCGAATTTAAGTAAAATAAATCTAACTTTTGCTGCTGTTTCTTTTTTAAGATAGAGCAACAGAAAAGAAAAAAAATAAACACTATTTAAACTATCATTTTCGGATTTCTAATTTGATTTCTTAACATATATTCGTAAAAATAAAGCCTATGTTTTTTTTAAATATCACATTCTTCATTTTTCATTTTTCATTTATAATTTTTTTTTTTTTTTTTGCTTCATTGTCGCAGTTTCGCAGCTATTTGGTCTATTTTGACCACACGGAACTCAAAACCCATGTCTAAACCGACCAGAATCCGAAACAATGAAAGTTAACCAGACCCGAACATGATCCGCAGCAAAAAAAGAATCTTTCCTGTTTCTTTAAAAATAAGCAGAGCTAAAATTATATATTGTTTAATCAATTCATTTGCTTAACCCATTTATGATTAGCGCCCTATTTTGGGGACGCTTCGAATTTTAATAAATACGTAAAATTTTCTTCTTCTTTATAACAGGGAAATTTTATGAAATATTTATCTGCAAATGTCTTTATCTGTTACCGAAAGATGAAAGCATAAGATTGGGGGAAAGCCTTTTTAACCCCTTGGGGACGAGCGACACGTATACGTGCCGCATGAAGCGCTCAGAATTCTTGTTTTTCCTCACCAGTAAAATTTTACTGTAAAATTTGCCATAATTAATCAGCGCATTTTCTCGATTCAAGAAGACACAAATTTCTGTTTTTAAAAAACGGTGACGAAAGATTAAAAATTTCGTAAAAGGCTCCAGTCCCGAAGGGGTTAATATCCCAAGTGCCTTTAATAGCTTCCAGAGTGCCACCTGCGTGCCTCCTGGTGTAGTAAGTGTCTACTGCTTACAGCGCCATCAACTTCTTACGTAACTGTCGATCAAAGCGCCTTCACTCTGTTTCCTTTCCCGATAAACTTACAGGGCGCATGCGTTCGAGGGACAGACTTCGGAACGGCAGACGCTCTTTGCGAGCGGGGAAAAAGGACGAACTGAACTGAATAGACTTGAACGACGGAGTAGAACTATGATGTGTGCGTTATGAGAATGTGATGTGATCGTTTTCGCAGAATTCTTATGTAATTAAGATGACGACACTTTCCTTTGTAAATATTTTGTAAATACCTTAACTTTAAATATAACTTAGTTAAAAATTAATTGTTGTCAAGCTTCAATTTCCTCAATATGGATATTTATTTGCTTAAATGAAGACTTTTTTCGCAGTTTATAGCTTTTTCATTTCTCAAGATGACGAAGAAAGTTTATTCGTGTTTTTTCCATCAAGGAACCAAATAAATAAGTCATAATCTTAGCTTGTAGACTTCTTTCAAATAAGTTTTTTTTTTTTAAATACGCCTATTTTTTATGCATTTTTGTAACATACAAAATATAGGGCGCTGGGCGCGAATGGGTACCTATTTTGATTAGCAGTTTAGGGGACAGTTATTTATGTAAGATTTTTTTTCAAGATGATTATAAAACAAATTGTTTTTAAGCCTCAAATACGATTATTCTTATTTTATTAGTACTGATACTTATAATGTTATTAGTCTCTGTAAAGAAAAAAACATATTTTTTAGACGTTCATAAAAATACTAATTATAGTATATAATACACAATTTAAAAACTTATTTTATATAAATGCTAACAAAACATATAATTATGAATATTATACTATTGTAAATATTGTGCATATTCCCATATCTAGTGTGTTTACTTTTTATCAAATAAATACAAAAATATTTTAGCGTAATTTTTTTTTAGTATTTTTCCAGTTCATTTTGCAACATTTTAAAGTGATTTTACCAACACATTTGAGAAAACAAAAATTCAGGCACAAATGGGTTAAGGGGTCTTGTACTTGAAAAAAATGGTCATACTGAGAAAATAATTGTTTAAAAATCGAATTCTAATTAATTGAGCGAAAAATGATATCACACGGCCTCTTATACATACAAAAGATGCTCTCTTCAAAAATCACCGCAGCAAGTTTCATGTTTTTACTTTTAAAAATGAGTCTGAAAATGTCTCAGAAAATTTCGAGCTGCTGAGGGTTTAAAAATATTTTTATAAAAGTGAAATTTTGAACATTAATTAAAGGGACCGGGAAAGCAAAATTCAACCAAAAAATCGATTTTTACCTTTTTATATCATTAAATAGTTCAAACTTTTATCTTTCCAACGATGTGTCATACATGTTTATATGTAAGAAAATAAGTGTTGAAATTATTCATTCTTTTCTAAGATTACTTCACAGCTTAATGGCCATTTAAATCTTTAATTGACTTTTTCTCAAAACTTGGATTTTTCATGTTTATGTTATTTTTTTTTTCAATATCTATTAAACTTAAGAACTCAGATTTTTTTTTAATACTTACGTTATATTGTATACTTTAACACAGGATTTAATGATTTGTTGAGAATTATTTATTTTAGGCAGTGAAATCTTACCAAAAAGGCTAATTTAGAAATGACTTTCAGTAAATAATTAATAATTAATTTTGAGTTTCAGTTAGAAAGAAAATGGTCTGTTAAAATACGTAAATCATGTTATTCTAACTACTCTAAAAAATCTAGACCTCTATCTTTCACCATTTCTGAGAAAAAGGTACATAAAATTGGTGAATTTAACATGGCGGAGATAGGGCTTTCCCGGTTCCCTTAAGCTTTCTACCAAGCTTTAAAAAAGCAATGAATTTTAATGAGAATTGTTTTGGGGAAAAACGTGAATTGCACTCAAAATATTAGGTGGTATTTTCAAGATGGCCGTTGAATGCTTATAAAAGAATGTTTTAAAAAAACTATTTTACTTATCTTTATTTTTTCTTTCAAATATACATGTTTCCTTTTATCTTTGTAAATTTATAATGCTATCCTATTTCTTCAAAAAATACGCATTTTATCACGACGAAACAAACAAAAGAGATGTTTTTCATTCCACTTGAATTATGATATTAGACAGATAAAAGAAAAATGAATCTTTTATCTGCAAAAGAAAAAACTCTTCCAGTATATATAAAGCTTTCTAAATCAAACAAACCTCTCGAATTTTTACAGCCTCTTTAAGATTGTAAAGGAAGAAGAATAAGAAACTAGAAACCAGGAATTCTGCTTTTTCAGAATTTAATGTCGACCCCGATGAAAACTAGTATGCTGTGGTCATCACAAAACTTTCTTCTATATAAATCACGTCAATTAAATCATTTAAAAGGTTCAAGAAATTGCATCAATATAGCACTAATTCATATCAAATTATATCAGAATTTGTATTTGCATGGAAATTCGTGCATTAGTTCTTCAGATAGAACTGTAGCGGAAAATCTGAAAAATGTAGCATAGCAGCGCCATCTGTTGAGCGATTTACACCAAAACATAAACAGCATTAACTGATATCAAGGTATATCTGAATCTGAAGTTTGATTAAAATTCATGCTTTAGTTAATGAGATAGAGCTACAGTGGAAATTCTAAAAAAGACAGCATAGCAGCGCAACCTGTTGAGCGATTTGCACCAAAACATAAACAGCAATGATTCATATCAAGTTATACCTGAATCTGAAGTTTGTTCAAAATCCAAGCATTAGTTCTTGAGATAGAGCTATTGCAGAAATCACAAAAAATGCATCATAGCAGCGCCACCTGTAAAGCGATTTACACCAAAATATATAAAACGTCAATTCATGTCAAGGACTAACTGAATCTCAAGTTTGATGAAAATCCGTGCATTAGTTCTGGAGATTGAGCTATTGTAGAGAAATCGTGAAAAAGGCTGCATAGCAGAGCCACCTGTTGAGCGATTTACACCAAAAACGAAACAGCACTAATTCAGATCCAGGTACACTTGAATCTGAAGTTTGTTGAAAATCCAAGCACTAGTTCTTGAGATAGAGCTATTGCGGAAATCACAAATTATGCAGCATAGCAGCGCCACCTGTTGAGCTATTCACATAAAAATGTATAAAACGTCAATTCATGTCAAGGACTAACTGAATCTGAAGTTTGATAAAAATCCACGCATTATTTCTTGAGATAGAACCATTGCTGAAATCGTGAAAAATGCTGTATATCAGCGCCACCTGTTGGGCGATTTACACCAAAACGTAGTAAACACCAACTCATATGAAAGTCTAACTGAATTTGACGTTTTCTAAAAATCCGTTCATTAGTTCTTGCGATAGAGCCATTGCGGAAATTATGAAAAATGCTCCATAGCAGCGCCACCTGTTGAGCGATTTACACCAAAAACTAATCAGCATCAATTTATATCAGGGACTAACTGAATATAAATTTTTATTAAATTCCTTGCATTAGTTCTTGAGATAGAGCGCCCGCAAAATTTGTGTCACATACATATAGATAGACAAAGAGTCACAGACAGACATTTTGTAAAGACCTGTTTTTCGGAATCTCTGACCCCTAGAACTTGTAAATCCATCGAAAACCGGAATTCGAAAATTTTCATAAATCCAATACTTTCTTCTTGTAAAGATAGAAGAAAGTAAAAATATATATCATATAGAGGGTGTTTCATAAAAGGTGGGCAAAACTTTAAGAGGTGATATTACACATTCAAGCAAACAACTTTCATGAAATAATGCATTGTCGGATATGAAACGCAAAGATGCTAGTGCATTTGGAAACTAGGTCCATGCAAACATTAAAGCTCCATTCCTGTTACGAGTTATCGGGAGAGGAACGACACTGCAATATGATATGGGGAAGAAGAAGAACGCGTATACAAAATATCTTCTCGATTAATACATAAAAGCCGCTGATCTGAGTGTGCAAGGGTCAATCGCGGTGGGAACATATCGGAAGATGTTCACTTATAGGTAAAGGGCTGATATGCATTTTATCTACGGAATTGCAAGTGGAAATGGCTCAGGTTTTCAACGATTGTACGGAGAGTCGTTTCCTACCTTGCTTTTGTCACTTAATCATCCTTTGTGTGTTTTTGCCTCGTATAACAACATCACCTTTGGCGCCCTCCAGCACCTTTGCGTTTTAATTGCGACCATGCATTCTTTGATGAAAGGTTTTGTTTGGATGTGCACTATCACTTCGTAAAGTTTTGCTCATCTTTATGAAACACCCTGTATGTAAATATAGATAGTACAAAACATATTTCAGTTTTAAGACTTAAAATACACCCTTTTACTTTATATAAAATGACGTCATGTGCATCCGCTGAAGAATTCCACATTTACGATCCAGTCTTAAACAACATCTATAGAAAACTATGCATAGGACGTCACTATCGTCGAATAATACATAAACCCAACCAAAAGCTATGTCGTCATTCAAGAAACTCGATAAAAAAAATCGGGTATCTAATGATTCATAAGCCTTCATTTGTTTGTAACATTAATATGGATACTGAACATTAAATATAGTTTATAATAGCGCTATGTTTTATCAGAAATCATTCATTTATATTCAGAGGCGAGGCGGTGGGGGGGGGGGGGGCCTCCCCGTCCAGTGTATGTGAACTTTGGAAATTTGAGCTTAGAGTTGGGAAACTCTGGATTTTTGAAAGACTTTTTCTTGTTTAAAATAATAGTAAAAAAATATTAAATCTTTATTGTTTTGCTGAGTACATTTCTGAGTCCTGTAACAGAAAATAAGTGAAATTATGAAAATAAATACAAAAAGAAAAGTGCCCAGTTAAACTGATGACTGAGCGTACAGGCATACTAACTGTATATTATACTCTTAATTCAAAGAACAATGCCCCTCGAAAAATAAATTAAGGAGGAATTGCCACACCCCCCCCCCCGTTTCTCCTCTTTATAGTTAACCAATGAACCTCCAATTGTCATCAGGGAAGCGCTTTATCGAAATTAACCGGTATATCAAATTTGAAGCGAATCTGATAGATAAAACCATTAATCTAAATTAAAGGGTGTACTAGCCCCCCGTTTCCCTTTTATATTTAACTAATGAACTTTCAAATCTAATCAGGGAAGCACCTTACTAGAATAAACCGGTATACCAAATTTGAAGCAAATCGGATAGAAAAAAAATCATTTATCTAAATTAAAGGGGGTACTAGACCCCCGTTTCCCCTTTATATTTAACTAATGAACTTTCAAATCTAATCAGGGAAGTACCTTAGTAGAATTAACCGGTATACCAAATTTGAAGAAAATCTGATAATTCTGTATGAAAAACCTATTTATCTAAGTTAAGGGGCGTTAGCCCTCCGTTACACCCTTTATACTTAACCAATGAGCCCCCAAAACTAATCAGAGAAGCGCCTTATCAGAATAAACCTAGAAAAACTTTTTGAAGCAAATCGGATGTATCTTTCAAGAGTTATCGCGTTACGTTCGTACGTACGTACATACATACATACGTACATACAGAACCTGTGGCCACATTAGCTCTCAGGCTTTGATAGCCTGTGAGCTAATGAGCAGCCAGACTCAATTTGTCATTGTGTTTCTCTCTGCTACGAAAATATCATACATCTACCAGACTTGAACCCCCTACTTTTACGCATCAACACTATCTCTAAGCCATTTCCTTTATTTCCTCCAAAAGTTTGTTCCTTTCTCAAAAATCTCAAAATAACGTGATGCTATCTTCCTATGAAGTGTGATTATGGCTCGTACAGACAAAAAAAAATGGAAATCTTAAACTAATGCTGGTTGAAAAAAAAAGAAAACAAACCGTAAATATTCATTTAGAGTTTGATCTCTGAAAAACACTATTCCAGTTTAAAAATATATCCTACTGTCATAAACGAAAATCGAACAACAAATTATTCGCATCTCTTGCGATTGGCACCATGTCAACAAGTCGTTGCCAGAGCGGTTATACGAGGGCTTTGATCTTCGCCGTCAATGCCAGACATAAATCTGCAAATATCGTAAGTTTTCTTTTAAAACAGAATTCTATTCTAATTCTAGAAAAGGAAAATTTTTACAAGAAAAGATGTTAGGTTCTTCTACAAGAACAGAAGCATATGGTATTTATAAGAATGTGAAATATTTTGATTTTATTTAATATTTTAAGAAAAACATCTTTAATCCATATATGCCTAACGCCCCATTTTTGAAACGTTTCGAATTTTAATAATTTTTTATAATTTTCTTCTGCTTTACAACATGAAAATTGTATGAAGTAATTGTCTATAAATGTCTTTGTCTATTACCGAGAAATGACAGCATAAGATGAATGTTCATTTGCTTAAATCAAGGCCTTTTTTTCGGTGTTTATAGATTTTTCATTTTTCAAGATAGCGAAATGTAAAAAGTAAGTTTATTTGTATTTTTTGTATCGAGGATCCAAATAAATAAGTCATAATCTTAGATTGTAGATTTCTTTAACATACTTATTTTTCTAAATTACGAAATTATGTGTTCAAGCCTATGTTTTATGCCTGTTTGTAACGTACAAAATATAGGGCGCTAGGCGCAAATGGGTACATATTTCTATTAGCCATTGAGGGGACAGTTATTTATGTAATGTCCTTTACAAAATGATTTTGAAATAAATTGTTTTTTAGCCTGAAATATGATTATTCTTAATTTATTATTAATAATACTTATAATGCTATTAGTCTCTGTAAAGAAATAAATATATATTTTTAAATAGTTCATAAAAATACTATTTATAGTACACAATGTACAATTTAAAAGCTTAATTTATATAAATTTAGACAAAACATGCATTTTATGTATTTTTCCACATTTGGCTATTCCCATATTTTGTACGTTTAGATTTCATCAAATAAATACAAAAATATTTTAGCGTAATTTTTTTTTAGTATTTTTTCAGTTCATTTTGCAACATTTTAAAGTGATTTTACCAACAAATTTGAGAAAACAAAAATTCACGCATAAATGGGTTAATAAAAATTTTAACTGAAATATTAGAGACATCAATTTTCAATGTCATTGACGACTGCATCACTATAATAAAAAGTACAGTAGAACCTCTTTTATCCGAAACCCTTTTAACCGAAACCCTCGGTTAACCAAAATCCATTTTTAAAACATTTTTTTTTTAACTATCACATTCCCTGTATGAAAAATCCATTTTGAAAGCTTTTTTTTTTTAAACTATCATATTCCTTGTGTGCAAGTGGTCCTTTCCAAACTACGAGTACATATAAATATTTTCAATTCCCTTTCTTAGAGTTCCTTTGAATTTAACTTGAGCTCCCGTAAGCTGCGGAGTGGACCGAAGAAAACGAACAAATTAGCAATTCTGAAGCTTTTGAATGTTTTTCAAAAAGTATGGCATGGCTGGAGCAGCAAAACGACTGCGATACTGGTGAACTAATAATATTAAAAAAACTCCGTGATAGAGCTTCAAAGCAAAGGCAATCGAAAGCGCGACAAACAAAACAATTTTTTCAAACCCTTATGATATATGTAAAAGGTTATTAATTTCAAAATTAAAATTCAGATAAGTTATTCTTGTTTCTAATTTGTTGTTGCTTTATTTTTATTAAGAACTTCTTACCATAATAAGAAATAGTGCATATATTACTCCTTAATCTTAAAATTGAAGCATTCTCGATTATCCGAAAATTTCGATTTTCCGAAAGGTGGTCGATCCCAATTACTTCGGATAATCGAGGTTCTACTGTGCTATCCAGTGATAATTTCACTGGAATGTATAATCTGATAAAAAGTTGAATTGTGTTCGCTGAAAAGATAGAAATAGATGCTGGAGCCGACTTCCAAAAGCACTATGAAAAGGGTTCCACAAAAGAGAATAAATAGAAATAATGACACAGCAATGAATATTGATGATATGCAGTGCCGAAACTAGCCTTTTCTGCACCGGGGGAAAACATAGATTTTTGCGCCCCCTCCCCCTCTTTTGCAAAGTATATTTACAAAGAGAATTTTACTAATTTTCTAATAGTCCACTTATTTTAAAATTTAAAATATGCAATCATAAAATATCGAATATTGAACTACGTAATCTACAATTGCGGATCCAAGGGGGAGGTCACGGTGATCATGCCACATCCCTCTGAACACCAACATAAATATTCTAAGCATCATTTTAAAAATTAAATATACAGTAGAGTACCGATTATCCGAGTTTCCGCTTTAACCGAGTTATTTTCTTATGATGGACTGATGGCTTCCATTATTATGAAACAGCCATTATAAATGAAGTGTTAGGTGAAGATGAAAGAGTACTAGTGAGGGTAAAAGAGCAGCAGATGAAAGAGAAAATGACCATAATTTTTTTTTTTATTATGGCCATTTTTTCCCCTCATTCTGACCAGAAAATCAGAGTTCTAACTTTTCTACGACTGCTCTTTCATCTTTACCTAACACTTCATTTATAATGGCTGTTTCACAATAATGGAAGCCATCAGTCCATCAGAAGAAAATGATCCATTCCAAAGATATAATCCTTCATTTGGCGTCCCTCCGTTCTGGCGCCCGGGGCACATGCCCCCGCTGCCCCCCCCCCCCCCCTTCCTTAGTTTTGGCCCTGATGATATGCCTATGTTTTACAGGAAATAATTTAAAGAAAGTTTGAACATTTTAACAATGGACTTAAATGACAATGTTTCAAATTTCCAATAGAATATTGCACCAAAACATTTCATACTTCAATTACCTTTCAGCAACGCAAATTTGAGTATCACTAATTTTTAAAATGTTATTAATATTTTTCTTCCTGGATCTCAGAAACCTTGATGTACATGAATTCCAGAATCAAATATAAATAATATTTGATTTATGTTCAAACCATACTAACTAACTTTTCAAAAAATTCAGACTATTTGGGTTAAGTGTTTAACATTCACAACAGCTAATGGTATTGCATCTAATAAAAGAACCTTTAGTCAATAAAAATTTAAAATTAAAATATTTTACCAATTACCATGAGCAGTGACATACTTCACAGCCTAATACTTTTAAAATGAGAAAAGGAAAGAGGAGAATTTATTAAGCTGGACGATATTATCATTAGGCAAGATTCTTTGAAGACAGGAAAAAGTTAACCCCTTGAAGCAGTGTTGAATTCAGACACTTTTCTCCCGGAGGGATTTCTGTGGCTCTAGGGGAACATTATAGAGTTCCGGGGGGAGGGAATTACACTTTTTGATTATAGAAAGCACTAAATCTCAAATCTTCCGGGTGGGACATCTCATTGCTTCGGGGGGGATGTCCGCCCCGGGCCACCCACTGAATTCAACACTGTCTTGAAGGGCGGCGGTACGTAATTCTACCATTTAATTTTAATTGCCAAATGCCGCTTTGGCACCAGAATGTTTATGTAAAATTTCGATTTTATATCGTATGTGAAGAAAAAACTTTTAGTTATATAAGAATAAATTTGTTCGTAAACCTGGTGTCAATCAATCCTATCGCTATTTCAGCAACAGAAATAATTTGCCCCTCAAAGGGTTAAATAAAAAAAAGCAAATTTTATGTTCAACATTATTAGTTTCACTATGTTACATTTTCCTCTACTTTATTTCATATATTTATGTAATTTTTTCTAAATATATGCAATTTTTTTGGTTTTAAATCTTACATTGTAAAAGCATTAAATACAGTAGAACCTCTTTTATCCGAAACTCCTTTAACCGAAACTCTCGGTTAACCAAAAATACATTTTTAAAGCTTTCTTTCTTTTTTTTTTTTTTTTTTTTTTTTACTTTTACATTCCTTGTGTGCAAAATCCATTTTGAAAGATTTTTTTTTTTTTTTTTTTTTAACTATTATATTCTTTGTGCAAGCGGTCCTTTCCGAACTACGAGTTCATATAAATATTTTAGATCCGCTTTCTTAGAGTTCCTTTGAATTTAACTTGAACTCCCCTAAGCTGCGGAGTGAACGAAGAAAACGAACAAATTAGCAATTATGAAGCTTTTAAATGTTTTTCAAAAGGTTTGGCTTGGCCGGAGCAGCAGAAAGATTGTGATACTGGGGAACTAATAATATTTTAAAACTCCATGATAGAGCTTCAAGGTAAAGGCAATCGAAACTACGACAAACAATTTTTTTTTCAAACTCTTGTAATACGTATATGTAAAAGGTACTTAATTTCATAATTAAAATTCAGCTAATTTATTCATGTTTCTATTTTGATGTTGCTTTATTTTTATTAAGCACTTGTTATCATAATAAAAAATATTGCATATATTTCTACTTAATCTTATAAATTGAAGCATTCTCGATTATCCGAAAATTTCGATTTTCCGAAAGAGGGTCGGTCCCTATTACTTCGGATAATCGAGGCTCTACTGTATGTACATTTCCTGATTCTACAAAATACTAAAAAGAATATTTTAAATAAAAGATTTGAGTGGAGTTATGAATATTGCACAAAATCCCTATAAATTCAAATTTAATTTATTAATTTTAATTGAAAAAATCCCGCTAAAATCCATATATATATTACACTAACGTACGTGGCACAGAAATCGCGATTATTTGTTATTGTTTAATGGCAACGCCCGAGAAACGCATCTCATTGGTTACTGTGTAAATTTGGCAGGATTTAGGCGGAGGTAAATCCGGTTTATTTACGTTTCGCGTTTAGTTATTTACGTTCTCTCTTTCGCTGCAGTTATGGAACGTCACAATATCGTTAGAAATGCCCGTAAAAGATCTCGGCGAATGCTTGAATTGCTAGATTGGGTCGAGAATGGCGTCAAACTCACAGCATAAGCGATCGGCAAAATAGGCTTAATAACCGTCGCATGATGGGCGAACGCGTAGCTTCTGAAATCCAAATTACTAATTTAAACGTTCCGGAGAATAACTGTGGATCTATAGTTATATTGGCGTGGTGTGTATATGACAACTGTGCCAAATAAATATTATTCATTGTTTGTTTATGAAGTCCACTCCAGTGTTATATTTTTCAATGACAGTCCCGGCACAGTTTCTGCCCTGGCAACGCCGGGCGGGTCAGCTAGTTTATTAAATAATTGTCTAAATCTTCTAATCTAGTTTCAAAAATTTACAAAAAATGCTATAGAAGATGAAATTTTCATGAATTCACGAATGAGATATGAAGGGTTAAAGAAGAAAGACGAAAGATTAAGTAAACAAGTGGGTAAGTGTGATTACAGATCGCACAAAGTGTTTCGTTTAATATTCCTTTCAAAACACTTTTCCCTTTTGCGAAATCTGTTAGTTCCCCATTTCGCAGCCAGGAGGCGCACTCTATTCTAAACAAACCTCTATCCGAACGAAATTCCGTTTTACAACCTATCCGTAGATGTATTAGTCGAGGGGATCGGGCCCATAGCAACCGAGATAGTTAGGCACCCCCTGGCGGTAATTCGGAACTAAAATATGTAGGGCTATGGTACATAATATGAAAGAGTGGTCAAAGGGGTGTCGGCAAAACTTAGAGAAGAGCCCCCCGAGTGAAAAGGGTGGAGGTTAGAAAAATTGCTTAAAAAACACAAGTTAGAGACCGGAGGGGTAAATATAAGACTTTTTGTAATTTTTATGATATGTCGTGTGATCACAAGTGTTCAGCTATAAGTATTCAAAATTTCAAATCTTCAACTTAATTAGGGACTCAGTTAGAAGAAAAAGCTTAAAATACACAAGTTAGAGCCCAGACGGGTAAATATAAGACCTTTTTCAAAATTTTATGATTTTTCGTTTGATGTGAGGTGTTCAGCTATATGTATCCAAAATTTCAAGTCTCCAATATATATAGTTTCTGAGAACGAGCTATGTGACAGACAGACAGAGGAGTCAGACGAATAGGGTTTCGATAGATGAATGAAACCCTAAAAAAAGAAAAACAAGTTAATGATATTATATATATATATTTAAGAAATCTGGCATCTATAAATAGCACCCTTGCTGAAAGGCGTTTTGTTAAGGCGATGATGTATTTTCAGGCTGCAGAAATTCGATAGCACGATGGTGTTAAGTTAAAAAAACACTCTACGAGTATTTCTATTTGTTAAGGGTGTGAGATTAATGTAGAGTTTTGGTTTTCTTTTTCTTTATCTTACGGCCTTTACTACTTATCGGATGTTGATTTATTGCTTCTTGTGCTGGCTTGAACAAAAAAAAGGTAACATATTACTTTAATACTCCCAATTAAGTTAAGAAAGAATTTTCTAGGAGATAAATGCATAAAAAAGCGTTGTTATTTATTTTACTCCGGTCGTGAAAAATAGCCTTGTTTCTTAAATAAAAATAAATAATAAATTTCTTCTTCCAAAATAAAAAAGGTGCAAAAAACATTTAGATACTTCATTTTAGGAATAAAATTTTTTTCAAAGTTTTTTTAACTGACTTCCAATAAAGCAGGTTTATACAATCGTTTGTATATTTTTAAATTTATTTGTCTTGTTGGTGTTCATGTAAAGCCCAGCATAACTTTGGAAACTGGTTGCTTCAATTTTCCTTTTTTTTAATACTAGGAGGGTCTGCCCCCTACGAGATACCCTCCCCAGCCCCCGATCAGACACCACCGCAAACTCTAAAAGGCACACTAATTCGATCAGTTTTAAAAAAATTACGGGACATTGAATTATAATTAAAAAAGCAATGGCTATCTTTCTGTAAATGAGTTTCCATTCATTTTCCGTTAATTGGAGAATTTAAGGCCGAATCAGCTGCTGTTAACAAATCCGGTGATCGTTTTTGTTTTTGATTAAATAAGATCAGTTAAACATTTCAAAATAAGGTAATATAAAATGAGTTAAGTAAACAGAGTGTTTGTCTTTCGGTATTTTTTAACAACGCTATAAGAAAGTTGTTTTGAATGAGACATTATAAATGTATCTTTTTAAATCTAACGTAAATTTCACCAAAGTTTTCTTTCTCTTTTTAACATGCACGTGAAAATATTTTTGTTGTTAGAAAGGAAATATTATTTGCGCTGTCTTCGAATTCACAACAATAGTTAAAAAGATCATCTCAAAATATGAAATAAATGTCTCTTGTAAATATATTTTTAAATTTAAACTGTTTGACAATGTTATTATTTGGTCATTTTAAATATGACGTAATTTTTTTCATTTACCACTTTTAACGCATATTAATGTATTAATTCTTTTAAAATTTTCTTTCTCTTTTAAAATTCACGCGTAAATATAGTTATTCTGGCGTAATTTCCAATATTTCCCTGCTCTTAATACGTCATCATTTAATCTAATTTGAAAGTTCTTTTTCTGTTTATAGTAGTCACGTGTAATTATTTTTTTAATTTGAAGGAAATATTATTCTTTGCGCTGTTTTTAGAATTGGCAGCAATCTAAAATAATAACCTTTCTAAAATATGCAAAAAAATATATCTGGAATTGCTGAAAAATTGAATTTAAAGTGAAACTAAACCCTCAAAAAATTAGTCAAATTAAAAAAATAAATGCGATTAATGCACACCGGGAGATTCAAAAACTCAGAAAAAATTATTAAATTCCTATGTACAGTTTTTGCCCCTATAAAACTTTTTTTGAACGTTTTTTCCAACTTTAACATTAAATATCTTTTTAAATAATTCTTCGGTTTAAAAACTGCCTACATTAGTGTGTTTATCGAACATTTCTCTATAATATTACCCATTTTCATGTTTTTGTGTGCAGTAGTTTTCTTAATAGCAAATAAAGACCCTAAGTCACAAAGAATCCATTTACTGAGCACGTAGCGTTAGTTAATTTTTTTTTAACCATTTGGAAAAATTGTTATTGTCCTCGTCAGGGTAGGAAATCATATCTGAAGCTTTTTATTAGTTTTTTCCGCATTTTATTCGTTTTCTGTTTGGTCTGTACAGTAATCTGTATTTTCCCTTTACTTTCAACAGAGATGGATACTTCTGTTGCCACTATGACAAAAAAGTAATAAAAACTACAAAAAAAAAATTAATAACTCAGAAACAAATTGAGATACAGCTTTCAAACAAATTGCATATAAAAGTACATATTTTTCTCTATACGACGGTGTAAAAAGTAATATTGTGGGATGTTTAGAAGTTTAAGAATGAAATTTTATTTAAAATTGGTCCAGGAATATTAATGCTTAATCCATGGCGAACGTAATGTACGACCAGCTCCGTAGAAGTTAAAAATTTTACAGTACCGAAAAATGTAATCCATGGCTTACGTAATGTATAATCAACTCCGTGCGATTTTTTATGTCTTAAAGTTTAGTCTTTGAAAAAATCATTTTCCAAATGGTCGTTGTAATTTGTTAAATTGCATTTTTTTTTTTTTCTAGCATTGCAAAATATGGTGGATTTTTTATTCAAAAATTCCGAATTGGCAACAGAAAACTTTGAATGGTAATTTTGTATTAATATGTTCACAAAATGTCTAGCATTATATACAATAAAAATAGCTATTTAAACTTTCTGGTGATAATTCAGAATTTTTTAAATAAAAAATTTGACAGATATGGTAACACAGCTGTTAAGTGCCTACATTCGGGGCACTTTTTTTGAAAAATATGAAAATTTTATTAAACACGTGTGTTTTTAGTTAAAACAGGGAATAAAACTATGAATTCATATAAATTTTTAAAGGATTTTTTATTAACTTTTCAAATTTAGGCAACATTTAGTCAAATTTTAGTAAAAAATTGCGTTTATGCAAAACTTTCTATAACGACATCTATTCAATATATTTCACTTTTTTTTTCAACAAATATTAGTAAACCACTTATCCTTTGTTATGAAGCAAAATATTTGCAAAATCTCTTAAATTTACTAACTTATGCCAAATTTTGTGTACAAACATGATTTTTTTCGAAAAAAAAATGTATTTTTCTACAAAAATGGATCTTAAATTAATATATACAAAGTTACAAGCTATATTTCGTTTCCAAACATACCTATAGATGAGCAGAACCTTGTCACAAAATTTTATTTCAATATCTAAAAACTTTTTAAGAAGTGATGTTTCCCGTAAACGTACACAATAAAAAACGCAAATTAAGATTTTGATAGAGCACAAAAAATTATGTATAAATTTTACAATTTTGAAATCCACCCTATTTGTAGGGTTTTATATGTTTGTGTATATGTTATATATTTGTGTATTAAAATGTATATTCCTTTCTGTGGCTCTTTAAACGGTCACTTTCGGTTTCAGAAAGTTCATTTCCGGTTTATATTTTGGGCTATAACTTTGCTTCTTACTGCCGCTGAACCGAAAGTAAATCATTTTTGGAATCCTAAATGTTTCAACTTTAATTTAAAATAATAAAAAAAAGAAATCGAAAAATTTCGCAAAATCAACGATTTGAGGGTAGTCACATAAGTTATCAGCATCTATATGCAATAAATTAAATTCATAGGTCATGTCGAAATCAATCTATTATTTACAAAATTAATTTCCTTCATATCAATAACATTCGCAAATTATTAAGTGAATTCATATGTGCAATGACTGGATTTAGCCGCTACATTTTAACAAGAACGTAAAATAAGACGTCAAACATAGATTATGAAACACTTTCCAACACATTCAGAATACTATAATAAAATTTCATTGTTTAATAAGGTTTAAAATGGTGTCTAAATAAATAATTTGAAAAATGCATAAGGCATTTGAAAACACAATTCCAACATCAATAGATTGAAAAATATCTGATTTTTTTTGTGAAGTCCTGCCTATGATCTATAGCTGTATGATATAAACAGTAGTACCCCGACATACGTCTCCTCGACTCACGTCACCCCGCATTTACGTCGTCTGGACTCGAATTATTTTTTCCCTTAATTAAGACGCACTTTGAATTTTTTTAATATTTTTGGAAGAAATTTAACATCTGAGATGCAGTCACAGTCATAGGGATTTATTTCATGGGGTGAAGTTCAGCAAAAAACAATGAGAGATGCTTAGAAAAGACTGTCTGTCCATTTTCCTTCGCAGAGACTAAGAGAACATCTGAAAATTGAGATTCTGTATCTCCAGTGTTGAATTCAGACACTTTTCTCCGGGAGGGATTTCTGTGGCTCCGGGGGGGGGGGGGGACATTATAGAGTTCCGGGGGGGGGATTGCACTTTTTGACCATTGAAAACACTAAATCTCAAATCTTCCCGGGGGGGACATTTCATTGCTCCGGGCGGGTGTTCCCCCCCCGGGCCATCTCCTGAAATCAACACTGTGTATCTCTCTTAATTGATGGAATCATCGAAAATATAAGAGAAGTCAACTTAGAGATTTATGTTGAAGATGTTGTTAAACTCAAATTCCACTAATCCGGAATTAACCATCGACGAACTTATCGAATTAAAGTAACAAAGTACTGTCGAAAAAATAGATGAAGATTTTGAGCCTAGGGGGAAGATTATAACGGTTGAAAAATTAACCGAAGGACTAAACCTTATTGAAGGTGGAATGACGGTTCTTGGAAATAATGATTCAGACGAGCAAAGTGTAGCAACGTAGTTTAGAAAACTCCCTCTTCTGTTTCAAAGAGCTTGTAAGAGAAAAAAAAGAAAACATTGTCGGTTCAAACTTCATTGCAAGATTTTTTTCACATACTCAAAGACTCGAATGTGGAAGCTAAATTGTAAGTTAACAACTTATTGATTTATTCCAAATTCTTGCACTGCAAACGCATTTTTTTGCTATGTTAAATGTATTTAACATAATCCCTAAATACAGTAGAATATATTCATTAGATTCTGGTGAATTTTTACTACTTATCCTTTTTTACTCGTCTAAATGTACCTCGACTTACGTCTTTTTCGACTTACGTCGCTAGTCTTGGAAAGAATTGCTGACGTAAGTCGAGGTATTACTGTATGCTGAAATTTTGTTCATTTGGGAAACGTATAGCACAGTTGAAAATGCACCCCATCATCAATTTCCATCCTAAAACGGAAATGTATTTTAGATGTTTCGGGCTGCCCTGTATATGATCTATATAATGTATACATACTAATATAAAAAAAAATGTTAAATATAAAAACGCGTACCACAACGGAAAACGCACTTCCAGCAATTATTGTTCATAGATAGTACTGTAACCGAATTATTTTATTTGTCTCTGGACATGAACGATAAATGTTATGCGCACCCTGTTCTACAGTAAGCATCTAGCAGTGCACCTCAAATATATATATATATATCAACTTCAATCTGTTTGTAAATAGCGTAATATGGATAAAATACACCACAAACGATTTTTTTCCCATAGACCGTATAGTGTAACTGAGTTTCCCTGAAACTGAACGATGATTGCTTTGTATACCATATTCTACAGTAAGCATCTTGCAGTGCACTTCAGATATACAGTGTGACTTCAAAAATCCGGTATTCAGAAATCCGGCAACTTCAAAAATCCGGAATCGAAATAATATTTTCTCTTCCTTTTTCTTTTACGCTTCCAAGTTATGGGAGAATAAAAACAGCAATTCTTTATGAATTAAAAACTTCAAGATCGAAAGCAAAAATCTTGTTAAAGAACGGCCAAAAAACTGAATCAAACAAAATTGACATCCATGTTTCCTAATTTACAAGACAAGAAATAATTTCACTCTTTATTAGATTTTTTTTTCAGTAACATAGAAAATATCAATTAAAGTAAGTTTTTTTATATTTAATTTTCTCTTTTTCTTACGTAATTATCACTTAATAATGAATTAAATTATGGCTAAAAGCACCATAAGGAATGTAGTACTACTTTTGATATTCCCTCAAAAATCCGGCATAGTCTCGGTCCCGATGATGCCGGATTTTTGAAGTTATACTGTACATGTAAATTTCAATGTGTTTGAAATTGCGAAACATCATTAAAAATCATTGCAAATGGTTTTTTCCTATAGGCCGTAATGCAGCGAATTTCTTTGAATGTCCCTGTAAAGGAACTATAAATGCTACACGCTTCATTTTCAATACCAATCATGCCAGAGTAAGACTAAATAACATATATCAATTTCATGTCACTCCGACTTTGTTTGCGCGCAGACAGACAAACCGAATTCATATGCACTGTTCAACTATGTTTGTAAAGTGTTAAAAACACTGAAAATGCCATTCTTTTGCAGAGTGTTAACGAAAAATGGTTGACTGTGAATGCAGTAATAATTTCTATGATCAACAGAGTTTAACAAGAAGGAAAAATCATGCGTCAAGCATTGATTATGAAACATTTACCAACATTTCCAGAATAGTTTCATAAAATGAGAGTAAACAATTCGGAAAACTCATAACACATTTGAAAACCCAGTTTCATAATTTACCATCCAGAAAAATATCCGAATTATTTTGTGCAACCCTGTATATGATGTATAATTTTTATATCTACATCATAGTATTACTAAAATTTAGTTCAGTTCTGAAACGCACAGCACAGTTGAAAATTCCCCTTCAGTAATTTCTGTCACTAAATGGAGATGTACTCGCGATATTTTGTGCTGTCCTGTATATGATGAATATAGACAATGGTAAAGCTACGAGTCCAACCGCTAAAATCGGGTTTTCAGGTGTTTTCCACCAAGATATGACTTGGCAGACCGACTGCGTTTTAATATGCAAATCGAATTTTAACTAATTCTTGAATTACAGCCGTGAACTCGATAAGGTGATTGTCCGTGCTGCCACCTCCCGGCCTAATATATATCAATATGTTTGAAACATCATAAAAATGCACCTCAAACGATTTTTCTGCATAGACCTTAATGTAACGGAACTCTTTTGAGTGTCCCTTTAAATGAACTATAAACGCTACATACTTCATTTTCAAGACCGAACATGCTACAGTCTACCTCAATAAGATATATCAATAGCATAACAATCTGAGAATATTTATTCGAGACAGACAGACAAACCGAAATCATAAACACTTTTTAACTATGCCCGAAAAAGTTAAAAATGGAAGTTCTGAAAAAAAAAAACCTATACAGGGTGTTCGAGAATTCGACCGACAAATTAAGAAGGATGATAGAAGGCATCAGGAGGATGAAAAATGACCATAGAACATGGGGTCGCAAACCGCGTATTTAATCAAAAATTCAAGGTGTTCTGCCCTTATTCAATTTGTGTTGACGGCAATAACTTTCCGAAAACTGAAGTATGTTATAATATTATAAAACTTTTAATAGACATTCTCGTCTTTGTTGTAAATGTGATACTATCGAAAGAAGCAGTGGAAGTGCTCATTATGCACGCCAGCCTTATGCATTGGACGCTCCACATTTTGAACTGCGATTGCCAGTTCATACACTCTCAAAAAAACTTTCTTCAATTCACTGAAATTATACTGGCAGCGGTGCTGTCGACATATTTCCGTGAATTGACGAATATCAGTTTTTTTCTTTCTCCGTTACAGGAGGTTTTAATTTTGAAGTTCATTTCGGGAAAATTGCGTCTTTAATGAGATTGTTGTGGGTTTCTTATACTTTAGTATTAATATAGTATAAAAATATGAATTTTAAATATTTTTACGTACATTGCTAGAGGTAAAATACCAATATTATATTTTTATTCAATAAGATTTTTTTTTTGAGTAATATCGATTTTTTCCCATTTAATTTCCCCAATTAAAATATCTTTTAAATGTGTTCATTTAAAGTACACATTTTAAATGCGAATATTTATTTTTAAACAACTTTATAAATTCAACTTTATTTAACTTTGTTCAACTTATTCAACTTTAAAGAATAAATTGTGAGTACTTTTGAATGAATGAGAAAAGTAATTGTTATTTATTTTGAAATTCGAAAACTTTTTTGTCTTTTTTAATTAAATTAGAAACCTTAATTTATAGAATTTTTGTTTTTTCATTTTAAAAATAAATTCGCATCAATATACCCAATACGCTTGCGCGCTAGGAGTGAACGAAATTTCTCCCTCTTTTTTAGACGTTCGGAGAGAATTCACAGATAAAACATGTTTCCTAGGAGTACGGAAATTATTTGTTAAAAAATTAGGAATAATTTAGTGTATATTGAGGAGTTTTTCTGACAGTGAACAGTATCATCGACTGCTTGAGCACCATGTTTTTCCAGAATTTTTCGTGATGTTGTAACATTTTACACAAAATAAGGTACATATCCTTCAATTTTCATTGTAATGTTTTGATTTTCCTCAAAATTATTATCGTCAGCACAAGTTCAGTTAGAATGGAACGCTGTATTTGTGACTGAATAAGCGGTTTGCGACCCCATGTTCTATAGTAATTTTTCAATCTCTTCATGCCTTCTATCACCCCTCTTAATTTGTCTGTCGAATTTTGGAATACCCTGTATATAAAATAAATAGAGTTATGTAGATATCGCAGTATATAACGCTTCTCATATGCTTACAAAAGGCTTCGGAGAAATTCAGGATTGACATTTAAACCGTCACGTATTCTTCGCTTGATGAAACTTTTTAGAATGCTTCGTCTGCGTTGATTGACATAATCATTTCTCATACGTCTGCGTTTGGAGTAAAACTTATTTAAATTCAATAACTTCGGGATGAATATCAAAAAGCTTCGGAAATAGGAATTGAATTTTTCATCTTATATTAAATATCTTTTTTAATGGAAATTATAGATAGTATTAGTTTTTTATTCTTATTATGTTAGAAGTTTTACTTGGTCAGTAAAAAGACGGACAAGGATTATAAAATGATAAAACTAAATACAGTAATATATAACATTAATTGTAGAATCCTGGAAAAAACGGATCACTCTATACTATTCTATCACGAAATATTGCAGAGAAATGTAAGACGTACTATTTAACAGGGAATTGTGTTGACGTTTCAAATATAAATGAATTTTTTAAAGAATGGCAAGAAAAAATAGTAGCATATTTGAGTTTTCAAATACTAACACTCCCTTTTACTTTCAAATGTATAATGAATTCGAAATCCTTTTTGAATTGTCTTGTCTATTTAATAAACACATCATTATTATTTTAATGATATATCATTTGTTGCCATAGATACTGATCTATCGCTTTTGTTTTATCACACATATATTCGCGACTAAATATCGCACAATTCCTATTTTCACACAATCAAATACGAAAAAAACTTACTTTTAAAAAAATCTTACTTTTAAAAAAATCATACTTCATAGTAGATGGATTTTCATTTAGTAAATAAATAAAATAATTTTTAAAAAATCATACAATCACACCTCATACGTCATCCACTATCATACGTCATACGTCACACAATTTTCATCTAGCAAATAAATAAAATATTTTTTAGCTCAAAGGCTATCAAAGCCGGAGATCTAATGTGCCGCCAGGTTCTGTATGTATGAACATAACGCGATATCTCTTGATAGAAATATCCAATTTGCTTCAAAATTTTGTAAATAGGTTCATTCTATAAGGCGCTTCTCTGAATTGTTTTGGAGATTGATTGGTTAAGTAAAAAGGGGAAAACGGGGGCTAATTACCCCCTTAATTTAGGCAAATGGGTTTTTCATACAGAATTATCAGGCTTGCTTCAAATCCGGTATACCGGTTAATTCTGATAAGGCGCTTCCCTGATTAAATTTGGAGGTTCATTGGTCAAGTATAAATGGGGGGAGCGGAAGGCTAATCCCCCCTTAATTTAGATAAATGGATTTTTCATGCAGAACTAGCTATCCGATTTGCTTCAAATTTGGTATACCGGTTCATTTTGATAAGTCGCTTCCCTGATTAGATTTGGAGGTTCGTTGATTAAGTATAAAGGGGGGAAGTGGGGGCAACTAACCTTCCCCCTCCTTAAATTAGCTATTTAATTTTTTTTTCCAATTTCTTTATTGTTTGAGAGGCATTACTCTTGTAATATACAATTAGTTTGAATACCCTATGAGCTGAATGCCATCAGTTTAACTGGACACTTTTCTTTTTATTAAACAAATTATGTATATCATCTGTCAAACAGTTGAACGATATTGCTTAAAATGAAAAGCTCTGTTGTTATTAAACTCCCATTTATATATTTTTTTTTTCTCAACAAAACAATTGATGGCAATACTCTGAATTGTTTCCTTTGTAACTCCACCATTATTAATTTCCCGTCGAACAATGAACTAAATATTTATGATTATACGAAGAATCTCGTATGCCAGTAAATGAATAGGTTTACGAAGAGAAAAAAAAAATGAAAAGCATATTCATAATAATAAAAACAACTTCTTCCTTTCCCTTCGTCAAGTGGTCGTTTTTTCTTCCCCGCGTAGAGGCAGTTTTTCTTTATGAATACAATCTATTATTTCCGAAACGGGATTAAATGCCTGACGAAGAATGTTTATATCATATTCACAAAAGGTTTGTTCGATCATATTGTGCTGTCGTGGCACTCAAAAAAACTATGGAAAGCACTCAAAGGGTGATTAGGTGCGTTCATAATTATATAAATACGTAGCACCTATAGTCGTCGTCTGGTCCGTCCGTCTGTCTGTCTGTCCGCATATAATAGCGCAAAAACTACTAAACCGAATGGTTTGAAATTTAATCATTGCAGAATTCTGTCTAGTTATTCCAAATTTTATTAAAATCAAATCAAAACTTGAAAAGACAGAAATAAAAGTTTTCTTCATTCTATTAAATCCTATCATATGTCATTAATTCAATGATATATCATGATAGGTCATGATTCTTGGTTGTCATGGTGATTATTCTATTAAATCCTATCATACGTAATTAATTCACATTTTTAGGAGGCCCCTCGATGATATCCCACGGCAGGTAATGCTTCTAGGTTGTCATGGTGATAATGTCCTATTTAAGATGCCTGAATTATTTAATAATGCCTGAATTTAATATGCATAATCGTAATAAATTTTGTATTTATGCATTTTTGCATAAGAGCGCAACAGCTATTGCACCAAGATCTGAATATTTATAAAAACGAGTTATAGTACGAATACGCCTCATTTGCCACGTTTCACGTACAATTTTCGACCTTTTAAATCTAAAAATAAGAAATTGAAAATGTCTAATCTAATCTCTAATGTCTCCTAAAATATCCCTTTTATGTGAATAGGTACAGGTGAGCTAGAACAGCTCTCTGCTCCTCTAGTGTTTTACACTCATCATCAACCGTTTTCAATCCACTGCTAGATGTAGGTCTCTCCCAGATTTTTCTGATGTTTCCTATCTAGTGCTTTAGTTCAATTGATTTAATTCATAATTTATTTTTTGGGGTTTCATTCATCTGACTAAACCCTATTCGTCTCGCTCCTCTGTCTGTCTGTCTGTCTGTCCGTCACAGAGCCCGTTCTCAGAAACTATATATGTTGGAGACTTGAAATTTTGCATACTTATAACTGAACACCTCACATCAAATGACAGATCATAAAATTGCGAAAAAGTCTTATATTTAACCCTCTGGGCTCTAACTTGCGTATTTTAAGTTTTGTTTTCTAACTCAGCTCCTAATTAAGTTGAAGACTTGAAATTTTGCATAATTATAGCTAAACACTTGCAATCACACGATAAATCATAAAAATTTCAAAAAGTCTTATATTTACCCCTCCGGTCTCTAACTTGTGTATTTTAAGCAATTTTTCTAACTCAGGGCCTAATTAAGTTGGAGACATGAAATTTTGCATAGTTATAACAGAACACAATTTTTATCCTCCTCCCATTTTCACCCAGGATGCACTTTTCTAACTTTTGCCGACACCCCTTTGACCGCTCTTTCATATTATGCACCATAGACTTACATTTTTTAGTTCATTTTTTACCGCTAGGGAGCACCTACCTATCTCGGGTGCTATGGGCCCGACTCCCTCGACTAATATATCTACGGATAGGTTGTAAAACGAAGTTTCGTTCGGATAGAGGTTTGTTTAGAATGGAGTGCACCCCTGGTTGCGAAATGTGGAACTAACAGATTTTGCAAAATAATAAAGTGTTTTGAAAGGAATATTAAACGAAACCCTCTGTGCGATCTGTGATCACACTTACCCACTTGTTTAAATTATTTAATCGCTGAAATGAAATTTGCTTTTATTAATGTTCTCAAAATAGTTTTGTTTGAAAAATTGTAAGGACATCCATTTCTGAAAACCCTTCAGCATACGTACAATTAAATTTCTCTCGAAAACAAATTTCCTGCATATTTTGTCATCATTTTCAATGACTTGAATTGATAAAGCACTTAGGCGACTAAAATGTATGCTTTTCATGACATTCAGTTTTTTGCATTTTCAGTAGTTAGTAATTCCAATGTTTTTTTAAAATAAATATTAATGTATTTATAAGGAAGAACTTACAAGAATATAATTTAATAAAATTACAATGAAATTATAATAATTAAAAAATTTGCTTAGAAAAAACATAATTTAATTTCGAATTGTCTTTAGTCATTCTTTCCTCCCCCCCCCCTCTCTCTCTCTCCACACAGATACACACTAAGGGGGGGGGGGGGAATTATATGTGTTATTTTATTCCAAAAATTTTAAGCCCACCGAATATTTTTGAAAAGTTGGCGCTACTGCATGATACCATTATCCGATGATATTTCCTGTCCAAATTATACACAACTTTGAAGTTCTTTAATCTCAGCGTTGTTGTAGACAATTTTCTTTTTTGGTGCAAATGAATTGAACATCACCTTAGTCTTTTCCAAAATTAGCATTTTCGAAATAGCAACTGATGTGAATTCCAACTAAAGCGGAAGTAAAATCTCATTCTTGTAACAATAAGTGATCTAGAATTCTAAAGTCTTTTAACTATATAATTAATGACAGAGTATAATTTTCAAAGTATTACAAACAAAGTAATCAACAAAAATATCTGGAGATTACATCTCAAGAATGGCGTGTTGATTTTTTATCGATTCTATATTACAGCTGAAAAAGTTATGAGACAAATGATACTCACAGAAGCAGAAAAAAAAACTTCTTATTGTGGGCATAGCATGAGAACGACATCTACATTCTTTATATTAGGTCGTTAGGTATGAAACGTCCGATTTGGAACTGCCAAATGTAACGGGTTTTTTTATTCAAAGATTTCGGAGTCACACCAGAAAAATTTTAACAGTTATTTTATTTTATTAACGAAAAGGGTAGCACTTTTGTAATTAAATATAACTATTAAACATTTATGGGGAGAGTTTGGAATTTCTTAATGCAGAAACTGTCAGTGTGGCATTTCAAATCAGACGTTTCATACGTAACCCGTTCAGGACCGGCATATTTTACACGAATTTTATTCGTTCGGCACCACTTTTTTTTAATTATTTGACTTAACTTTATAAATCACGAAAATGTCGTAATTAAATATAATCAATTTTCTTTTCCTTTTTACTGGTATCAAACTCAAGCGTTTTAAGCACTTTTTGAGGGTGCATATATGCACCCATGGTCCCGAACGGATCAATGACCTAACCTATGGACTTACTAGGAGGCTTTCAGTGGTGTAGTCGTAAAAAAAAGCTGAGGGTATACGCTCAAGCCAGAGAGTACGGTGTTCCTTAAAAAAATCCAGAAGATATCAGCGTATACCACCGTATACCCTCCACTACATCCCTGGGCTTGATGATGCCCTATTACTAGAATCAGGTCAGGTCGCTTACCCGCTCATTTCTTTCATTGCGGGTTGGGTTCGGCCCGGGTTGACTAACTATTTCGGATTGGGTTCGGCCGGGTTGACTAACTATTTCGGGTTCGGTTTCGACACTTGCGGGCCGGATTAATGTTTATCTGTTTTCTCAAAAGAATGTTGAAAATAATTTTTTAGATGAAAAACTATATATTTGAATATTAATGAGTATATTACAGCTATTCCTTTTTCAACTTTAAAAATAAATTTGTTCGCTGTTAGAGATATAATTTTAGACTGTTTTTCTATAATTACATTAAAATATGGACTCATTTTCTTTCATTTTGGATTCGTGTTGAAATGCGTCGGGTTCCGGGTCAACTAATTTTTAACAACTCGGGTTTCCGGTCGACTTTAAGCAGAATTTGACGGTTCGAGTTGGATTGTACCCAAACCTAAATTTATTAACAGCTATATTTCGTAGCCGTACCGCCAGAAGTTAACCCCTTGAAGGACAATGATGCCATCACATAATTTTAATCCCTAATTGCCACATTGGCATACAAATTTTTTTATGAAATTTTCACTTTTAATAAGTACGCGAAAATAGGCTTTTACTTGTTTATAAATAAATTTTCTTGTAAATACTGGTGTCATTCAATTATTTCAACATTTTACGAATACGAGCTCATTTTCCCTGAAAGGGTTAACAGCCGAAGCAATCGCCAAAGATTTCACTAGATACAGTCTTTTGATTTATGATAATTTCAGTGGTTTAAGCGCCTAGTTCGATGACGTGTCTGTTAAATTTGTGTTTCATTTATATTATTTTATTTATTTATCGGCGTATTAAATTTTAACTTTGTTATGGAATATTAGCAGTAAATGTACTATTTATAGTGTTTTAGATGCAAACAAGTAATATTTTAGAATCATCTACACGCAATAGACATGATAGATTTAAAAATAATAATAATCATTCTTAAAAATTATTTTAAAAGTCATGAAAAATTAGTAAATTATGAGAGGGTCTTCAAATAAATTGCATTTCAGAAAACATTTTTTACTCTACTAGGGGGCTCGGCCCCCTACGAGCTACGCTCGCCAACCCCCGTCCAGACACCGCAGATTCTAAATGCACGCTAATTTGATCGGCTTTAAAAAGATTTCGAAAGATTGAATTATAATTTAAAAAACAGTGGCGATCTCCCTATAAACGAATTTCTATTCATTTCTCTTTGATTGAGGAATTTTAACGCCAAATCCGCTGCGGTACTACTTGATTATCCTGTCGACCAATTTCGCCAAATTATATAAATCGCCAAACCACTCGCCAAATTATACAAATCGATATAATTTTTATTTTAAATAACGAAAGAACAAATAAATTCGTACAACATTTATAAAAACACAAATAAAACGTCGAAATAAAAATAACTTGATGACGTATATACGTGTAACAACATTTCAAAATAAGCTAATATAAAAGGAATTAAGTAAAGAGAGTCTTTGTCTCCTGGTATTTTTTAACAAAGCGAAAAGAAAGTTCTTTTAAATGAGACATTTTAAATTAATTCTCAAAATATCAAATAAATGTCTAGCGCAATTTCTAAATTTAAACTTTTTTGCAATATTATTTGTGTTCATTTTATGTAATAACTATAATGTGACGTAAATATGACGTCATTTCTCCTAAGACTTCTAACGCATGTTCATGAATTTATTATTTTACAATATCCTTTATCTTTTAAAATTCACGTGTATACTTTTTATGACGTAATTTTTAATAAGTTCCTGCTTTTTATACGTAATTATTTAATTCTAATTTGAAAGTTTTTTTCCTGTTTATAATAGTCACGTGTAAATAAATTTTTAATTTGAAGCAAACATTATTGCTTACGCTTTTTATACAGTTAGCAACAGTTTAAATTAGTACAATTTTCTGAAATCTGTAAAAAATATCTCTAGAAATGCTGAAAATTTGAATTTAAAATAGAAATAAAACCTGAAAAAATGAGTCAAAATAAAAAAAATAATACAATCTGCACTCCGGCAAATTCTAACGCATAAAATGATCTAAAAATTATTACACTGCCATGCATAGTTTTTGCTGCTATAAAACTTTTTTAGTGGAACGATTTTGTCCAACTTTAGCATTAAATAACTCTTAAAATAATTCTTCGATTTGGAAACTGTCTGCATCAGCGTGTTTATCAAACATTTCTGTATAAAACCACCGATTTTCATATTTTTGTATGCATTATTTTTGTTAATATTAACGAAGAAAGGACTCCGGTCACAAAAAAATCAAAACCGGCGGCGGCGGCGGCGGTGACAGCGGTAGTTACTTTTTTTTAGAATAGAGAGATTCGAAAGTATAAAAAATGAAAATGTGTGATAATAATAAATAAAAGCTTAAAAAAATTACAGTAAAAGGGGAAGTTTCATCCTCAGGTGTTGCCAACGTCAAAATGATGCCACGGACACGTTTTTCCTTTATAATATAAATAGTAAACAATGACTTATTTTTTAATTAAATAATTTCAGTTTTAGTTTGATTCCATTTTTAAATCAAGTTAACGTTTAATTGTTAATTGTGTACCACTTGTAATTTCTATGCAAAATACCTTTTGTATATTTTATTTTGTGTTACGTGCTACAGAAGTAAACTAGATGCAATTTCCCTCACACGTGTAAACAGAAGTATTGGATATAGCGCGTTATATAACGAGGCTAACGAAAAAGACAGGCGGTGCACCCCACGTGTATTTTTTTACAAACCGCTAGAGAGACGTTATGCTCTTTTCGTACACCAGCATTGGTGCATCCGAGCATCACATAACTCCAGCGGTCTGTAAAAAAGATATGTGGAATGCACCGCAGTAGCCTGTCTTTTACGTTAGCCTCGGTTACATAAGATATTACGTTGAAATATTACCTTAAGAATCATATATCAACCGTTCTTGAAATAGACTGTTTTAAATCAAAATAAGGTTATAAATTTATTGTGTTTTGAGTAAAATATATTTTCTTTACTATTCTATAGAAAAATGGGATTTAAATTGTGAAATTTTCGAAGAGTATTCATCTCATAAAACTGTATAAAACTTCGAGTACCCGGGTACCCCTTTTCCTCGGACACTCCCGGGATTTTTCCAGGATTTCATTATCGTAAGGACAAGCGGGACAGTTGCTCAGAACCTTCAACTTTTGAATGGGTATACTCCAAAGCCAAAAATCGTTTTTAGGGTTCCGTACTTAAAAAGTAAAAACGGAACCATTTTAAGATCACTCCTGTGTTTGTCTGTCCGTTTGCCACAGCCATTTGACTCGTAAACTATGGAACGTGGAAAGTTCAAATTGCCTGAGGTAATAAAAGCTATTGCCCCACATATTTATAGATTATTAACCATTCACAAATATTTTTAGGAAAATGTAGAGGGGCTAATTAAGTTACTTGAAAGAAAGTCTTTTCTTTGTATGTCGTGTGGGATATCGTCTGAAAGCTTTCGTAACGCCGAACTCAAAAATACATTTCTTTTAATTTTAAATATTATATTTTCCGAGATATCGTTGAAAATGTAATGCAAAAATATGCCCCCCCCCCCTCCCTCTATTTTCGAATCTACTGAAACTAAAATTATGAAAAAATTAGGGGTAGTAGAAGTTAATGTAAACCTTGCAGGAATACAATAGCGATTACCCTAAGCCACATAGTTAGTTTTTGAGAAAATCGCATTTTTCCATTATACATAAATTTCGATTTGCGGACGTTCAGCAAATTAGTTGAGGGCCGCTGGAGGTACCTATCGTCGCAGAAGTATAAAATGATTGTTGATAATGATTTTCGAAAAAAAAATGTCGGTAATTATCAGAGATATTAACCCTTACAGACACGGACAGTTTGGACATACATAAAGACACGGTCGGCATGCTCTGTGCGCCATTGGCTTTTAAAGCCTAGATAACAACTTTTAATGATGTATTTCTCTAATGTAAAGACACAGTTACAGATTCATTATATTTATTGTACGGAACCCTCCGTGCGCGAGTAATACTCGCATTTGACCGGTTATTTTTTATTAAATGAGTACAAATTGTGTCTAAAAACATGTTATAAGGCCCCCAACTGGATCTTTGCCCCAGAGCCATGTTAGATTAGTCTGGCTCTGGATTTTTCCCCACCTGTGCAGGGTGCCATTTGAGGGGGGCTGGGGGGGGCGATAGCCCCCGCCCCAAGGATTTTGATATTTTAGAAAATTTATCAACCACTAAATGTCACACTGAAACAAAAATTAAAACTTGCTCAAAAGGTTAAGGGGTTGAAAGAAGTTAAGAATACAAAATCACGCAAAGTTTTTTTTATAGTGCGGGTTTTCCCATTTTCTGCGCGATTTTTGCCGTTTTGCACGTTTCCTGTTCATAAAAAAAAAATGTTTCCTTATCCTTATCCTTCGCCAGGAAACTCTTGAAATGGCACCCCTGTTGTAAAACCTGGAAAAAAGGAGTAGAAAGGGACTAGAAAAAAGTTCCATTTTAGACAAGTCTCTGTCACAGCAAGTATAGTTGTATAATGTTTTATCATTGAAATTTGATTTCTTTCCCCTTCGAGAAAGAATTCTGTTAGGCTTCGTTTTCACAAGTTTTACTGTAATTCATCTCTTTTCAGAGCTATTCTACAGTGTGGATGGTTTAACAATCTTTGAAAATACCTGCAAGAATGAGACCTGTCTAAAAAGAATTTTTTCATAATAAATATATTGAAATTTTATCGCCTGCTAAAGACGGAAAACTTTTTAAAACGAAATATGTCATTGTTTCTTGAGTTTCCGTATTCAAAGTTTTTACTGTTTTTGTAAGCATAATTCAGTTTACGTTTCCCGTTTGGGGGTGGGGGATCAGATCCCCAGATCCTACCCTTAGCTATATAACTTCCTTCAAAAAATCTTTGCCCCCCCCCCCCCAAGAAAGTTCTGAAATGGCGCCCTTGCACCTGTATCTCCTTCCCTCTTTCCTCTTTCCTCTATTCCAGTGAGTTGGAATCCAACATTCTACCGCAAACAAAATAATCTTCTTCCATTATCAAACGTTTCAGACATTCTTTCTGTTTCGTATTTTCTCACGCAGGAAATCGTTTAATTGCTGCAACTTAAGGTGCATTCAAAAGGTCGGCTTATTACACACTTCTATGCCCATAATACGTGTATCCGCTGAACCATAACGGTTTTAATTATCTAGAAGAATACCATTGCGGGCATACAGTGTATTAACACATAAAAGAAAACTAATTCTTTGATGATACTTCTATGTGATAAAACGCAGAAAGTAAAATAAAATTAGTCATCAGTATTGAAAATGAAAACGGTCAAAATTTTTAGTATGAGTCGGCAGTGGAATAGGCGTAAAACAATACAACAGTAAACTGAGGAATATAATAAAACTAATGTTTGTTGTATTTTACTTTGAAAAAAAAAATAATTAGCAAAATCGGCACAGTAGAAAGCTCAGGGCATATGACGAAAAAAATAGCCTTATTTCTTAAATATATAGATGGCACGGTTCGCCCCGGAATGGTTACCTACACTTTCTTACACTTGGATTTTATATAAGTAGATAAGATCATGGATTTAATCAATAATAATTAATGCGTCGTATAAAATAAGTGTAAAAATATACATTACCTATTCTCTCTCTCCTCGAGTTCATACGCCAGGTTATCTTTCTGCAAGTAAAAATGATGCTATTATTCCAGATGGAACTTGCGCTCCGTAAATATGCAACGTAAATAAGTATTCTACCTTAAAAATGGTTCGGCAAATATTGTTCCTATCGCCATCATTTATATTGCATTCATTTCATTTAAAGTATAAATCTTACACTTGTTTAATTTGAAGCATATAACCTTAATTTACAGTATATAGATTGCATGCATTTACAATACTGTAATACTTCGACTTACGTCATCAATTCGTTCCAAGACTAGCAACGTAAGTCGAAAATGACGTAAGTCGGGGTAAGCAAAAAAGGATAAGTAATAAAATTTCTCCAAAATAAAATGAACATATTCAATTGTATTTAGGGATTGTGTTACATTCATTCAACATTAGCCAAATAATGCGTTTGCAATACAATAATTTGGAATAAATCAAAATGTTGATAACTTGCAATTTATTGTTCTTCTAGCTTCCCAGTTCGAGTCTTTGAGGATGCGAAAAAATCTTGCAATGAAGTTTGAATCGACAAATTTTTCTTTTTTACTTTTAGAAGCTCTTTATTGCAGCAGAGTGAGCCTGCTAAGCTTTTTCTAGTGACTTTTTTATTTGTTTGTCACTACCTCTTGACTGTCGCGGGAAAGTTTCCCTTCATAGAACCAAAATCTTCAAAAAAGTTCAAAGTGCGTTTTAAGGAAATTTTTTTCCTGGTCAGACGACGTAAATTCGGGGTGACGTAAGTCGAGGGGACGTAAATCGGGGTACTACTGTACATCTCTTTCACTGATTATATTTAAAATACATTATTGAAAATAAAATTAATAGCATAAACCGAAACATTTCAACTGAACATCAAAACATTGTCTCAAATTTACACACGCGGAAAAAAATGCTGTTATTGAGGAGGAAATAATACTGTTGGGGAGATTTGCGCCTGTCTAACATAAAAGTACCAAAATAAATATAATATTTTCTGGATTTATCAGTTACCGCGACTCATTCTTTAATGGCAACTTTTTTTTAGTGGAAACAGTGCCATAACAACATTTCACATTTACAATGTTAAATGAATGGTAACCGGATTACTGATGTTAGCGCAACTAGGAGACATCATCAGTAATCGGATTTCCATTCATTTAACAATGCATTGGTGTGCGCGATGTTTTTGTGCAATCCCTTCCCTGCAGGTGAGCCAGCGAAAAGACAGTTTCGTATCTGATCTATTTAATTTGTCATGCATATCAAAATCCTCGGCGTTAAAGTTGGTTGCAAAAATGTGACGTTGCCTTTTGGACTATAAACATGGGTAATCATATTCATCAGTTTTGTTTTCACAGCTGTTAATACCATTTGGCAGCAAATCTTTTTTTTTCCGTTAAGCAGCTGCGCCATGCGTCAAGGCTCTGCCCTCGAAATACTCAAGCCCAGAGGAAACGAGTGTGACATCATCACTAATCGACCGACTTCTCACTAGTGTTGGAATTCACACCGGAAAATTTTGGATACCAATTTTATTTTATTTTATTTTTGGAATATGTATCACCTTATAAAACAATAATAACTATTTAAACTTACCAATGAGAATTTGGAATCCCCCAATAAAAAATCAGCCAGATGCAGCAACACTGTGGAATTCCGCATCTGGTTGAATTTTTATTCAGGGATTCCGAATTCTCACGTTTTATAAGATGATAGATATTCCACAAATAAAATAATAGAAAATTGCTATTCAAAATTTTACTGTGTGATTTCCAACATTAGTGAGAAGTCGGTCGATTATTGATGTCGTTACAACTCGTGCCTCTGGCCTTGAGCATTTCGATGGCAGCGGCCAAGGCCATATAAAACGGAAGTGTTCTATTAAATCTGTGTAGAGGCACAATATAATGAACGCTTCGTACTCCATGTTCCTTCTCTTAACACATTCACCACGGGAAACGAGAATTCTCGTTTTCATTCAAAAAATATCATTGAATAACGGCATGGTTTCTATCTTACAGAAAATGCATTTATATCGTGTTGCCCATATTTTTTTAGACTATAAAACATTTTATATTAAATTCGTACATTGAAAGATGTTTACCTATGCTTAAACTTGGGAAACGTATCTAGAACACCAATTTACAAAAGACTTTCAGAACAGGGAAGAGTTTCTACTGTTTTAAAATTCAGATTTGATAAAAATTGCCCGTCGGCAATGTGTTAAATAATACAATTAAATTATACTATCTACTATAAGGATATTGTATTTTTTTCCAGAAACCTTGGAGCAAATCGGGCTCTGAAAAAAAGATTTGTTGTCAAAAGATAAAAACAGCTATGAAAACAACATGGTGAAATTGTATGCTTGTTTATATATGCATTTATATATGTATATATATGTATAAATATATATATATATATATATAGGGTAAGGTGCCCTATTATCGTCCCCCAGTCATTTTTAGGCCCTAGGAAGTTGTAATTTTCAGTGAAAATCTACCAAATTTGGATTTTAGACAGATTAACTACCCACGCACATAAAAACATAGGCAAATACCGTACGAAAAAATTTTAACAATGCAAAAATTGTTTTTTCAAAGCTATCTAAAAAAATGTAAAGAAAAAAAATGGTCCCAATTTTGTTACGCCGAAAAATCCAATACGCCGAGGCTTAACTTATAACTAAATCAAAATTTATTTCTAAATGAGTAAGTAATTTAATTTACATTAAAGTAAGGCACAAAGAAATGCACTAATTATCAATGGAAGAATAACATAACGAAACATTAACCATCCAAACATGAGGAAAAAAATTGAAAAAAATGTCATGAAAAAGCATTCCTAATTTCGACTCCGGGAAGAAAATAAGAACTGCAAGGGGGACGAAATTGGGACCACGCTACTTCCCAATATGACGGAGCTTCAGCTCCCGTTAGATGAACTGAGCGTCCTAAAACTCACTGTATACTACTGTCAGCATCTCACAAACGCAAAATACAAGCAATGAATAAGAAATAACTACTTACAGTACAGTAAATAACGTTCTTTAAACGACGTAATAATAACTCAGGTCTTCTAAAAATAGGGAATTCGACGTCTTTAATTTATGTATGCGTCTTGGTGAATGAAACTTTCAATTTCTGACCCCTTTTACCTTCCGTCCCCTTTGCCTTGCGTCATAAGTGGTGCCACTTTCGCAGAACCGGAGAAGTTAAGGGGGACAAAATTAAGAAAGGGGACGAAATATGGGCGCTTTACCCTATATATATATGTGTGTGTATTGCTTATTAGATACATTTTACTGCAGTGTGTATATAAAAATAGATAAATATCTTCTTTAAATTAAATAAATTGTACAGATATTGAAAAAAAAATGCGCATTTATATGTAACAATGAATAGGTTGCAAGAAAGTATGGCACAGATGTCATATACGCCCCATATTAGCGCGATTTTTTTCTGACGCCAATTTGCCGAAAACATCAACAGCATAAACAACAACATCCGGGTTACCATATCAAGCAAAATAACGACACTTTGGCGCCAGTTAAGTACAGGCTGCGAATATGACACTGGCGTCAGAAAAAAATAGCGCCAATATATGACATCTGTGCCGAAAATATGATCTTAAATTTCATTTTCCCTATCTCGTTAATGCTCCTATACCGGAAATTACCAAATAAATTGCATATAAAAATTGAAAAAATTGCTTGTGTGTTTCATTGTGTTTCATTTTGAATTCCTTCGCCAATCGCGCCAACCAGCACAGGATATGGAACTCTTCCCTGTGTGTATGTAACGGTGAATAGATTGCAAGAAAATATTATGTTAAATTTATTTCTGTGGCCAAGGCCATTTTCTCTATCTCGCCAGTGTCCCTATACTGGAAAATTAATAAATAAATTCTGTATAAATATTGAAAAAATTGCTTGTGTGTATGAAACAATGGATAAGTTGCCAGAAAATATGGATGAAAAATTTCCTTCTCTCTCCAAGGCCATTTTCTATATCTCGCCAAGGACTCTATACTGAAAAAGTACCAAATTTATTGATATCTATGTAGCATATTAAGCTATGATACGTGTTCTTGTAATATCTTACCTCCCTTCCTTTCATCTGATCTGCGAGAATACTACATCTTGCACCAGTCGACGGTATTTCGTACCTATATTTTGTTTCCAAAATGGGATGATTGGGACTAAGCCTGACGTTTCTTCCACTGTCCATTTTTATCACAGAAGATTTCAAAACATTCAATTTAACAGGCACAAATTGAATAAACTAAAAACACGATATTTAAATTTATGCGCCAAGAACTATCTCAAAAAGTTTTGCGGCATAATCGTCCTTCTTTATCAACACGTTTATTTTTATTTTGATAATGTATGAGGCTATCGAAAAAGACAGGCTGCCGTGGTGCGTTACACGTGTTTCTTTTTTCAGACCGCTTGAGTCACGTGATGCTCGAATGCACAAATACATCAAGTGACTCTAGCGGTCTAATGAAAAAGTGTGATGTATTAAAACTACGTGAAAATTGCGAGCAATTTAGCGATAACTACGAACAATTTAGCTCGAAATATAGTCTACGTGGAGTTGTGTAGACAATCAGTATGCCAGTTTCTTGACAATCATTCACATTATCCATACTTTTGTTTTTATTTATTAGAAATCGTGATCAATTGTAACGCAAAAATATAAAAATAATTTCTAATTCTAAGATTTTCATGTAATGTGCTGAAAGCTCCAATACAGAACGTGCGTTTTCGCATTTTGCACAGCAGAATATATGAATTTCTAATTGTGTGCTCCACAACACTGAAATTACAACACCAAGAAAGAATAAATCGGAAATGGAGGATATTCCATCTCCGTTTTGATCACGTGGTCAAGATAAAAACTTCTAGCGTAAAAGAAGGGAAGGCTCCGTAGACGTGTAATGTAAATCCCCGCTAGCCAATGAAACAGTTCATGAGGCAAAGTAGTAGTATCTTCCCTTCTTATCAGTTCGAAGTTCCTTGGGTAAATTACCGGTATCACGTGACTTTTTTCAACCTCGAACCCATATTTGGAATATCCTCCATTGTACGTCAAATATGGCAAACGAGGTGCGTCAGTAACTATAGCTAGTTTTACAAATATTCAGATCTTGATGTAACAGCTGTTGCACTCTTATGCAAAAATGCATGAATACGAAATTTATTGCGAATCTATAGATTAAATTCAGTAATATACGGAAATAATAGACTCCATCTTAAATAGAATTTCATCACCATGGCAACCGAAAATCATTACCTATCAGGGGATTTCGTTGAATTAACGACTTATGATAGAATTTAATAGAATGAAGAAAACTTTTATTAATATATTTTTAAGTTTGATTCAATTTTCATGAAATTTGAAAAGATTCAACAAAATTCTTGAACGATTCTAGTATATATTAAATTTCAAACCTTTCGGTTGAGTCGTTTTTGCTGTGTTCTATGCGGACCGACGGACCTTGCGACGGCTATAGGTGCTATGTATTTATATTAAACGAACGCATCTAAAAAATGGGGCGAGGCTGAGTCGGACACACGGCCATTGGTTTAACGTGAAACATCTATGGCAGCACGTCTCTTTAATGTATTAGGTTGCATTCTCAACGAGACAGTTGGCGACGGACCACATTTTATTTTAACATGAAACAAGCACTGAAAGGTACATGATACTTATTTCGACTAATATAATTTTATTAACCATTTGGAAAAATGGTTATTGTTCTCTGTCAGGGTAGGAAATCAAAACTATATCTGAGGCGTTTTATTGGTTGAATCCGCATGTTATTCGTTTTCTGATTGGTCTATACAGTAATCTGTATTTTCCTTTACTTTCTTCATACTTCTGTTGCCACTATGACAAAAAAGTAATAAAACCCACAAAAAAAATTAATAACTCAGAAACAAATTAAGATACAGCTTTCAAACAAATTGCATTTAAAAGTACATTTTTTTCTCTGTACGACGGTGTAAAAAGTAATAGTGTGGGACGTTTAGAAGTTTTTAAATCGGCCGTCAGATTTCTCGGAAATCTGACGATGGAAAAGCCTTTTTCCGAACAGCCAATGAAATGCTTGAATAATACGTAAGTTTCAGGTGAATAATACGTAAGTTTCAGGAAATCTGACGAGTCGCAGGCGATTTTTGTCGCTTGCAATTTTTACGTGTAATAACACTATTAATGTTTAATCCATGGCGTACAATGTATGATCAACTCCGTGCGATTTTTTATGTCTTAAATTTTAGTCTTTGAAAAAAATCATTTTCCAAATGGTCGTTGTAATTTGTTAAATTGTTTTTTTTTTTTGTTTTTTTTTTAACATTGGCTTGTGATATGAACTGTGATAGACATAAAGCATAATATCAATATCGTACAGTGGATCGTGCAGTCTAAAAACGACATTTTCAAAACTGAGTAAAAAATACTCAAATCTGAGTATGTCGCATAGTCAAAATGGGTCCGAAACAAAATTACTCAAGCTTGAATCATGTATATACTTATTTCTGAAAACATGGACATACTCAAATATGAGCACATAAGGCTTTATTCATGATGTTTATTCATGATTATACATGGTGTTTGTATTTATATATTGTCGATGGTTGTCAAATCCCACCATCGAAGTCTTTCCTTTACGAATTCATTCATTCTTCGATTTCGAAGGTTGGAGAATAAAATTTACGCTTTCGGAATTGTATTACGACGGCTTTTAAGTGTTCTTCCGCGAACACGATAAAAATGTAGTTCGCCATATTTCATGTTATAAATTATTACTGAAAGGAGCGTTTCGTTCGAAATCATAACAAATGACATAATATGAATAAATGAAACTACCCTGGTAAAATTTAGTACGTTTAACGAATGGAAAGTAATTTTGTTTGAAACTGAGTATTTCTGGTATTTCAGAATTGAAAGCATTGGGTCGTCATATTTGAAACAAAAAGTTTCATAACAAAATGAAAACATAGATTTACTCAGATTTGAAAGTGTCATTTTTCTCAGTGTGGTATTACAGAGTGAATACCTAGGGTGGAAATAGGCTCTCTAAACAGTGCTAAACTTTTGTATCCCTTAAATGTGCGACGATACTGCTAAAATCCCAAGTGTCGATCGCAGCGACATCTGCGGGATTTCCGCATTACTAGTATTACATTGTATAGACTAGCAATATCTTGCAGTTGTAGAAAATATCCTGCAGATGTCGCTGCTATCTTCATATTTCAGCAGCATTGTTGCACATTTGGGATACAATATTTTAGCGCTTTTTTAAGTATTACAGATATAGCCGAATTCTACACACTATATCTTCTAGGCGCTGTACTGGTATTCCTCAGTGTTGTTGGTTCTGTAGACCCGCAATCGAACCCGAACATTTTTTAAGGTCCTTCATTGCATTGATTCGACTGATGTTGATATCCATCAGCATAGAGGAGCCTTCTTTCTTCGACAGATGTATGTTATCTTCACTCGCTATGCCCACCAGTTCGGGTACAGCAGCGGTAGAGGTCCGCGCTGTTGTTTACCGAGTGCACAACATCAACTTTGCGTCGCCCCCTCAAAACAGTCTCGTACACTCGGGCCGGACATCGGGATACATATGCACAACATTCTCTTTCCAACGATACGTGGGATCTGTGTTTTCGGCTGTTTCCTGTGTGGGTTGAGGCCGATATATTGAATTTTTCTCCTTTTCGCACACGTACTTTAAGTTTTTTCTTGGAAATATTGTCCAAAATACACTTATTATTTGAATAGATCAAGATCGACAAACTCTATACATGAACACACGAATCACCGCGCTACCACGTCTGGGTCGCGAGTTACACTGATTTGAAGAGAGAAATTGTGCCGGTTTTGGCGCGGCGTGTTTTCCCCACCATTCGGCTCGTCCGCCATGTAAACTTATTTTTATCAGTCCTACATTTTATGAATAACACAAGCTGTATAACCCGTTTTACGTACGGGAGTTCATGAATTTAATTCTAAAACCAAAATAAAAAAATAACTATTTGATTTATAAAAATATATTTCTACTACTGCGCATTTTGTTTAATGAAATTTAATTTATCATGTTGCTATGGCAGCAGACGATAAAACGATATCTTTGGAATAAGGGAATAAATAGAATAAAAAGTTTTGTTGGTGTTTGTGATAAAATGTTTTTCTTTATTTTTTAAAAAAGGTAATATTTACGCGTAATTAAATAATCTGTAATTATTTGCATGTGAGGTAAAATAATTATCGTAATATCCGCTACAGCTTCTTAGTATTACAGCGTGGCGTACGTAATATGTATATCTTTAATTATTTGCATGTGAGGTAAAAGAATTATCGTAATACCCGCTACAGCTTCTTAGTATTGCAGCGTGGCGTACGTAATATGTATATCTCACATTGCAGTAAACATTTAGAACTGGTTTGAACTCGCGCGATTACGCATTGAACATAAAATAAAAACCTAAAATTTAAAAAAAAATCTATTTAAAATTTTCGGATTTTTTGTTCCAATCGCTCCTGGGCTCCCTACCAGCAACCCACGTGCCAAATTTCGTAGTCCTGCTCCCTGTGGTTTTGGGGTTACATAGATACGTGCACGGATTCTAATAGGATAGATAAGATTAATGAAACACGTTTTTGGTAATAAAAGTTTATGTGACCACAAATCCTCTTTAAAAAAAGCTACGCGTTGCTGACGACTGGCTCTTTCGCTGAGCGTTGCCGCAGATTAATCTCGGAAAATGAAACATTTGAAGTTGCAAAAAAAAATGAATAGCTCGAAAAGTATTTGTCAGAAAATTGGGACAAAACTGCGTTAGAAAGGTAAAAAATTGTATTTATTTTATATAAATTTCCCATCTAATGATTATGCCGTTTTTCAAATGTTGAATTTCAAAAATTACCAAATTTCACAATGGAGAGTATCACAGCGAAACCTTCATGCGTGAAAAGATAATGATAATGGTAATGTGTTCTGGCGTGTATACTGGCTATAACACAAGTCACAAATTTTAGTAGCCTTATTATTCTGTTAAAATATAAAAGTGAATTATGATGTCACGAGTGCATGATTTTTATTTAATTTTCGACAAATACTGGATGCGGCATTTCTTTTTAGTTGTGAATAATATAGGTTAGTTCAAGTATGACCTCTGAAAAAGTTTGAGAGAGCATGGTAAGCGCATGCAACACCTATGACTGATACCTTACTTTTCATAATCACTAGGTGCAGAATTGAGTGCAAAGTGACCTTCGCGTTCTGTTTCTTTGAAATGGACCATGCCTTTTTCATGGGTGTTCGTATTATTTTGTCACCCATCTGTACCATTCATACACTGTAAAAAATATAAAAAAAATCCGTTAAAATACGGAAATTGTACTAAACGCCAGTATTTCCGTATTTTAACGGAATTTTTTCCCCCGTAAATTCCAGAAAAAAATTCCGTTTTTTTCATATTTCCGTATTTAAAAATATCCTTCTCAAAGACAAAATATAGTAATTTTTCAAGGACAAACATTCATACATATGTATTTGACACTTCGTTTTTCATGGACGCGTTTACATCAAGGTCAGAAAATTCCAATTTAATTCAAACAAGACTAAATCAACAACACTTACTTTGACGGGGTTCGAACCAGGAACTGTCCTCTTGCAGATCGGTACCCTAAGCGATTACGCCACGGCTTCACAAACTACTTGTTCAAATATCGTTACTTATTTCAGGTGTCTTTTATAAAGCAAAGGTTAATATGTTAAACAAGGAAGACATTTTCGTAGCGATATTATTTTTCAATTGAATATACAATTCTGAATATTTTACACATTTTTTTTACCTATAATTTTGAATATTTAGCTTTTTAGTTTCATGCTTTATAAAAGATAAATTTTACTCTTTAAAATATTACATAGGTATGAAAGAATGTATTAAGAGTAATGACTGCTTCTTTTTTGCAAGATTTTTAAAATTTTGTTTTAGTATTATTTTTATTTATTTACTCACTTAGTTTTGCAAGAATACCAACATGTATTTTTTCGAATTTTCCAAATTAGTTTTCTGATGATCTACTGTAAACACAAATAAAGATAATTACTACATGGTATTAAAACAAATTTCCTTTATTGCTTAACTTAGATAAACGTCAATTTCATGATAATTTCATTATTATATTTGAGATATGTTTTAAATTTTATGTGCGAATCTGTTAAAGTGTATAGATTAAAAAATATTAAAATTAAAGATGGATTTTTTCCTTTTAAAACATCCTAACAGAAACTTTTAAAAATATATAACCAGCTTGCTATAAATAAGTCAAACATTCTTTTAAAATCATAATGAAAAATAAACTGTAACATTTCCTTTTTAACGGTTCAAACTTAAAAAGATATTAATAAGATTTTAATTTTTTTTTTAAATCGTAAAACTACGCTATTTTTTTTTAATTTAATCCAATGTAAATAACTGCTTCTAAAAATGAATGAACATTGTGGCTATCATTTACAAGGAAACCATTTTTGGTGCTGCTCGTACCTAGCATCAAGATTGGTGTATTTTGTAGCCTTATACATAAAAGTTAGAGAACCTATGAAATTTCTCTGTTAAAATCATATTTTACATACTTTTTTATACTTTTACTAGGGGGGCTCCGCCGCCCTGCTCGCTACGCTCACCCCCCCCCCCCCCCCCGCGTAATCGCTTCGCAATTCCATTTGGTATCGGGAAGCAATCCCTATTTTCGAGCCAACCCCAGACGTAATTGTTTCGCGTTTCCATTCTAGATCGCTTAGCGATACCTAATTTTCTATGCATTCAATTTTTTGATTCCACTTTGTAAAAACGCGCTCCTCCCCAACTCCTGACAATTTTATTTTCTTATCTTCAAGCAATAAACATTAGAGCTTACAGAGTTTCAGAATTATAGGAATTATTAAATATAAAATCATTAAAAAAGGTAAAATTTATAATTTATTTGAATAATTACAAATTAAATACAATTATAATTAAATAAAATTATAAATTAATGGAAAATTTAAAACTAAAAATATTGTAAATTTAAAAAATATGCTAAATTTTAAAAGTAACAAATTTATTAAAGTTATTTGGATTTTTTTCCCCTTATCTTTGTAATGAAGTCGCTAATTTGTAGTTACAGTTAGTAAATAATCTTATCATATAAATCTCCTTTCCTCTGAAATTTTCACTTCGCCGCCTTTTCTCCGCCAACATATATATGCAAAATTATATATATAGTGTTACGAATATTGTAAATAGTTAGTGTTTGTGCTTAAAAATAATGTAAATAGTTCAATTAAGTTCTATTCATAAGCTAATATTAGTTTTTGTTGCATTGAAATATCTCAATTTGGTTGGTTTTCTGCAAGCAAGTAAACGCTATTGGATTTCAATAGGAGTCTATGGAAATTTGGCGAAATACTGGAAATTGCGCCAAGTTGGCATTACTTTTGGCGACTTATTTCGGTCGCTAAATTTGGCGATATATCGCCGAGTTGGCGACAGAGCCCTTCCCCCCATAGGTAACCCCCTTATTGCGTCGGAGAGCTCTCACCAATCAGATGCGTTTCGCGGTATCTACGCAGATTTTCATTGGTCCATTTCCAAAGCGTTACTTTTTTTTTATATATAGAAGGATTTTTTTTTTATTATTACATTTTTATTTGTTTATTTCACGCCAAAAATCAGTAAAGTCGCCAAATATGGTGCTATAATTTTTCCGCTCACTTTATCCCCGGAGTAAATGGGCAGTACATATTAAAATTATATCAGATTGCGATTTGTTTGATAATTGATAGCATAAGAAACAAGAATTAGGTTTTTCTGTGTTTTTTTTTTTTCGATGCAGACGATAAATATATAAATAGTAAATATATTTCTATAAAAGCTTTCAAGATCATTGAAAACTATTATTTAGTGAAATACAAAATAAGCAAACTATTTTCTTTTGGAATCGAGTGGAATAAAGTTCCTTTGTTAAAAATAATCATAAAGTAAATTAATATTTTTGCACAATTTAGAAAAATTACTGTGGCTAAGTAGGTCGGACATTACAATTTCTACTGAAGTCCAAACCAGTCCTCACGCAAGACAAACAGCTATGACATTTGGCTAGGGTTGCCAGGAAGCTCCACTTTCGAAAAAAAAAACCCGCAACTTTTACCCCGCCAAAAATGTGAATATAATATTGCAATTTTTCACAATCAAATTCGTGGGTTTTTGAAGGAATTTTTAAACTTTTTTCAATATTTTATGTCTATTATTAACTAATTTTTATTTTTAAACGCTTTTCTTTAAAAAACTACAATGTTAATAGTTCGATAAGTGGTCACGAAAATTGCATTTTCAGAAAGTTATGCTGCTGTAAAATCGAGAAATGTTATTTTAACAGAAAAATTTTATCGATTCTCAAACTTCGTAATACAGGACTTTAAAATGCACCAGGTCTCAATGCTAGGTGCGAGCAGCAACAAAAGTGGTTCCCTTGTTAGTCTTAGACCAATGTCAGACGGGCGTTTTTTTTGCTGCTTTTTTGCTTAAGTATTATCCATTCACAATGCTTCAGACGGGCGTCTTTTTTGCTTAAGTATTATCCATTCACAATGGATAATACATTATGGATAATACTTAAGCAAAAAAGACGCCCGTCTGACATTGGTCTTAACATGATATGCCAAGAAATAGGTGGTAATTTTCATTACCGTCCCATTCTTACCATCCTTTTTTTTCCTTACCGTCCCTTTTGTCCTATACCATCCCCTTTTCTTCCTTACCGTCCCTTCTTTAACATCCCTTTAAGACAATGTTATACCAAAATTTTGTACTAAAAATACTACAATGTTGTTATTTCTTATTTGAATCTTCTGTGGGTACTATGCAAATTCATTATAACTAAAAATTTAGAAGAAAATAAAAAGTTGTAGTGGTAAAATGGTAAGGAAAATTAAACTCTCAAGTTTAACTTAAACCTCAGTTAAATTTAAAAAAAAAAAAAAAAAAAAATCGCTGCTGACCATTTTTTCTCTTTTTTGAATCATTAAGGCATTCGTCTATGAGTTTAAAATGTTATTTTAGCAAGTTTAATTTCACCAGATTTTTATTCCTGAAAGTCAAAAGATTGTGAGAATGCCCCATATACTGGTCAGTTAATGTTAAAAAAAAAAAAAAGGAAAAGAAAGAAAGAAAGAAAGTAACTCAAAAACTAAGTCTCAGAATGACAATTTAATTTGCACAATTTAGTTTCTATTATGACTTACGACTTGAGCAATTCTACGTTGCAACTTCTGGCGAGGATGATTATTGATTAGTATGACAATTTTATACTTACGGGAAATATTAAAACATTGTAAGGAGTAAAATATTTGAAGAAATGCAAAATAATTATGAATACTAAATGCGGAAGAAGTTGCAAGGTGTATTATATTTATTTGTGAAAAACTATACACTTTAGTAGAAAAATATCTAAAATGAATGTCACAATGAAATATTATAAAAATTGGTATGATCGGCAATTAAAGGCAATATAACTGCTTTAAAACATCATACAAATAGAAAATGCACAGTACGTTTCAAAAGAATTTTGCCGTAATTCATCAGACACAAAGAAAGATGTGCTACCGCTATGAAAGTAGGAGCAAGACTCTCCTTCTTTCAAAATGGTTGCACCTGGAGACGGAGGAAGAAAGACAAAGTTATTTCAAACGCACTGTGCATTTCTTATTTTTATGGTATTAAAAAAAAAAAAACACTGCTTTTAATGAAAGCGAATGTGTAATGTACTTTGAAAATTTATTACTAAAAATATTAACGAGCATTATTTTTAATCACTTTGTTTTTTATGATACACTAGCTAACCCTCCCGGCGTTGCCGGGGACCGGTTGTAATAACCTTAAGCAAAACTAAAGTTTGTATGAATTTATATCTTTGGAAAATCTCTTAAATGAATGTAGTTCGTGGGGCTTCACTGCCTTCGGCTGCGTCTAGTGTGCTCCCAACAAAGCTCTTTCCGAACAAATCTTTGATTTGGATTCCCGCTACCTATGGCAGCGTTTACCAGAAGTGCTCCACACGCGCCGAAGACAATCGAAAACCAAGTTGAATGAGCCAAACCCCATAGTAATCGGGCCCATAGAACCCGAGAAAAGAATGCACCGTTAATGTTAGATAATGGTAGTAACTCAAAGATAAATTTCCTTAATACAGAGAGTAGCTGAATCATGATCTAAGTTGAATGAATTAATTCTCGTTGAAATTGGCCCCATAGAACGCAAGGAAAGAATGCGCCCTAAAGCGGCGGAAGGTGCCCCATCCTGTAAATTTAACGTTACCTGTAATATTAATCTTTAATACCTTTTATGACCTTTAACAGTAACACGATATTTAATTCTAAAGTTACCGTTTACTCTAAGCACTCTAACTTTACTAAAGCACTCTAAAGTTACCGTTTACCTTTAACAGTAACACGTTTTTTAATTTACGACAGTAGTGAATAAACGTACGTTGATGTCAAAAAAGGAGAAGAATATTCGAAAAAGGTAGTGGTATAAGAAAATATTTGAGTAGATTATAAAGTAGCCGTAGCTGTAGTTTAGTGTTGGTGTAATTTATGACAGCCGATTATCTACACAAGTGATATAGGCCCGAGGGGGAATGCCCTCCGTGGGGGTATTTCTAAGGTATCCTAACCCGTATTTACGCAAGGTTCGAAGAAAACCACGGAAAACTTCGAACGACTAGACCGATGGGCGCGACTGGAGGTAGCCGTAGGACCTATGTTAAAGAAAATTGCAAGATAATCGAATCACCTTTTAAAGAAGTTGCACCAGGTGCAACAAGGAGACAATATTCAAAATTGGTGGTATATAAAGTATCAGTTTTTTTTTTCTTTTTTCGCTCATGTAGTAGCTGGAGGACCTAAGAAGTCGTTAGAAAATAAAAGCTAGTGAATCGGATAATAGGAGGCTCGGGTAATAGGCCCAAAAGAAGCCAACTGATAGTTGAGGAGGACCGGGCCCTAAGATGAAAACATGTTAAAATGTCCAAGTACTTAGCGCTTTAAATCTTCAATTTGTCGAAATTAAGCACAGGGTATGAATTAATCATTAGAATATAATTTTAAACAAATAAATGTGCTAAAAATGAGTGGAAATGCTTAAAAAAGGGCCCTAGGGCTCTAATAAAAATATGAGGATGTTAGCCTTGGTAGATGTGTCCTAGACTTAAGTTTAAAGTTATGCATTGAGAGAATGACACAATCAGGCAGTGAAAAATGCATGGCACACAAAAAATTCTAGGGGCATAGAACACTACCCTAGGCTGCCAGGGTCTTAACTGGAATGGGGAAATAACTAAATGGAAAAAGAACCCCAAAAACGAAGAACGGATTAAAAGAGGCAATTTATTGTGGCAGACTCTTAACTGGAATGTAGTTGAGTACAAGGAAAGTTTTAAATAGTTTTAAATGTAGCAGGAGCACATTAGAACTATATTAAAGAAAATTGTTAGAGAATCGGACGGTTTTTAAAGAAGCTGCACCAAGTGCCCTCAGAAGACGATTAATATTCAAAATTGGTAGTAGTTGAAGTCTGAGAATTTTTTTTTTTTTTTAATCGTTCTTGCAGTAGCTCGAGGACCTAAGAAGTTGTTAGAAAAATAAAAGAATAATCGTAGGGGGCCCAAAAGGATACAACTTATAGTTGAGAGCAGGGCCCTAAGATGAAAACATGTTAAAAGGTCCCAGTACTTCACTTTAGATCTTCAAAATTAGTCGAAATTAAGCATAGGATATGAATTAATCATTAAAATAATTTTTTTAAAAAATATGCAAAAAATGAAAATAAATGCTTAAGAAAGGGCCTCAGGGCCCCAATAAAAATATGACTGTGTTGGTCCGGGGAGAGGAGTCCAAGACTCAATTTTAAAGTCATGCATTGAGAAGGTGACAAAATTGGCGGGAGAAACATGCTTTGCGCACAAAATGTTCAAGGGGTCATAGGGGAGCCTTAGCTGAAATGTAGAAACGGAAGAATAACTAAATGGAAAAAGGGCCTCAAAAATGAAGATCGGATTAAAAGGAGACAATTTAATAACAATTCTGCGTAAAAACTTCAAGAAGCCCTCCATAGGGCGAAGGTCTTAACTGGAATGTATAGAAAAGAGGGAATAACTAAATGGAAAATAGCCATCAAAAACGAAGAAAGTCGGATAAAAATGGGGCATGTTATTAACAATTTAGGGCATAATAATTTAAAGAGCAAACTCCGAGTCTCAGGTGCATCAAGAACTGTCTTGGACTATCTTCAACCAAATTATCAGGGTTCTACGTGCGGTAGATTTCGCCATCTACCATCGCAGACAGACAGACACATACACATATAGTTTAAAAAGTAAATTTTATTTTTCGAGTTATTCAATCCTTCAATCATAGATTTTGGGCCCCGCAAAATGCTGCGCCGAGGGTCCCACGCGACGTTGCGCCGAGCTATTTCATTCTTCTTTAATTTCGAATCTTAAAAAAAAAAAAAAAAAAACTGTTCACTGCGAACATTTACGTCATAAAAGTAACAGTTATGTCAAGTTTCTAAAATGTTTTTTAGAGCATTTTTTATTTCGAATTTTTTAGAAATCGTTCTTATTTACATCCAAATCGTTATTTACATCCAAGCTATCATTTCATTCGCTTCAGTGGCTAAGATTATGTTTATGGTTATGTTTGTTCGAAATTTATTTATCGTCTGCCAACGCTCAGTGCGAGCATTTTTGTGTAAGTTTAATTTCTAAAAAATGGCAACGTTCTTTTTTGATGACATGTAATTTATTCTATTCTAAGAGTGTGAAACCAAGAGGGTTTATAATTAAACGTGTGATACAGTTCACTTTGTTATTTATTAAGTGTTGTGAGTTATTGACGAGTTTGTGTTTATTTAATTTCAACCAGCGCGCTACATAATTTTTGGTTACGTCTACCGGAGATTTGATATTTTTGTTGTTGTTGAATTGAGTGATAGAAAGAACGGTAAGAGGAGTTTCGTTTTCAAGTGTAATCATTTCATCGTTCTGAAGTTATGATGCAATAAGTAAATAAAAAAGATGCGTCATTTAAACATCTATACTATTCGGTGAGTCTTTTTTGGTTAATATTATCTCATTATGGCAGAATTTAAAGATATTTTAGTTAGAAAACGAGTATTAAAAGCTACTGTAACTAAACTCGAAAATAATATTATTAGTTCGATAGATGATGCTGATTCTAGTCAGCTTGCTTTATTCGAAAATAAAATCGAAAAATTAAATGAGGAATTACATGAAATTTTTAATGCAATTTTTTCACAATGTAAAGAAGAAGATGTAGATAATTTTGTTGATGAGCAACAATCCGTACAGGATAAACTTGACAATCTTTGGTTAAGTGTTAACCGGAAAAACTCAAAATTTACTTTAAATGAATCGAATCAAAATAATAGCCTTTCTAAATCTCAAATACCAGAAGTAAAGCTTCCAAAATTGACGCTTCCTTCGTTTAGTGGTAATTTAGAAGAATGGATATCATTTTATGATTTATGATTTCCATTGCCTGAGATTTACTCTGTTGAGCTGAACCAGGTTTCAGACCAGATGCTGTAATCATCAAGGTTAGCTGGGTGAAAAAGTTCGACCAGAATCGTCCGGGATAGCTCAGATGGCAGAGCACTGGCGGCTTCAGCCAGGAGGTCCTGGGTTCGAATTCTGGTCCGGGCATTTTTCGCCCAGTTGGAAATTTACATCTAATATGATTTGTTTACCAATAGGAATAATTGTGTTAATATTAATCTAATATATTAGTCCTGTTCGTTTATATTTATGGGTGTTTGTGAAATTTTAAACCAAAAGTCCAGTGTTGTGTGTTTAAAGGTGTTCTAAAAAATGACTATAAATATCAGAACGAAAGAACACTTCATAATAGGAAAAGAGTTTTAGTGGAAGATTTTGGAGCATCTAAAAATCCATTCGAGGATGATAAAGGTAAAAAAAGAACGATTTGAATTTGGAAAGAAATATGACTATGAAAGCTGTCCATCATCTGAAGAAAAAATCGACATGCACGGTAACGCTGACACGTTGCACTTGAATAAAATTTTGAAGCAATAAAGATTTCTTTATAGACAAGTTCACAAACAATTATGAATATTAGGATATGACTGAAGAAGCTGACTTCCGAAAGCGCGGTAGGAAAACGATTTCACCAAAGAGAATAGATAAAAATAATAGCACAGCAATGAACATTAATACACATAAGTTTTACAGGAAATAATTATAAGAAATACAAGAAAATTTCGGCAATTTAGTAATGAGCTTAAATGACAATGTTCCCTATATCAGGAGAATATTGCACCAATACATTTCATATTTAAATTTCAATTGTGCAAGGCAAATTTGAGTATCACTAACTTAGAAAAGTTAATAATGTTTCCACCTGTATATGAGAAACGGGTGTACGCGACTTTCAGAGTCAAATAGAAATAAACCAAATCCTAACGGACTAGCTGCTATCCGATTCACCAACTTTTCAGCCGATTTTAAACCCAACTTTTTCCCGTTCAAAGGGAGAAAAAGGTTGTCGTTGCTAAAGTTGGAGGAAAACCACTACTACTAGTACCAGCCGTTAATATTTATCGCCTATTCGTATCAATCGCTTATCTCTGATTGGCTGAAATGTTGAAAGTTGGGGGGGAAAAGGCGCGGCTAGCGCATACTTTTTTAGAGCTGTGGATAAAAAGTTGGGGATATTGCTGTTTGCTATCACACTGGGTGTTGAGACAATATTTCACGAAAAGTTGGAGGAAATCAAGAGTTGGCTCAAAAATTGCTCGAAAAGTTGGTGAATCTGATAGCAGCTTTGAACAAACCTTTTACTCATGCCAAGAAATTCAAAGACTATTTGGGTCATGCCGTCAAACTATATACTCATATCTTAACATTCACAGAAGCTTATCTTTATGGCGTTGCATCTAATGAAAGAATCTTTAGTCAAATAAAAATTAAGAAATATATATATTACAAACTACAATGAGGGATGACAGGCTTGACAGCCTAATGCTTTTAAAATGTGAAAGTCAAATAGTGAATTTTATTAAACTGGATGATGTTATCATCAGGTTGGCTTCTTCGAAGACAAGAAGAATTAATGTTAAATGAAAACAATTCGGATGTGCCAATCCCAAAACTTTATTCTATCCCTTATACAGGGCTCGCCAATGGTCCGCCAACTGAATACCAATAAATTTTAAAAGAAAATTTTATGGTAGGTTTGCGCTAGAATTAACTTTCAAAGGTGTTTCCGGGGCGGTTTGAAAGAAAAATCTAAAAAGAAAATTTTTCTAAAATAATATTGGTATTCAGTTGGCGGACCATTTGGGAGCCCTGCATATATGTTAATACCTCAAAATTTGCAACCACAATGCTAAAATTAAATAATAATTCTATGCCCATAATAATGAATTCTAAAGGTATATATTCGTTTAATTGTGTTCATTTAAAAAGGAGGTAGAAGCCTCGCATTTTTCAAACAAATCATTGAATTTCGGCACACACCCTGTTAGATGCAACCAAAATTCCAAACCCAAAGGACACAAAAGTGATACCCAGTAAACACCGAAGCCCAATAAGGAAGTGCAACCGAATATGAAGTTTGACTAAATTCCGTGCATTAGTTTTTCAGATATAGCTAACGCGAAAATCGTGAAAAATGCTGCACAGCAGTGCCACCTGTTTTATAATATACACAAAATCCTAATAAGCACCAAATTATGTCAAGGTTTCACAGAATATAAAGTTTGATCAAATTCCGTGCAACAATTTTTGAGAGATAACTATCGCTAAAATCATGTAAATCGTGAAAAATGCAGCTTAGCAGCGCCACCTTTCGGGCGATTTACACCAAAAACTAATCAGCATAAATTCTTATCAAGATGTAACTGAATCTAAAGTTTTACTAAATTCCTCGCATTAGTTCTTGAGATAGAGCAACCACAAAATTTGTGTCACATGCACACAGACAGACATTTTCTAAAAACAGTCAAATCGTGTTCAGGACCTGCATGTTTGTTTTTTATTAAACAAACCAATAATTAGAATTTTTATGTTTCCAGTTTCAAAATTTTTCTTTGGAAAGGAATTTTTTATGCATAAGTTTCATTATCATTATTATACACATTGTGGTACACGTATTATAGACACTTTAGTTGAAAGTTGGAAGAATTTGTTTCAAGTTGGGAAATTTTCGAATTCTCCCCCCCCGAAAAAAAATCTGTAGCTACGCCCCTGGAAGTCGCAAAGGTGTTTGATCCGCTAGGCTTGCTTTCCCCCTGTGTTGTTTTCATGAAGATACTGCTGCAAGACTTATGGAAGTTTTCACTTACCTGGGACGAGCCAATTAGTGAAGAACATAGTAAACGGTGGGCATCTTTTCGGAATGATTTAAAGGTAATTTCTAAGTTGAAAAATCCTCGATTTGTATTATCTGCAGATAAGATAAACCTTCAAATTCACGCCTTTTGTGATGCGTCTGAAAAAGCATATTGTGCAGCAATATATATGCGTTCAGTTTCTCAGAATAAGACAATCACCGTAAATCTTTTGACATCTAAAACTAAGGTCGCACCCATTAAGACTCAGTCAATCCCAAGGTTGGAACTTTGTTCAGCTCTTCTTTTGACAAATTTGCTAAAGGTTGTTTTGGATCACTTAAGTCTCAAGGAGAGTGAAGTGTTTGCGTGGACTGATTCTAAGGTTGCGTTGGCATGGCTTTCTTCAGAGCCTCATAGATGGCAAACCTTTGTAGCAAACCGTGTTGCTAAAATCCAAGAAACACTGCCTAATATTTCGTGGAATCATGTTCGCGGGCTTGAAAATCCAGCTGACTGCGGAACAAGAGGAATGCTACCATCGGAATTAGTGAATTGTGAGCTATGGTTTCATGGTCCTAAATGGTTAAGAGAGCCATGGTATAAACCGTCTAATGAATCATTTGAAGGCAAGGATGTACAAGAAATTATCCTAAAGGAAGAAAAGAGGAATTGTGTTCTAAATATTTCTAAACTTAATGATGATCATCTGATTTTCAGATATTCTTCTTGGAATAGACTAGTACGAATCGTCTCGTGGTGCTTAAGATTTGTAGACAATGCAAGAAAGTCGTTATCAAATCGAGTAAATGGTTTTCTCTCAGTCTTAGAGCTTTCAAATTCCACAACGAAAATTCTGAAAATAGTTCAAAACGAGTGTTTCCGTGATGAAATATCTGATTTAAGTCATCACAAATATTTAAAATCTTCAAGTAAACTTTTGTCTTTAAACCCATTCCTGGATCATAATTGTATTTTGCGTGTTGGTGGAAGATTGAGACATGCTAATGTCTCAGAAGATCAGAAACACCCAATATTATTGCCTAAGACACATCATATAACTGCATTAATTATCAAACATTATCATATAACTTATTTACATGCTGGTCCACAGCTTCTTTTAGCTGTTCTTCGAAACAATTTCTGGATTTTAAGTGGTCGAGATGCAGTAAGAAAAATTGTGAGGAGTTGCTTAAAATGTTTTCATGCTTCACCATCTGTTGGCACTCAAATAATGGGGGATCTTCCAGCCATACGTGTTAGGCCAAGTCGTCCATTCTTAAAGACTGGAATTGATTATGCCGGCCCATTTATGTGCAAGGAGAGAAATCGTAGAAATATCAAGTCGTTTAAGAGTTATATTGCTATTTTTATTTGTTTTTCAACTCGTGCTATTCATCTTGAATTGATTTCGGATTTGACAGCTTCCACATTTTTGGCTGCTCTAAAAAGATTTGTTGCCCGTAGAGGTAAACCAGCTGAGTTGGTTAGTGATTGCGCAGGAAATTTCAAGGGTGCAAGTAGGGAACTGCGTGAGTTATACAATTCCGTATCCTCCATTAGTAAGGATCAAACATTACAGAATTATGTGGCTAATGAAGGTATCATCTGGAACTTTAATCCCCCGTCTGCTCCACATTTTGGTGGGCTGTGGGAAGCTAACATAAAATCTGTGAAATATCATCTACGTAGAACAATGGGAAATTCACTATTTACAATTGAAGAATTCTCTACATTATTGTCACAAATTGAAGCCTGTTTGAACTCTAGACCTTTATGTCCTCTGTCGAACGATCCAAGTGATCTACAAGTCCTGACACCAGGTCATTTTTTGACTGGTGCTGCCTTGACGGCTATTCCAGAACTTGACGTTTCTGAAATTCCCCCTAATAGACTTCGCCGTTGGCAATTAACCCAGAGAGTATTTCAGCACTTCTGGAAGCGATGGAGTGGTGAGTATTTGTCTCAACAACTTCTTCCCCCTCTTCAGTGGAAGTTAGGAAGAATTATTCAGACATTTCCGGGCCATGACCGTCGTGTGAGAGTCGCCATAGTAAGAACTGCTGCCGGAAATTTTAAACGAGCGGTTCATAAACTCTGTCCTTTGCCCTTTCATTAACATATATAACTCTTTTATTTGTACCCCTTGAAGATTTCAAGGCCGGGGGTGTATGTTCGAAATTTATTTATCGTCTGCCAACGCTCAGTGCGAGCATTTTTGTGTAAGTTTAATTTCTAAAAAATGGCAACGTTCTTTTTTGTTGACATGTAATTTATTCTATTCTAAGAGTGTGAAACCAAGAGGGTTTATAATTAAACGTGTGATACAGTTCACTTTGTTATTTATTAAGTGTTGTGAGTTATTGACGAGTTTGTGTTTATTTAATTTCAACCACCGCGCTACAATGTTTATGTCGGCCAATTATCAACACGAGGGATATAGGCCCTATGGGGGGGAAGTGCCCTTCGTGGGGGTCTTTCTAAGGGAACCTAACCCGTATTAACGCTTGGAAGTCCAAGGTTCGAAGAAAACCACGAAAACTCCGAACGATCAGGCCGACGGGCGCGATTGGGATCGAACCCAGCACCTCCCGTCTACCAGCTTCGAGAGCAGAACCTCTCGGCCACTGGTGGGGCCTTGGGGCAGTGGCGCCGATATAAAATGGCATGTTGTAACAGAGACTGTCACTATCAATTTGCCATCATTACTTTTGAATATAGGGTCGGTAGTTTCAAGATTACCTCCTTCAAACAAACTGTTTTTTCTGTCTTACAAAATTTCACGTACTCCGTGCGTTTTGCTACGAATTTAGAAATTTATTTCTAGGAATCTGGCAACAGTAACTCAACGTTTACAATTTACAAATACAGGCAATTTTAACGATTGTGGTGGATGTAGAGCATGTCATACTCTTATGTTATTAAAATAAGATGTCTCTCGTAAGGAAAAGAACGTGTGTCTAAACTTCGTTTCTGTAAGTTTCTGAACTGTTGTTTACATTTTGTATTGATTTATGATTTTTCAATTATCTCCTCATATTGGTAACTGTGTGTATAGGTAGAAAATGTTCTGAGTGATGTTAATATTTATAGGAACCGGAAATGTCAAAATTCAACTCGCAGCGATTTGACGTAATGTTGAGCCATATTAGTGACGATTGCTGCATTTTAAATCAGTTTGTAGTTATGTATTATTAGTGTAATAGTTTTTAACTGACATTATAAGAAAAATTGAAATTTGCTTGGGTCGAAATCTTCACATCTGCTAAGAAATAGATGTATACGACAGTTCTTTTTTAGTTTGTTTATTAGAATTTTATGGCTTCTCTTGTAGCAAATTCTTTCATATGAAAGAAGCTTTAAATAATCGTTTACATTATAAGCTTAATTCTTTAATCTTGAAAACAATAAGTTTGTAAATAGTAAGTTTTATGAGGTATGGAATGCATTTCATTTAGAGTGATATTTGGTTAAATCTATTATAATTATCAATGCCGTAGTAACTTCTTTTGAGTAGTCAAACTATTTTCTCTTTTATGTATAAAGGGTCGATTCATGTAAAATTTGGGGCCTATTTAAGGTCTATTCACGCAAATCCATTTAATAAAAAAGGTCCCTTTCACAAAATTCCTCTTAATAAAACAATGTCCTTCACAGCAGGCCCTGACTGTTGTACAGGCACCCTGGGCACGAAAATTTTCATAATTTCATCTAAATTTCCATTAAAAAATAAAATAATTGTGAAAAAAAAGTGATATTTGAGATATTAATACTATGAAATGACAAAAATATATCTCAAAATATGGTTAAAAACCCATTTCAATAAATAATAGAAAAAATGTTTTTATTTCTGGAATCATGTTTCAATTTTCCGGAAAACTTAATTTATTGAGTTGACACTTTTCAAATAGTGTGTTGTAGCATGCAAAAAAAAAACTAGTATCAGTAAATCAACCAGTCTAAAGGGGCACGAAAAATTGAAAATGCCCTGGGCACAGAAACTTGCTAGTCGGACCCTGTTTCACAGAATTTCTTCTAATAGAACAAATCTCTTCACAAAATTCCTTTTAATAAAACAGACCTCTTCACAAAAGTTCTTTTAATAAAACAGACCCCTTCACGAAATTCAATTCCATAAAATCATTACACATTTTAAAACCTAACAATATAAAAATAATTAATGAACTAGTATGTGTTTACGGAATTGCATTTTGTGAAGGAGCATGTTTTATTAAAAGGAATTTTGTGAAGGGGCATGTATTAATAAAAAGAATTTTGTGAAGGGGGCATGTTTTATTAAGAGGAATTTTGTGCAGAGGCCTGTTTTATTACACAGATTTTTGTGAAGGGGCCCTAAGTAGGCCCCAAATTTTGCGTCAATCAACCCCTGACAGTAGAAATCCAATTTAATGATTTCCTCAATAATTTAACAATAGTACTAAGTTTTAATGGTCTGGATTCATGTATGTTTATTTCTATGTTTAATTATCTCTGTTTTAACGATAATTTCATTGTATTAATTAGATTATTTTATTGCATTTGAAATATTTTAAGCAGCTTTATGATACCATAAAGAATAAGAATTGTGAATCATGAAGTATAAGAATTGTAAGCTTTTATTTCTCTCTCACACACTATTGTTTGCCCATTGACTGATGTATGGTAAAAGGTTCGATTATAGTGGAATTTAAAACATCAATTTGGTAGCTACTATTAATTATCTGAAGTTTATTTTTGAATTCCCATTTGTAACTAGAGCCGTACCGAGTATTCAGTAAATATTCGGTACTCAGCGAAATTTTGCCCGAGTAGTTGTAAGAATTTCATTTTTTAAACATATGAATTTAAAATTGATCTGTAAAAAGTTATTCGAATATCAATGTTGTATAATATATACAATAATTCATAAAACTATTTACTCGGTATTTAACAATATGTCTACAAAATATAGAAAAAGTTAAGAACAAAAACCCTCAAAATAATTCCAGATTAAAATTTAGTTTCACATTTATACAAATAAAAATAAGTTCTTTTTATATAGGAAAACATAAAAGACTCTTATTTTGGATAAAAAAAACTGAAAATACAATAAATGTAATAAAAAAATTAATACTGTAATTTCCGGCCTATAATCCGCACCGGCGTATAATCTGCAGTCGCAATTTTTAGCCCTTATAAAAAAATTTCAGCAGATAATCCGCATCGGCGTATAATCCGCGGATTATACGCCGGACTATATGGGTATTACTCATTTTTTTCAACATTCTAAAATACCACTAATAAACGACCTCCCTATTTATTTAGTTGCTCTATTTAAATGATAATTGTATTAAAATAATTGAAAATAAAATAACAATAAAACAATTACAAGTTAAAAAAAATACAAAAAAATTTTCCATTGAATCTTATATCTAAAACGTAGAGTGTCTTGTGATCGATTTGGCTATAGATTTATGATGATAATCGACACGTATATCGATTTGACTATAGATTTATGCTTGATTATTTTGATTTTTATGGTATGGTTCAAAACAGCTGAAACCAATGACTAAATCTTCTTATCTTTCCAAACAATGACTCATGTAATAGGCATACACGAGGGAATACATGTCTATATTGACTCAGACAAAATCTAAATCATTTCAGAATAATCGAGCTTCAATGGATATTTGAAATCGAATCATCGAATGTTAGTTGTTTTCGTTGGATATGATTGACGTGGTATATTAGTATATTATACTATTTTTAATTTTATATTTTTTAATCCCCAATAGCACGTTAGTATCTAAATTAATGCTTTTATGTTATTACATATATTGTGTCGGATTAAATTCGTACTGAATATGTAATCTAAAAGATTATTAACACAATGTTAACAAGTTGTTTTGAAAAGTATTTCACAAAAATTTACCCATTGAAGCAAACAAAAAAGAACTGATTTTAAAAATAATAATGTCTGTTTTTTACTGTGATTGTACATCGTAACACTCATCGCGTTAGTTTAAAAAGCTTTTTCATATTTGACAATAGATTTATGCTAATTCCGATACCTATATCGATTTTGGGCATACATTTATGCTAATTCTGGTACCTATATCGATTTGGCTATATATTTATGCTAATAATCGGTACCTATTTCGATTTAACTATAGATTTATGCTAATTGTGATACCTATATCGATTTGGTCCTATGTTTATTCTAATTCCGATATCTATATCGATTTGGCTATAGATTTATGCTAATAATCGATACCTATATCGAAATCACCTTCCGCTTTTTAAATAACGTTCAGTTTATATTCTGTAGTGTTAAATAACACGTTTTCTCTTAGACATTATTGTAACTTTCAATGTCATAACAATACACTATTTCATAAATGATTGAGATTGAAATTTTTGAAAGAGATGAGAAACGCTTTGTTCATCATCGAAACATTTTGCCAAAAGACTAAAAAAAATAACATAAAAATTGGAAGCCACTCCCACTAGCATTGCACGTCATATGTGAACCAATCACGAGCAACCCCGCGAACGGTCGATAGCAGACAATCGTGCGGTAGAATCTGGATGTCTGACGTGAGCTTCTGCTTAAAAAAAAATTTCAACAGATAAACCGCACCGGTAGATAATCCGCACTTAAAAATTTTGAGGTTTTTTAACAGATAATCCGCGGATTATAGGCCGGAAATTACGGTAATTAAAATTTATTATATTTCAAATTATGGTGCAAAAACACCAAACATTCTACATTATCAGTAGACAACGCACCAGTAGTTGTAAACTACTCAAAAATAATTAAAATATAATAATTATATACTCAAAAATAATAGTCAAAATAGTTTTATGAATTATTGCATATATTATGCAACATTGATGTTCGAATATCTTTTTACAGATTAGTTTTAAATTCATATGCTTAAAAAATGAAATTCTTACAACTACTCCAGGGATGCCGCGGACGCGCTATAACGCGAAAAATCGGAGACGGGACGCAAAAAAATAGATCTTACGCGTCCCATGGGACGCGTAATTTCGTCAAAAAAATCGCGGAAAAAAGCCGATTTCCGTCAGAGAATCGCGAAAAAAGCGCAAATCTCACCAAAATATCGCACAAAAACAACAATTTTCATAAATGGGCCGCGACAAATTAGCGTATTTCGTTAAAAGATCGCGAAAAATAGCAAATTTCGTCAAAAAATCGCGGAAAAAAAGCCGAATTTTGTCAAAGGATCGCGAAAAAAGCGCAAATTTCATCAAAATATCGCGAAAAAAGCCGATTTTAGTCAAAGGATCGCGAAAAATAGCACAAATTTCATCAAAATATTGCGGGAAAAACGCTATATTCGTAAAAGGCCTGAGACAAAATAGTGTATTTCGTCAAAAATTAGCGAATTTCGTCTAAAAATCGCGGAATAAAGCCGAATTTTGTCAAAGTATCGCGGAAAAAACACGATTTTCGTGACATGCTCGCGAAAAAATAGCGAATTTCGGCAAAAGGATCGCAGAAAAAACGCGAATTTTGTCAAAGTAATGCAGAAAAAACGTAAATTTAGTCAAAGCACCAAAAAAGATGTGCAAACTAAACTTATAGGTAGAAAATTCCTAAAATGGGATTTAATTTTTTTATGAGATTCTTAAAAATACAGCATCGTTTCAGTGTACTTGATAATGTATTCAGTAGGTGGACCAGTGAACCCCCCCCCCCCCCCCCTCCCTTTCTTACTGCATTGAAATCTCTCCCGCCTTCAGAACATTTAGGATTTGATGCTTATTAATGATTTAGATGTAAATTTCCCTTCCAAGGAAAATGTCTGATTCCAACACAGATCTATGCTGACAAATAATTCAATGGGAAGTATAATGAAAGCACTCATTCATTCAATAAAAAGTACACTTTTACTTAACATAAGTATTCTTTTTTTCAGCAAAAATATCTTTTTCAAATAAACCTGTTTTGCCCATTTTTAAAAGAAATGCGAACTTTAGTGATACTTGTTAGTGGAACTTGGTATCTTCTACTCTCAAATAAACATTATTTTATAATTAAATTGTATCTTGCATTTTTACTTTTAAAAAAGTAAAGAAAATTTCTCTTAATATTTTTTTTTAATATCTTATTTGAGTGCAAATAATACTGGTTTTAATTCATTATTTAATTATTATTAAAACAATATAATTAATGCATTTCATTTATCTTTTCCAAATAAACAAATTTCATTTATTCCTTTAAAATATAAATTATTGATGGGGACCCGCTTTTGTGAAAAAGCGACCCAGATTTTTGGAAATCCTGGGTCCTGGGGACCCAGGTTTTTTCAAGTGCAGCAGCATCACTGAACTCCTGTACTTTTACTACTATAAATTTGGCCTGCCTCTAAAAATATACGTTCAGGATAAACGGTGGTTGAAGGTGTACATAAGAATTTTTTTACAATGTTGCACATAATCGGTTAAAGTTCCCCCCCCCTCCCCACCATGCAAATGGAGTATCAGTTTTACATAAGTCTTCTGTTAAGAAAGCCTGTATCTCCTTTTGTACCTCTCTTTTTATTTTTAATCAAAAGAAAATAATGTCCAGTTACAAAATAAATATGAAATGTTTTGCATTATTCAATGAATTGCTACAGTAATCAGTAAACATTTTTATTTTTGATAGACAGATTTCAGGTATCAGAATAAATTGGAGAGTTGAAGTGAATGTTTTAATTTTATATTGTCAACTTTGTTTGCTTCAATTTTTTTTTACCATTCATTAACAAGTTTTTTTTTTTATTTTTTTTATACAAATGAATAAAGTCTATTTCGGAAATGTAGTCTTGTTTCTCTAAAGCATCTATGTTAATTCTCCAGTCAAATTTATGTATTTTTCTGGTGGCACCTTTTTTTCTGCAGGTTGTTGTCTGCAGGCATTTTCAGATTTTGTGCATTCAATCAGCTCATAAATTGCAGCCTTTTTGTGGGAAATGTGAAAGCCTGAAAATTATTCCTCATCATTGATGTCACCGTTGTCAAAAATTCATTCTGGCCATATATTGTGCTACATTTGCCAAATTTGTCCCCAAAGTTATTCTTGTTGCAAAGCAACAGTTCAGCTCCCAGAAAATAATTGTCTCTGACAAATGAAAAAAAAAAAATCAAATATTCTTTTTTTGCATTTTTACTTTAGATCTTGAAGTGTTTAATTCATAAACAATTGCTATTTTTCTTTTCCTATAACTTGAAAGTGTAAAAGAAAAAGGGAGGGAAAAGATGGTTTTTATGCCAGATTTTTGAAGTCACACTGTATATATGTACTAATACTAATTATTTTAAATTTATTTTTAAGACGATTTCATTTTTGTCCAAAACTAGGAAGATAATCAAAATTCATTTTTTTTCCTCTTAAAAACATGTTTTGATTGAACACTAGTTTTAGAACAGCATAAATCGCAGTCAGTCATGAAATGAGACATGATTTTTAAGATAAACCTTTATGTGTTTCCAAAAACTTTTTCTTTTTTAACTTTTATACTTATTTTTTTTATCTATATCACTGCCTTTTAAAAATCTGAATAAGTATTGTATTATTTTATAAATTTATGTTATCATATTACTTATATTTTAATTTATATTCCAGGTAACAGGCCTGCTAAACATTAAGAGATCAGTAAGTTATTTGCGTATATTCTTCTCTTTCTTTTTTTAGAATGAACTATATTATAACTATTGTTATTTTTTTCTCTTTTTTGACTGTTAATAGATGTAGATCACTTTAATTAATGCTCTAATTTTTTTCAGCCTTTTCTTTTCCCATTTGAACTCTTTTGTGTTTGTATGGGGGGCAGGTTATTTGGTTACTTTACAATGTGGAAATTCTGTAATTTGTACCCTTGAATTTGTATGATTGTATATTTATTAAATAGAGATGTTTCTAAATGAGCTAAAGTGCTCCAGTTACAGGATTGCTGATTAATTTAATTTCTGACATTAATTAAACTTTCAATTCTGACCAAAAGTTTCTGAAAAAACCTAAATAATATAAAATAGGTATGCACCGAAAAGGGGTTTTGGCCGAATACTAAATGGTCGGCCCACAGGTGAACCAAATACCGAATATTCAGCTAACCAAATAATTAACTGTTAGGCCGAATACTGAATATTCGGCTTGTCGAATACTTTTATATTTCAAAGTTTCAAGGCATTAAAATGTTAAATTTTAAAACAATTTTACATAATATTTAAAACAGAAACATTTATTTTGATAAACAAGAGCTTTTTTAAAGTAAACTTTATGCTGAAGAAAATCTACTTTGAGTTATTTAAGAAGAGGATAGTTATAAAACTTTTTTAATTAGTAAAATTTTAAATTTCATGGCTTCTTCTGTGAATTAAAACAAATGAATAAAATTTTCTGAATTTCTAAAACAAACATTTTAAAATCGAAGAAAAATTGTGAAAAAATTGGAAGAAAAATTGTGCAGGGTCATATATTGTTTGTTTGTCAGGAAGAGACTAAAGTAAAAGTAAATAAATAATACAATGTATTTGAATTTTATATGGTGGCAACTCGGCAATAATAACTGTTCTACTCCCTTTGATTAAGTAAGGAAGTTTTTAAATGCATGCTAGATCAGTGTCTGGAGTGGGCAATCATTTTCAGATATTGTAAACGTTGTTTCTTAAAATCTTAGCAAGAAACATATTATTTACTGAACAATGTTCAGGAACTTGCATTTGTACATAATTAAAATTCCTATGAAAATCCTCATGATTGGTTAATTTTCTTAAATAATACTTAACAAACAGTAAATAAATAATGTAAAAACAGTCTCGTTTATTTAAATATGATTCTGTTTCTAATTATTCTGAATATCTTTAAGTTGACTGTTAACCGTAGAAGTTGTATAAAGTTTTAAAAAATGTTTTAAAAGTTTTCTTTTAAATATTCGATTTGGCTAAATATTTCAATATTCGGCAGGCTGAATAGTTTACTATATTCAGCATACAGAATAGTTTGATATTCAGCCAAGCCAAATATTTAGCATACAGAATAGTTTGATATTTGGCCAAACCAAATATTCGGTAACATGGCCGAATACTGCATATTTGGTGCATCCTGAATATAAAACGGGCACCTGTCCCTCACTCTTTTGAAGTGTGAGATATCAGTGATCTTCCAGCGTATTGACAATCTGTTCAAAACAGGGTTCGTAAATATATTTTTAAAAATATGCGATATTTTCATATATTTTCGATATATATCTGATATTTTCAAAATAGTAAACTTACTACTGACATTAAATATTTCCAAGCATAATATAAATTAGAAACTATAACATATTGCACTTAACATGAAACTTAATCAAACAATATTCTAAAAATAAATTTCTTTTTCTGTTTTTCTTTTTTTTCACTTAGAACAAAATTGAAGATCAGCTAATTGAAAATAGGTACAATTTGCTTTATAGACCGGGTGGTGGCAGCACAGATAATCACCACACCGAGTTCACGGCTCATTTATTTTCCAGAATTAGTTAAAACTCAATCGGTCTGCCAAGTCATATCTTGGTGGAAAACCCGATTTTAGCAGTTGACTTGTAGGCTTATCATTGTGTTTTTCTGCATCCAACGATATGAAAACATATAGGAGTGGGAGCAGGAAAACACAATGGTAAACCTACGAGTCAACCGCAAAAATCTGGTTTTCAGGTGTTTTCCACCAAGATAGGACTTGGCAGACCGATTACTTTTTAATATGCAAATCGAGTTTTAACTAATTCTGGAATTCCAGCTGTGAACTCGATCAGGTGATTGTCTCCGCTGCTACTTGCCAGTCTATTATACTCACACTAAAAAAAGCAAACTGTAGGATTTAGTATCAAGTATCAAGAAATTTATAAAACAAAATTTTAAATGCAAAAGTTTTTTTTTTTTTTTTTAAATTGAAGAATTTTAACATAAATGTAAGCTTATCTTATTTTTTATTCTGTAACATGTTGTACAGTTTAGACCTCGTAGCAGAAAATTCTCCAAGTGTCTGCGACAGATACTTCAGGGACAAAAAATAATCTGCAGGTAAAATATTTTTACAATTGAATCGTTAATTAATCAAACAATCACTTATCTGTAGTGTTTTTAGGTATTTTATAAATTTTTATTAATATGTGATCTCAACTTTTTGTATTAATAAAGAGCTAAACATAATATGAAACAAAATAAAGACAAAATTTCTTTATCTTACAGAATAACACAGTCAATAATAGTTGGAATTTTCATTTGCACTTGTTTTGACTGAAAATATCAAAATTATCTTGCACAGTAATATTTTGAAAATAAATATCAAGTATATGAAAATATCAAAAATCTTGATTTTTTAAAATTAAATATCAGATATGTATCCTATGTCAATGAACCCAGTTGAAAAAGTAGATGTTTCTCCGGATATGTCAAAACAAAAATGCCGCCTCTTCAAAAATTCTAAAAACTTTACATTTCCAGGTGGAACACAATGCTACCTAATAAAAGCACAGAATGGTTATAGACCGGGAGGCAGCGGCACAGACAACCACATCATCGAGTTCACAGCTGAAATTCCAGAATTAGTTAAAAGGTGATTCGCATATTAAAACGCAGTCGGTCTGCCAAGTCCTATCTCGGTAGAAAACACCTGAAAACCTGATTTTAGCGTTTGGCTCGTAGGTTTACCATTGTGTTTTCCTGCAGTCAAAGGTATGAAAACATGAAGGATTGGGAGCAGGAAAACACAATGGTAAACCTACGAGTCAACTGCTAAGATCGGGTTTTCAGGTGTTTACCACCGAGATAGGACTTGGCAGACCGATTGCGTTTTAATATAAGAATCAAGTTTTAACTAATTCTGGAATTTCAGCTGTGAACTCTGAGGCGATTGTGTGTTCTGCCGCCTCCTGGTCTATTAATTTTCTTTCTTCAAAACTTATTCTCAATTGCATATCTTCTAATGATATCTTGTTATCTCTTTCTCAGCGTTTATTTATGTTTAATCTAAATTTTTCCTTTGTGAAATGATTACTATATCATGAAGTCGGATGTTCTACCTAGGAAAGTGTTATCAGCTTTTTGCTAGGTGGGAAAAGCATATAGCCATACAGAATACATATGTCTAAGAAGAGTGTCAGCAATCAAATTTCAGAACAGATGTTATATATTCCCGCAGTCGCAATTTTAGATTTTTTTGTCGTGAAAACCCCTTTTCTGCCAAGTAAATGTCGCCAAGCAGATTTATGCGAATGTTAGGCTTAACGGGGTTGCCAGAACACGTCACTTGTCGGGGTTGTCTTATCGATAAACCCCAACAAAACATCGCCGAGAAATCCAATATGGCGGCCGCGGGAATATATAACATCTAAGCCCAAATTTCTTCTTTTTAAATTGTATTATTTGTGGATAAAATTAGGGAATATTAAAGCAGGAGTCTCAGTCCTTTTTTAGGGTTTCGTTCGTTTTGTTGAAATTTTGCATATTTATAACTGAACACCTCACATCAAACTACTAATCATAAAATTTTGAAAAAGTCTTATATTTACCCGTGTGGGCTCTAACTTGTGTAAGATATGTTTTTAGTTATATGGAGAATTATTTCTTTATATAACGCCATCTCAGAACAATATATTACAAACATGTTTCATACATCATTAAAACATATTTCAAATGAAAATCAAATTTTCAAATTTCAAAGGAATTGCTTAAAAGGCGCAAAGGCCAACATAGTGAAAAAGATTCCAAGCCGGGCGATCAGTATAGCGCACTGACGTTCTACCGACTAAACCATATAACAAGATAAACTACTATTCCATCTTGTGTTGCGAGCGTTCTTAGCCTTGCCAACATATTATAGTGAGAAATTTTCCGAGCTGTGTATCGTTCCAAGTGGTTTAGTCGGTAGAACGTCAGTGCGCTATACTGATGGCCCGGGTTCGAGTCCCGGCTTGGACTCTTTTTCACTATGTTGGCCTTTGCGCCTTTTAAGCAATTCCTTTGAAATTTGATTTTCATTTGAAATATTGTATCCAAGGCGAATGTTTCTCTCTGGAATAATTTCCATGTATTAATATAGTTTCTATCGATGCTGGATTTAATTATGTTTCGTGTTAGCCCCAGGTCGGTGGCTCACGATAATTATTCCATCTTGTGCTGCGTTCTTAGCCTTGCCAACATATAATAGTGAGAAATTTTCTGAGCTGTGTATCATTCCAAGTGTTTTAGTCGGTAGAACGTCAGTGCGCTATACTGATGGCCCGGGTTCGAGTCCCGGCTTGGAATCTTTTTCACTATGTTGGCCTTTGCGCCTTTTAAGCAATTCCTTTGAAATTTGAAAATTTGATTTTCATTTGAAATATTGTATCCAAGGCGAATGTTTCTCTCTGGAATAATTTCCATGTATTAATATCATTAAAACATTTTAAATGTATTGATATATAATTTACAAAAACTATATCTCTTTGAATATCAGGGTTTGAAATTCAAGTTTTCCCCAGAAGGGGAGTTTCCCAGTCAACATTTAAAAATACAGGGGAGTTGAACTATTAAAAAAGAAAAAAAATATCTTTAAACCCCGTTATTTTTTATGTGCCACTTAAAGAATTACATTTATACAGACATGACAAAATACCATTGAAATAATTTAAATTAACAACGCAAGATAATTATCCAAAATGTTTATTTTTATTAAAACAATGGAACAGAATCAAGTTTTATATATGCCATGTCTATTTTTCAACTTTCACCTAATGTTATGGGCAATTAACAATTGGGTTGCTAAATGAATTTCTTAACTTAGAATTTATTACATTTTGCGTGATTTAGCCTCTTTCCACAAGTTACACTTTTGACAAACAGCACAGACCAACTTTTATAACTTTAGAAATTATGGGAAACGCATGGTTATGCTCTGTTAAAAATTTTTACAAAACTTTGCAAAATTTGATGTGCATTAATTTTTAACTTATACTTGCATGAATAATGCATATCGGTGATTCTATTGTCAGTATCCTACGGTAATTGTATGTCGCTTCTGAACAAACTTGTTTTATTATATCCTTAATGGAATTACAGTCAAAACTGTAATCCCTGGTATTTTCGTTAATTGAACTATGTTCTATGCATTGGAATTTTAAATCCATATCCAAAGTTTGAAAAGAAAATAGTCAATTGATTTCTTCTATTACACGATAAAAGGTTGATTTCAAAAAGTCATGTTCTACTTTCTGTGAATTGCAAGAATAAACTAGTTTGTTATTTCTAAACATGTTTTTTTTTTTTAAGTTCACCAAATTTGTTTTTCTTCATGTGCACCACAAGTGTAATCTCATTTTGTTGAGTGCTGACTATTGGCCAGTTTGGTAGGGCTCAGTCTCCGGTGGCAATACTGCCCTTTTAGTTATTTCCTATTTTGGGCAGAGGGAAAAAACATCGCAAAATACATAAATCGGTCATAAAAAAATATCGCCGATTCCGCCAATCATGGTGAAAATAAATAAAAAAATTTGTCGACCACTCGCAAGAAGAAAACAAGTTCATGGGAAATCAGCAGCGGGAATATATCACAAAATTCGTCAATCGATCATGGAAAAATATCGTGACATTTGCCAGTCCGTCACGAGCAAATATCGTGAAATTCCTCAGCCGGTCGCAGAGAAAAAATGCGAAATTTTTCAATCGGATGCAAAAAAACAATCGTTATTTTCATCAGTATGTCGCAAGAACAAACAGGGAAATTTGCCAATCGGTCACAGAATAAAATTGCTACATTTGTCAATTGATCTCGAGAAAAAAAATTATGAAATTCACTGATCGGTCTCTAGAAAAAATCGTGAAATTCGTCAGTCGGTCGTGGAGAAAAAGCGCAAAATTTTTGCGTCAGATGCAGAAAAACAACCATGAATTTTGTCAATCTGTCGTAAGAAGAAACTGTGAAATCTGCTAATCGATAGTAGAAAATATCACGAAATTTGTCGGTCAGTCCTGAAACTTGATCGTCGTTTTACAAAGAAACATTTTTGGAAAATGATTTTTTGGAAACAGGAGCCGCCCGCCCACAATAGGGTATAATAAATAGGACACAATAATAATCTTTTGGGCACGAATCCTGCTATCCCGTCTTGAAATTCAAGCCCTGTGTCTGCCATTCGAGCCCTGTAACGTATATTAATAATATTGCATAAAAAATGTAATTTAAACATTAAAATATTCTGTTTATTTGTACAATGAAATGCTGATAATTGCTATTGAAATTTGGATATGGGATTGACTACATTGATAATTGCTAATAATTAATTAGTACAATGAAATGCTGATAATTTGTACAACAAATTTTAACCAATTAATAAGCGTATAATTGTCAGGGTTGCAAAAAAGCCAGCTAAAATTGAAAAAAGCCAGGCCGGTGGCTTTTATTGGTTTTAACTGGCTTTTTTTGGCCAAAATTGGCCTTTTTTGGCCATAATTGGCTTTTATAAAGTGAAGCATTGTAATTGTAAACTATGCATTTTAAAGTGTTTTTAATTAGTTTTAATGACATTTAATTGATTAGAGTTTAATAAGTAACCTAATTTCTGAATAATGAAGACATTAATACTGGAATAAAACTTAGATGGCTTTGCTAGTGATTTGTAGTCAGAATTGCAAATATGTCAGCTAAATTTTAAAAGGTCCATACCAACTGCTTTATCTGGTTTACACTGACCTTTGTCTCCACTCCCCCCCTCCCCCAATTTTTTTCATTTTTACTGCTTTATAAAATTGAAGAGGACAATGGTTACTCAGTTACATGTTTTATTACTTAATTAATTTTAACAGCTATTAATATACAAGTCTTATTTTATTTCTAGTAAACATTCAAAATTATACATAGTCATGTGATAAAAACACCATTTCTAACTATTAAAAATATTATAAATAGCATATGCATGAAAATGCTTAGCATCAAGATTTTCAAAATTTTATTTAGAGATTTATTTTTTTTTATCTGTTTAAATGCTCTATTTTTTATACACTTATGTACCAAACTCTTCTAAAAAATTATATCCTTTCTAATTTCTCTTTTAACATATGAATAACTTAATCTCTCCATATGGACACATAAGAATGTTTCCATTTTGATGTGATTACATTTTGCCATTGTTCAATTAAATATAATCTTTAAAATGTGTAGTATATGTGGAGCTATGTAATATAGAATTTCAAAACACCAGTTTGGAGTCTAACTTATATCCTTTTCAATATTTATAACTTTTTTTTGAGACATAATGCCTTCAAAGTTACCTTCTAACATTTATAAAGACCTATTTATTTGGCAAAATTTAATAGAAATTTATAATTTTTTTAGTAGAAAATATTTATAAGTGTATTAAAAATTAATTGATCTGAATTTAAAACGAATTAACTGTAAACCAACTTTTAAAAATAAAATCCGGCTTTTTTCAATAAAAGCCGGCTTTTTTTAAGTGGCTAAAAGCCGGCAACCCTGATAATTGTAGAGTATTTTCACAAAGAAATACTACATACTTTCATTTTTATAATTTAAACATAAAATATCTACTAATATACCCATGATTAAAGAGTTATTTTCTCCAAACATAGGTTTAATTGATGCCCTTTTTCTGTTTTAATTATTTAATATTGTTTTTGCTTTAAGTCACGTTTAGTTTTATTTTAAGTTAAATTATTTTGATATTTATTAGTAAAAAGAAAATTACTTTTAATTTTAAATATTTATAATGAAGTTACAAAAATAACTGGTTGGATTTACCAATCCCAAAACTTTCTTCTATCTCATACATCTTAATATTTCAAAAAGTAGTTCCAAATGTTAATACTTCAATATTATACCAACTTTGATTTTGATCTAAAATTTCTGCTGCAGTCAGAATCAGAATAGGTTAATCTCGATCATGATATTTATTAAAATTAATAATTTTTTCGTTATTCTGTTGTACATCAGCTGTTTGTGAATAGCCAGCTTAGCAGGATGCGAAGTGAGCTTCATGAGCCACCAATATACAGCAGAAAAGAAAACTGCGAAAAATCAAGAAAATTTTACAAAAATCTCTGTTACAGTGACACCTTCTGGAGGAATATTTCCAAATGCAAGGAGAAACTGCTGGCCATAACCAAAAATATACACACAAAATTGGTTCAATTTTATGTTTAGCTTCATACACTTTTCAATGGTAAAATAATGAAAATAACACAAAAATCCGTATTATAGCACCCCCACCCCTTCCAGCAGAATATTTTCAAATTGAAGGAGGACCTGCTGGCCATAACAAAAAACATACCCCCCCTCCCCCCCCCCCAAAAAAAAAAAAAATAAATAAATAAATAAATAAATAAAAACTTGGTTCAATTCTATGCATAATTTCATACATTTTTTCGATGGTACAAAATCGCTATTACAGCGCCCCCCCGCCCCCCCCCCTGCCTTCCAGTGGAATGTTTCCATATTGAAGGAAAGGCCTGGCTATAGTCAAAAACATTCACAAAAATTTGGTTCAATTCTATGCATAATTTGATTCACTTTTTGATGGTATGATGGCAACACACGGTCAGACAGACATTTTTTATAAATATGTTTTGGGATATCTGACCCTTAAAACATCTAAATCCGTCGAAAACCGGAAATCGAAAAAATTTCTATTACAATTAGGGATTGACCGAATCAGCAATTTTGCCGAATACCGAATACCGAAGCTTCGGTCAAAGTATACACTGAATATTCGGTATTCGGCAACCGAATACTTAAAAATTTTAAATACACATTTTTGCATATATTAGCATTTTTAATAAACTTTAATTAAAATTAAATTCTTAATAATTTAATTCAGTTACATTTTTATTCTTAAATCTAATTACACAAAAAAAATTAATGACTTCTTTCAACTCGCAAATTCATTAACCCATCACTTATTTTTTATTATTTTATCACTAGTCAATATCCAAATTAACCCAATGAAAGTATTAAACTATACAGGCTATTATTAAGGATAAGGATTCTCAGAAAAACAAAAGTTCATTCAAATAAAAAGAAACAATGTTGTCATTAAGCTGATTTACTGATTGTCTAATTATATACATATGGAATTGAAATGTTCTCAAATACAAAAGGTATATCAATTTGTACATTTAACTATTTTCTGTGAAATTATTGATACATATTTATATTTTGATTAATATTTATCACTGTGGTGATGAAGATAAATTTTAGCGATTTTAATTTAATAGTTATAAAAGCTATAGAATAGGCATAGGAGTAGACTTATTTGATGCATGTATTTTCTTTAATATAAACCTTAGATATACAGCAATGAACTCTGATATACTTATTTGAGGTGTATATTAAAGAGAATACACATTAAATAAATTTAAATTGGAAAAACTAATGTTGAAATAATTAAAATTAAATGGTAATGGAAAGATGCCCATATTCCTTACTTTTTTTTCCTATATCATAGGCAGTTGTTCTGATTTCACCCCTATATAGACTATTTTAGGAAAGAAAAAAAAGTTTTTTGTAATTAAAAATGGCCTTCGACTTGTTTTTGATAGTGCATCTGAACTTTGAACTCATGCACATAATATTGAAACTCATCATTTAGCCTATTCTACTTTTAAGTAAAAGAGAATTCTTCTACTTCTAAGAAAATACTAATCCGCAATTATTCGGCCGAATACTTAAAAGTATTCGGCCGAAGCCGAATATTCGGTTTATATGCCGAATCACCGAATACCGAATCGACTATTCGGTATTCGGTCAATGTCAATCCCTAATTACAATACTTTCTTCTAAAAATAGACTTGTTTAATTGTTAAACTTAAAAGAAAGAAAGAAAATTAATAAAGTCATACTTTAATAAACAACTTCAAATTTTGTTTTACATTCTGAAAGTAAAGGTACAATTTTCTGAAAGAAGTAAACGTAAATTCTTAACTTTATTATAAAGAGTTCAAATATCAATGTTAGGAAAGCTGGCAAATCTTTAAACTTTTGAGAATTACCTTTTACTCATGTATAGTGAACTTACTTTCATATTTTGCATTATAAACAAAATTGTTCAGCATTGTTTGGGGTCAAACTATTTCTGTTATCCTTATATATTTGCTTCGCTGCGTTCTGCCGGATATCCGGTAGAGAAGTCGGATATCCGGTGATTGTGATTCGGATATCCGACGATATTTCGGATATTGAAAAATCAGCCGGATATACCGGATATCGGATATTTGCCGGATATCCGTTGCATCCCTAATTCGAATATTAGAATAACGTAAAATCCATGTCCAAACTGTTGCTTAATAAAATCTGCTTTGTAAAACGAAATCTAAGATGCACTATAACCAATCGCACAATAAATAGGAAATTACTAATGTAAATTTAATGATACTATGGGGGTTCAGAGAGGCTGTCCCGCCTTAAGAAATACACTTTTTTGTCTAAAAAGTTATCAAAATAAGCAGTTCAGTGGAATTTCAGAATATCATTACAATTACAGCCCTCCCCACTTAATCGGGTCACAGATAATCGAATACCCCGCTTATTCGAATATAATCCTCCGGAACAGAATTTATCATTTGTTCACTGATATTTTTGCCTGCTTAAACCATATACTTTTCACAAACTGTCCCCGCTTAATCGAATAACAACTGACTGATCGATGTTTGAAAATGTTTCAACTGGGATTTACCCCCAACTTTTTGCATTTTCGGTTCCTATACACTGAAAAAAAATTTTGAGCTCTTTCTGCATGGATTTCGGTCAACAAGTATACATTCCTTGTTCCATGGTGTATACAGTAGACGTTGCATGTCCCTGCCCCCCCCCCCCCCTCCTTTTTTCTTGGGATGAATTGAGAAAAGGATGAGATAAGTTGGTCAGGTGACACGAAAATTTACGGCTTTGAAGAAGATTTACGTCGTGAGGTTTTGAATTGTTGCAGTTCACAGAATCTGAACTCAAGGAGATTATTGATATGGACGAGAATGGTGAGACAGAACCTGAATATGCCCTTCCAACATCAGAGAAAGGTGAAAATGAAGAGGAAGAAAGTGACAATGAGACAGCTAAAAACCTCCACCATCACTCCTTGCTATTAACCAAGCTTTAATGGTAATGCTCCGTTACATCGAGGCTCGAGACTGTAATTATGGTACTTTGTACACATTTGAAAAAGAACTCTATATTTGCCTCTCTCAAATTTCACATAAACAAACGACTTTTTTAAAACTGTATAACTAACGTAAATTAAATTTAACAAGCACTACAAAGTTTTGGCCCAATTCAAACGAGCTGCATTAAGTGCAGCAGTAGGATTGATTAAAAAAAGTCACTGGTCCCAAGGACCATTAAGCATGAGAGTTTACTGGTCTGCAGTCATCATCACTGGCCTGCTACATAAAATTGTAATAAATACCTTTAACCCTTTGAGTGACACACACCCCCGTCCTTCTCCTAGAATATAAACCAAACTTCCTTTGCAGTTACCTGAAATTTTCAGCATAATAAAATATAAAATTATAATTTGCTAAAAATTAAATAAACAGCACATGAACAAAAACTGTAAAATTATTAATTAGATATTTTATTTCTGATTATTTATTCTAACAAACTGTAAGGCTAAATGCATTTCTTTTTTTTTTTTTTTTTTTTTTTTATAAAATAAAATTGTGCGGTTTGTGTTTTGTAGTTTTCTCATACACCGGTAAAATTTAAGTTTACCTGTCAGAGAGGAAAAGGAAGTTACTGGTCCTACGGACCACTAAATTTTTCAAATTAGTGGTCCGATTGAATTTTTGGTGATCTCGGACCAGCGGACCACCAAAGATTTCGAACACTGAAGTGTAATGTAAATCAAATGCATGTATGTACTGACATATTATTACTCAATATTAGCATTTGTATTTATTTTAGTTTGTATTATTCTATTAAAGGTTTTAACAATTTTATTACGCTGTTAATTATACTGTAGTTGGTACTTTTCCTTTTTTGTTAGACACTAAATATTATAGCTAAATGTTTCCCCGTTTAATCAAATATCCCGCTGAATCAAATATTATTGCAGGAACTGTCAATATTCGTTTAAGCAGGGTTGTCTATATCAGTTTTTGTCTAATATTTATTATTTATTTTATTCATGTATTTCTATTTATTCATCTATATCTATTATTATTATGTTTTCTCTGCAGAAATTTTTAAAAAAAATCTTTTTCTTTTACTTAGTGGGTGACTCCAACTTTAAAGCTAAAGACATCGGATTTAGAGCTCAGAAGAAGTTGCTCAGTCGGATGGCAAATAAGAGCATCGCTAAAGTGTTCATTGATGATACAACTGGTAATCTTCTCGATAACTTATACAAACTCTGCAAGACTCATTCTGGGAACAAAAAGGAATCTGAAAAAGTTGTCAAGAATATTATTAAAGTAAATATTCCTTTTGTTGTTTTTCAAAACACATTGTTTACATGAAATTTGGTTGTTTTTCCGCCATGCTAAGATTTTAATGTGCCATTTCAGGGTTCATTGATATATATCATGGTATATATCCGATATTTATTTTCAAAATATCAAGATTTTTTATATTTTCGATATTTTTATTTTTATATTACTTGATTCTAGGATTACCAGATTTATTTCAGAAAAAACGAAAGGTTTTGATTTATTAGTCGCTAGTTAGTTTGATTTTATCGCTCTATCATCCTTTTCTATACTAAACTATGTTAAATGTACCAGTAATGTTTTCCGTATCAATTTGTTTTGAAAAAGGTTTTATTAATTAATCAATTTAATTAATTTCCAACTGTATTTGTTTTATATTATTCTATCAACACTATTTAACTATTTTTGCAATCATATATCCTGTTATGATCAAATAAGTTAATTGAACTTTAAGAACAAAAACAAATTAAAACATCCTAGAATTCAATGATGATCATTAAAGTTTTAGTAATGGATGCCTTACAAAAATGAACGTTTATATTTAAGCATAAAGGGAGATAATAAATCAAACAACATATTAAAACTTAAAATACAGATGTACTAAATTACAAATTTTATAATGTAGATACTTATAGTCTATAATAATGTCAAATTCAGATGATCTAATGCTACCCAAGAGTTTGCGAATGCACAGTTAATATTGCACCACTCTCCCAATATTTTTGTCATTCTGATGGGGGAAGCAAGCTGTTAGCCTAAATAAACCTTCCTTGTTCACTTATACACTATTTAATTACTTTCTTATTCATATCTTTAATCTAAACTTTCTTTTTCAACTTCAACTCAAAGCAGCTATTTTTATTTCGTTAATCTCTTTTTAATAACACTCTGTCATAAGGCGTCTTCTCGTGTAATGTTTCCCAATAGTAATTAGTACTGATGAGACCAATGATGATTCATGCCTCTAAACAGAACAAAGAACATTTAATTTAAAAAAAAAAGATATTTACAGTTTTCTAATACGTCACCGCGCTAGGCTCATTGCCCATCTACCCCGTGGTTTCAGAGCATTCGAGCAGTTTCGGTGACCAGCGGCCAAAACATCTGTTCACTCTTCCAGGTCAAGGGCCTGCTACTGCTCTCCCCGTCCAATGTTTATTTTCTCCAACCCCTAGCATCTCCCATCCGCGAAGAGTCCACTTCAAAATTCCAGAGATGCATTAGGGGTGTGACGTTGTTAGAGTGTTCGGGAGCCACACGAATGTGACACCTCCTTTCCACTTTCTTTCATCTGTTTTCAAACGATGAATGGAAAGTCACTAAATAATCACTCTATGAAGTCATGGTATCAGTTCATATTATGATATCAATCTAGTCCATAACAACAGTTTTTTTTTCCACCTTAATAAGTCAATATTGTTCTCAAGTGGAGGTTATAATTTAATTTTCCTTGTACCAGATCCATTCCCCATGAGTGATAATAGGATCGAACCGCATAAACTTCTTAACACATTTGCATTATAAACAATGGATAGCACTTACTCACACAAACCCTAAATATTTGATAAACTTTCTATAAGTAATTACACACTTATAACTTTACACATATATCAAATATTACTTGTGCTACATACACTCCTAAGTACTGTTATCATTTTTTAACGTTAAACCTATGGAAACATTCTAATTTTCCAATTTTATTTCCACCTCATTTAGCAATTTCCAATAATCACTCATTAAATTAAAAGATCACATGATACCCCCCCCCCCCTCGGACAATAACACATAGATTAAGGCCTTCTCTTTATTAATTATAAAACATTGTTCTAATTAACTTTAAGTTACATGGCTTCCCAACACCTACCAGTGAACATTTTAGTGTATCATTCCAGTTTTTGTTTCTTACTTTCATTAAAAAAACAATTACTATTAAAGCAATCTTCAATTTCATTAATCTTACTTTGTTTTTACAAACATCAAATCCACTTTAATAACACATTAAAATTCAATGCAACAATCCTGCTTATACCTAGAATTAGTGTATAATTCCCATAAGCTCACACAACTATGTGATCTGTTACATTTATTCTGCCAAATTAGCATTATCCGCCACCTTATATTATACATTTAATCGTTGACTTACAATTTAAAAAAATCATACAACAATTAAATTTAATATTCATTTAAGAAAATGAGATTTCCACTATTGTAAATCTCAATCTATTCATTTTCATTACAATTTGGCTGCAAAATTTCATTTCTACATGTTATAACTTAATTATCATATTCACACAAACTCATCACTTATTAAATATTTTACCCTCATAGAATATACAATTTAAAACACATTAAATACCATTATTAATAAAACACAGAAAAAAAACACAATAATATTTCATAAGCTAAATTACCATTCTTAAAATATTCAACAATTTCCACTTAAGTTATATTCCTAATATTATGCATTACAGTTTTCTTATTAGGCCAATTGTTGACAGAAGCACACTTATTAGAAGTTTCGTTTTCTCTAATAATTACAAAATTAAGTGATAAATTCCTTTTAACAGCCATCTCATTAATTAAATTAATAAACTCATCCTCATTACTATAAGCTTTACTCTTTTTATACTTCATTTTACATTTTATAGAATTAATTTGCTTTTGACCATTTCCCCTATTCGCTATTTTAGGGTCTCCATTTAATATTTCTTTATTTACCATTTGAACATTTCTCTTTCTTACCACATCATACTTAAAAGATTTTTGGGCTTTCTCCTTAAAATTTTCCTGTTTGTGACCTCTTAACTGTTTTCTGTGTAGATATGACTGAGCTCTCTGCTCCCTAGCCTTTACAACCTGATCTACCTGGTCTCGATTCCCCATAATTTTGATTAAGTTAACCTTTTGTTTTATTTCTGGAACTGATAATACTTCACTGTCTAAAAGCCCCATCCCACTATCATTTCTTGTAACTGAATGAGTCTGCTTTTCCCCTTCAGTTTCAGTATTTATAAGGTTTCCCTCCCTTCCAGTTTCACATTTTTCATGACTGTCTAAGCCTATAGCTACCCTATCCGACTTCCTTCGCGCTACTAAAGCATTATACACCTCAGGCGTTATCAGTGCAGGACAGTTTAAATTTTCTGCGACAGCAGCCTGTATATCAATTTCCGAAGATTTTTTTCCTTGATCTTCCCATAGAGCTACTGGCAAATTACTTAGGTCAACCTTCTGCTTTCTTCCTATCGCTGGGATTAAATAAATGTGACCTCCAGTCATAAATTTATCTGGAATCAAATTCTTCCGAAATACACAGATTTCGGCTCCGGAATCTTTAACAGCCAAAACTTTCTGCCCTGCAATATTAAGCTCCACCACAGGTAACAAATCATTATTCTGCTTCCTGTTTTTACAATTCGCCGCTGTCCATCCAATTTTAGCACTGACCCAACTAACTTTTCTCTCCTCATCACGGACTGTTTCTTTCTTCTGCGTACATTCTGACCGGTAATGATTTCCATTGCAGATAAAGCATGTAACTGCTTTCCGTTTCTCTTCTGTAAACCTTTTTCTCTCAGTGTTTCTCCCATCATTGCTACTAAGGGGGCGAGCAGTTCCCCTTACGTTTCCTTGCTCTTCTGTTCGAGGTTGCCTATTCTGCCTGAATGACTTTAAATCTCGCCTCTTATCCCCTTCTTAATAACAATTACCCTCATTCAGTTGCGGGACCGCCTCTACATATATATCTAGTGTCTTAGCAAGATCCACAGGTGTCATCCAATTTGACCCCTCTTTCACTAGTATATGTGATTTCATGCTGCCTGTTAACGAGTCTTTAATTTTATCCAATATGATAAGATCTTTTAATAAGATCCTATGAATTCTTTGAACCTTTTATTCATCTTTCGATTGTGTCATATACCGCTCACAATAGTTAAGAAACATTTCTCTCACATCATTTAAGGGTTAACAAATATTTCTAAAACTATATTACATAAATAAATTTTACTGTTATGACTATTAACATGTAAGAATAAAATTGCTGACTGTTCCTAACGCCTTTATAAAACACTCCATTTCTTGAACTTAAAAGGATTAAAATTGCTTGTAATTTAGTTTCTTTAATTTAAAAAATATTTCATTGATTCTTTGTATCAATTTTTGTGTTCTGACCTGATAGATTGCTGTTTTTTTTTTTTTTTTTTTTTTTTTTTTTTTCAATTGCTACAGTTTAGATTATATTTTCAAACTTTAAATACTGGTGAAATTTTGCTTTGTTTGGAGACAGCACTATCGCTAGAGATTTCTGAGTACTTGAATTCTAATTATAATAGTCTTGTGCATAAAGTTTATTACAGAAATGGTATCCTTTGAGTTAAACGAACCTTTTATTCAACTTTCGATCATCTCATAGACTGCTTACAGACATTTCTGTCACATCAGCATACTCACCAACTTTACACTTTAGGTGCAAAATCTACACTTTTTGACCATTTTTCACACTTTTACTCTTAAAATACTTATTTTTTACTCTGCAAAGTTTCTCCTAAGTTTTAACCTCCATTCCTTAAATTAATAATTACTTTCTAGTTGCTTTTAAGGCTGTTCTCAAATCCAAAAGGGCACCTTTATGACACAAGTTTTAATTTATTTTTGTTCGGAAATGCATGAAACTAGCAGGTGTTGTTGTTCAGAAACTATGTAATCAAGCTGTTTTTTCCGTTTTTTGCAAACGCAATAGATCTTTCAGAAAATAGTGTCAAAGTGGGTATTTTGAACCGAATTTTCATGGGAAAGTACAATAATCACTCAAGAAAGGGCGAAAAATGTGTTTGTCACGTGATCAAAATCGCTTCTAACTCAGTAGGTAATTTATTTATCAAAAAATGGAAAACACAGTTCGATTCCAATTCCCTTCCATGGTCAGGCCTTCCAGTTAAAAAATAAATTTGTAAATGTGTCAAAATGTTTTGCGCTTGTTGAGCAGAGCAGTTGAGAACAGCCTTAATAACTGTAAATGCTAAGTGCAAGGGGTATATTTAGTATTGTCAAAGAAATGAGTTGAGATTTTATTGTCAAAAATTCCCCCAGGGAATCTTTATTGTATTTCAAAAAAAGTCATGTTTTAAATCGATTTGCTTAGATGTCTTTAAAAAGAAAAAAAATTAAACTATGTATATGTATTTAAAATCAGTTTCTTTATGTGTCATAATGTTTTTCATATTTATCTTATCATACTATCTTTATGCTAGTCATTTATTAATTTTTATCTGTTGTGTACTTTAAAAAGAAGTGTGAAAATGTCATTTATGTTTTAATTAAAAATGGGTTACATGGTCTTATGTTCATAAATTGTTCATATACCCTTCACACATCATTTTAAACTTTGCCATTTTCAAAAGTTGGCAGATATGCATCAGTTAAGGGTTAACAAATATTTCTAAAATTATTAAGTAAAGAAATTTTACTTTTATGACTATTAAGATGCAAGAAAAAGAATGCTAACTGTTCCAACTTTTTATAAAACAGCTTAGGTATTAAAATTGCTTATTATTTTGTTTCTTTAATTTAAACAATATTTCATTGATTGTTTGTAATTTAATATTTGTGGTTTCACAGTCTGCGGCATTTTTCAATTTTTTATTTTCAATTTAACTATAGATACTTGTGAAGTTTTGTTTTGTAGCCCTCGCACTATTTCTATAGACTTTTGAATAGCTGAATTTTAATTATGATAGTCCTGTACATAAAGTTTGATAAGAAAATATTATACTATGAGTTCATCGAACCTTTAATTCATCTTTCAATCGTCTTGATACCACAATAGTTAAGAAACATTTCTCTCATATCAATTAAGGGTTAACAAATATTTCTAAAACCATATTACGTAAATAAATTTTACTTTTATGATTGTTAAAATGTAAAAATGAAAGTGTTAACTGTTCCAACCTCTTTATAAAACATTTCATTTCTTTAACTTATAACAATTAAAATTGCCAATAATTTTGTTTCTGTAACTAGGCTTCACCAACCTCCGTTCAGACACTGCATATTCTAAAACATGCTAATTTGATCGCCTTTAAAAGGATTACTGAAGATTGAATTATAATTTAAAATCCAGAGGCAATCTTCCTGTAAATGGGTTTCCATTTTTTTTTTTACTGAGGGATTTTAAGGCTGAATCAGCTGTTAACAAATGGCTGTTTTCATGTTTGATTAAATAAGAGCAGTTAAACATTTGAAAATAGGTAATATAAAATGAACTAAGTCAGAGTCTTTGCCTCCAGGTATTAGGTAGATTTCGTAAGAAATACTACCTATTACATTCTTTCTTGCCTATGTTAGAATTTATGGAAAATTTTTGCAGATCTACACTGATCATTACCCTAGAAGCCCAAGCCACGATCAGTTAAAAACTTTATCTGTCTATATATACATACAGGGTTGCTACGCTACCTGGAGAACCTGGAAAAGTCAGGGAATTCAGAAATTTATCTAATAAGTCAGGGAAATGTCAGGGAATTTCTATATTTTATCCAAAATGCTGGAAAAGTCAGGGAATTTAATAAAATTTCATGGAGGTCGCAAAATAAGTACAACCTTTATCCCATGGCAAATGAGAAAAATCTTCCACATTTTTGCAAATTCCAATTTTTAGAAGTTTTATTTAATCACCTCTTAAAATTTTCTCTTCCTTTTTTCTTCCTCTTTTCTTTTTTCCAACTGTCATCTCCACACATACTTTAAAATTTTTAACTGTTTAATATAATTTTTTGAAATTTTTCTGCAATATTTTTTATTGACATTTAATGTAACTAATAAATCATTTCAAATCTGCTTAACCTCCACCCTGAAATGTTTGCTTCTCAACTCCCTTTGCCTAAAGTTGAACTTAAGTGAGATTGTGATAGATGATGAAGTAAATTATCATTCAATGCAAAAATATTGTATATGTATATATTTTTTTCCCCATTTTACAGGACACTTTGAAATACTCAGAAATTATTGAGGAAAGCAATTTCTATTGCAGTCCTAAGAGCATTTTTGTGTCTGTGTGTGTGTGGGGGGGGGGGGGGGGGGGGAGGGGTGCGAGTGCGTATGTGAAATTTTTAATTGTGATATATAGTTGAAAATTTTTATATTTTCACGTGGTACAATATTTATTTTACTGTCGTCTTGTCCAGTTCACATTACACCGTTGGACTGAAATTTTCATAAAATGCACCTGGAAAAGTCAAGGAATTTCATTCTCCTACTGAGTAGCAACCCTGTACATATCACTTATTTATGGACACGATAACTTCCATAATTCTGCACAAATCTCTTTGAAACTGATCATAAAATCTCGGTTGAGTTTGTTAAAGGGTAAAATCAGAAATCAGACTAAGGCAGTGCAAATAGGGAGGAGTTTTGTGAAAACTGAAAAAACCTCATAACTTCTGAATTATAATGCATTTCGAATCAGTTTAAAGTATTATTACTTCTAGAAAAAGTTCCAAAAATTTATGTATGACAGATTTTTGATAAAATTAAAAATGGGCTCAAGGGGCGAAAAAAAATAGGGTTTTAGGAAGCAAAAAATTCATAGCTTCATCAATTCTCAAGATATCAGATCCAATTAAATTTATGATAACTTCTTAATATTATCTACAACTTTTATACTGACAATTTTTGATAGGACCAACTCTTACCAGGAGGGGAAAAAAAGGGGGGAGGGTTGAAGAAGAAAATAATTCATAACTTCGTCAATTCACGAGATATCAAATCCACATGAATTTACTATAAATCTTCGTAATATTACCTACAACTTTTATACTGACAAGTTTTTGATAGGATCAATTCTTACAGTAAAAACAAATTAAAAATACATAGCAATTGAAGAAAAAATTATGGTATTCAAATCCAAATTGCTTATTTTCTGACTCATTTTTAAATTCATTATTGCTCTCAAACGCACCCAATGGGCAGGTTCTCTTATTCAGAAACTATATAATGTGCCATATATATTCAATTTTTTGACAGAGGTAGAATATATTTAAAAAAAAATGATGTCAAAGTGTGCATTTTGAACCGAATTTCCCGAAGCGATAATGTTGGAAATGAAAAATATGGTCATACTGAGAAAATAATTGTTTATAAATAAAGTTCTAATTAATTGAGTGAAAAAAAAAAAAAAAAAAAAAAAAAAAAACGTCGCTTATAAATCTCTTCAAAAATCACTTCAGCAAGTTTCATGTTTTTTCTTTTAAAAATTAATCTGAAAATGCATCAGAAAATCATCGAGTTGTTGAGCGAAAAATATTTTTTTTAATACTGCCTTAATATGATTCTGATAAAACCAGCTCTTATATAAAAATGAAATTGAAAACTCCTCAAAAGCGGACAGATAAAATTGTTAAACTGGGTTTATCTCTAATCATGATTTAGTTATTGTTAGTGAAATTAGTACTTAACTTCGAAATCTACCTGCGCCTGTAGGCCGAGTCGGCTGGGATTTTTTTTAAACAATACTGTAGAAAAAAGTTTGAATGTAGAAAACATAAATGGCAGATATAAATTAAAATGAATATTACAGATTTTAATTTAATAGTTTTATTTATGGATAGAATATTACTTTATGTTATTTAATGACCGTATGGTGGATAGAGTTTAATGAAGTAGAAGAATGCAAATGACATAATAATTAAATTAGGAGAGGGAGATTAATTTAATAAAGTCAATTATTGCTTTTAGAAGAGAAATTATAAATATTAATGTATAGAATATATTGTATGAGAAATCAGTGGTTTTAAATAAACAGAAAAATACTCAAGAAATATTTCATTCTAATTAAACTGGTCTAATATATGTTTACTAGAAAGATAGCCTGTCAAAAATGATGTAAAATGAGATATAAAGATCTATACAACACATGTGCAAGGATATGAGTTTTTCTCGCTTGTTCCTCAGTGATTTTGCATAGTGCATATGTTTCCAAATTCCCTTCTTCGCCAAGGCAGTTTTCTATATTTCGCTAAGATCCATATACTGGAAAAGTACCAAAAATTTAATTTCTGTATCCGGCTATGTAAAGCACATTAAAATTGGGCAGTTAGCAGCTCAAATAGTACAGCGTTGTGTAGTGGCAGTAATTTTATTACTAGCATCAAGATAAAGGTGGAAAGATGTACATTTTCATATATTACACTTCAAATTCTGACCTATAGATTTTGAAAAAAAAAAAAAAAAATTAAATGCACACAGATTTTAAATTGAATTGTGGTGGGCTCGATTATGAAAGATTAATGGGTTTCAATGGGAATTTCTCCAAATAAACCAGCTATTGCCAAGTTGACTTCATATATGCAATATGCAACTGTTATTTTTGTGGCCAAATTTGGCAAAATATCGCCAATTAGGTGGTATTTTGCCAAGTTGGTCAAAATTTGGCGCTATTGTGATAAATCTGCCATTACTACTTTTCAACAATTACTCATTGTTGAAGCTGTTACCGATTTCTCCACAGGAAGCCTAACATTGCTGTGATCAATGAGCAGTCCAACCAGAATTGTGAGGGACATACAGAGACTTGGATTTTATATAAATAGATTAAAATAGGACACATAAATGCAAAATGAAATTAAAACACAGAAATGAAAAATAAAGTAACTTTGTTAATATACATCAGTGTATAAATATATGTGTTAATAGATCTGATGGCAAACTAAGTTAGGTATTTTTTTATAGCCAAATTAGGCGTTATTCGATGACATGTGAATGTCATTCAGATTCATTTAAATTTTTTTTACATCAGCCTTTTCGCTGATCACTCATAAATAAATTTGTATTCATACAAAATAGTAGGTTGTTGTGCCATTGCTTGTAGAATTATCACTTTTTTTTTTTTTTCTTTTAACACACTGAGAACGAAATCACTTATCACAAACACAAAATTTCTCTTAACACAGTTTATCGAATTCCAGGTGCCTCTCAAAATAGTACAAGCAAAAAATGTGTGTTTAGCTTAATCACAATGTTTTAACTTTAATCCATTGTAAACTATTAACAAAAATATTACTTTGCATCCATCGCAGGTTCATAACAGGATTTCTGGGAATTTAAATTAACAGGATAATCTTTCTATAAATTTGTTTTATAATTGTTATTCTAACTTTACTTCACCAGTAGTATTATGTTAAAAACGCCATTATCGTTGTGGCGGTTTCTTTTGATTAAAAAAGAAAATCGAAGCTATATCCCCCAATCCCCTAAGAATTGTAAGCAAGGTTGCAACGTTCTTAGGCATGGCTTTCAAAATTTATTTCTCATTTGTGTGAACCTAGAGAGTACCAAAATGAGCATTATTTGTTATAGAATGTGTGCCCAGAAATGTGACATCTATAAACGCCATCTATTGGCCTTAAACACCGTCTTTCATTGCACCTTTCACATTTAGGTAGATTTCATAAGAAATACTACCTATTGCAGTCATTACCATGGTGCAACTTTTGAAAAATTCCTTCATAAATTTTCATTATATGAACCCAGAACCACCCCCACCTAAAAAGTTTGATATATATATCCTCTCTCTCTATATATATATATAACATTAACTCTGGGTCTGATCACAAAAGAAAAAAATCTGTGATAAAAAACGGAAAAAGTGAAAAATTATCGTATTAAAACGATTCTGATAAAACCAGCTCTTACAGAAAAATGAAATTAAAAGCTTGTCAAAAGCGGCTAGATTAAATTGTTAACTGGGTTAATCTCTAATCTTGATTTAGTTTTCGTTGGCGAAATTAGTACTTGACTTTGAAATATACCTTCATCTGTAGGTCGAGCTGGCAGGGATTTTTCTCTTCATCACTAGTGCTTAAATGCTTCATTTCCTGACACACATTCTATGATGAAAAATGCTTGTTTAAGATCCCTCTACCACCCTTTAAAGTTTGGTCAGTTATTTCCCGATCACCCTGTATAGGGAAAACTGCAGCTGATTAATTTATAGAAGAACAAATGAAATTCATTCTACATTACAAATAATTAAAATATGAATACAGTAGAACCTCGATTATCCGAAGTAATTGGGACCGACCCTTTTTCGGAAAATCGAAATTTTCGGATAATCGAGAATGCTTCAATTTTAAGATTAAGGAGAAATAGATGCAATATTTCGTATTATAGTAACAAGTGCTTAATAAAAACAAAGCAATAGCAAAATAGAAACAAGAATAAATTACCTGAATTTTAATTTTCAAATTAAGTACCTTTTTACATATATAACAAGGGTTTGAAAAAATGTTTTGTTTATTGCAGTTTCGATTGCCTTTGCTTTGAAGCTCTATCCCACACTTTTTAAATATTATTAGTTCACCCGTATGACAGTCTTTCTGCTGCTCCAGCCATGCCAAACCTTTTGCAAAACATTCAAAAACTTCAGAATTGGTAATTTGTTCGTTTTCTTCGTTCCACTCCGCAGCTTACGGGAGCTCATGTTAAATTTAAAAGAAACTCTAAGAAAGGGGATCGAAAATATTTATATGTACTTGTAGTTCGGAAAGGATCGCGTACACACAAGGAATATGGTAGTTAAAAAAAAAAAAAAAAGCTTTTAAGAGATTTTGCACACAAGGAATGTGACAGTAGAAAAAAAAACTTGAAAAATGGATTTCGGTTAATCGAGAGTTTTGGTTAAAAGAGTTATCGGATAAAAGAGGTTCTACTGTATTCCAAAAACATTAACCCATATGTGGAAGTTATTAATAGGATGGTTGGTGGAAATTGTCCAAATAATTCCATCGATTTCTTATAGAACCTAATCTGTGTGAATTTTTTTCATGTATACTAACACTGAAACGAAAGTATTGTAATGAATAAACATTTTAACAGAGATATTTTTTCTTTTCTGAAATCTTTTTTTTTTTTTTTTTTTTTTTTTTTTTTTTGTATGTTTTGAAATTGTTATTTGCCCATGTCTTTACACTGAAATGAAGTATTGTTTTAAATATGGTTTAAATAAAATGTTTCTCTTTTTTACCTTATTGTCCTGGATGATAATTTGTAATTATCATTGAACATGAGAAAAAATCTTAATTTAAAAAAAAAAAAAAAAACATTTAGCTGTATTAATGTTGTCAGCATAGTGATATTTCGCTAAATAATGAAATTTTCATCATTTTTTAACTAATGTAATAATAAGTTTTCTGACCCCCCTCCCCCCAAGAGAAAAAAAGGGGATATCTACATGAAGAGCATCTTCAGTATTTTTTTCAAAATTTTTTCGAGTATGTGCTTGTGGAGACTTTCTTTGTGAGATATGTCATTGTTCTTGTTTCGTTACTGTGCATTTTCTGTGCCGTCAAAATTACACATAGGATAATTTAGCAATTTTCTGGATAACTACACTTATAAAACTTTTTTTGTAGCAATACGCACATATGACAGACCTATTAGTAGAATAATACACAAAACGATTTTTTTTTTTTTGAGTTGCCACTTTTTTGCTGGTAAACGTACATTTTAGTACATTGAAAAATTGTTATTTTAGCTATAAAGTTGCTGCTTAGAGACATTTCAACTAATTATTTTAATCCTACTGCAAAATCTAACAGACCTCCCCCCCCCCCCCCCCCCAAGAGGAAAAAAAGGGATATCCACATGAAGAGATTTTGTGTTTTTTCAAAGTTTTCGAGTATGTGCTTGTGAAGAATTTTTTTGTGAGATATGTCATTGTTCTTGTTTCGTTACTGTGCATATTTTGTGCCAGCAAAATGATACATAGAATAATTATTCAGTCATTAGAATTATTAAAAGGGGAGATCAATTTTTAAAATTGCAGGTCAATTTATCCATCAAGATTTTATTTACCATCCCTAATCTGGGAGTCAATAGAGATATCTTTATGCAACGAGAATATTTGCAATGATTCAGTGTCCCTTGATTTACCTAAAATTTGGAAAGAGATGCTAAGTAATTTTAGTAAGAATAGTAAGAATTCCATGCTTGCACACAAATAGCCAAGTTAATTTTATTTTATGTTTTACAATGTTTTTCATTATGCATGATGTCTCGTGACATTGTTTACCATGTTATTGCTTTAAATTATGTGAAAATTAATCCACGCTCTCAAATAGCCAATTTAATTTTCATTTAATTTTATGTTTGCAATGTTTTTCATTATGCATGATGTCCCATGACATTGTTTACTGTGTTATTGTTTTTTAAATTATGTGAAAATATTTTCTATCATGAATGATTTTGAAAATGTCGCCGTTTGTGCAATGAAACGTTCGTCAATCTTAGTAAAGATATTTTATCATTTTTTATAGCACTCAGGGTTGGTAAAAAACCTGTTTTTTTTTTTTTTTTTCAAAAAATCCAGTTTTTTTGGTTTAAACCAGGTTTTTTTTGTTTAAACCAGGTTTTTTTTTTGTTTAAACCGGGTTTTTTAAAATAAGTTTTCCTATTACATATACATTCATATTTATTGATAAATATAACCATCATTGGATATATAAGTAATATAACTTCATTTAAAAATAATTTAAATTAAATAATTACAATCAATTATGTAGAAAATTGAAATCATTTCATATTTAAACATTTTTCAGTAAAAGCTGTCTTATGTTCCATGAATAAAATGCTCTACATAGAGAAACATTGATACCTTGAAAATCTTAATAAACAATGCTCTACATAGAGAAATATTGATACCTTGGAAATCTTAATAAAAAATCTTTTAATTACTAGTAGTACTATAAATAAATATATGATGTAGTTTCATAAATATAATATACCTTCCCATGGCTCTTCAATATAATTTCTTTGAAATATTTGCAATCTGGGATATCTGATTTTTCTGTTCGAACACTACAGGACAATTATTATCTTTTATTGAAAGTAAAGCTTTTTATAAAAAATTTCTGGAGATTTGAATTTAGCAGTAGAGTCTTTACACGTTTCAAGAAGTTATTGTGTATTGTCATTTGACACTTCTCTTCTGAAACTGCCAGGTAAAAAAAAAAAGAAAGGGCAACAGTAAAATAAACAGAAATACCTACTTACCAGCTGTTTAGACTACTGAAAACATTTATCTTAAAATTGAAAGTAGATTTATAAAAGTTTTCATCCATTGAAACATTTAAACAGCCATCAGACTTAATACACAGGCTTTTTTTTCTGAGCTATGTTATGGTACATATTACTTTTAAATGTCTAAACTAAAAATTAATAATATATCTTTTTAGGCATTTTTATGAGACTTTTTTTTATTATGTCTCAAGCAAATCTTAATCTCTATTTCCCCCATTTTTTTTATCACATCTAAATAGTGGATTCGATTATGCAATAGATGATTTAAATATATCTTATTGCATGTTTTAGTTAAAGTAAACAGGTGTTTCGCTAGCTCCCAATTTTTGCACCCAATTTTGTCACAACAGTGCCCTCTTATTCGACTTCATATCTTGTTTTTTTTTTTTTTTTTTTTTTTTTTTTTTTTTTTTTTTTTTTTTTTAGGCTGTTCTCAAATTTAAAAGGGCAACTTTATGACATAAGTTTTAATTTATTTTTGTTCGAAAATGCATGAAACTAGCAGATGCTGTTGTTCAGAAACTATGTAATCAAACGGTGTTTACTGTTTTTTGCAAACGCAATAGATCTTTCAGAAAATGTTGTCAAAGTGGGCGTTTTGAACCGAATTTCCACGTAATAGAAGAATAACCACTCAAGCAAGGTTAAAAACATTTTTGTAACATGATCAAAATTGCTTACAACTCAATAGGAAATTTATTTATCAAAAATGGAAAACACAGTTCGATTCCAAATAGCTTCCATAGTCAGACCTTCCAATTTTATATCTTTCTGTTAAAAAATGAATTTGTACATCTATCAAAGCGTTTAGTGTTTGTTGAGAAGAACATTTGAGAACAGCCCTAAAAGATAATCCCCCCAATCAAGAAAATTTTCTTTTACAGCTTGACTGAAATCTTAAAGGCCATTTTATGTTATTAATTATAAATAATCTACGTTTTCTCAAAGGAAAATATTTTATTCAAAATATTGAATATTTTTAATCTATGTTATCTTTGCTAAATTCACCTGCTTTAAATTTTTCTTTAGAGCTTCAACTATGTTCATTAACACGTGTAATTTGCATTCTACATGCATACAAATAAATATAACCTAGATTCACTATGTCTCAGGGTGACTGCTGGGATAAGACTGTTAAAAGTAGAAATTATTTATATCCAATAATTTCAAAAACTTAAATTACAAAAATGAGAAAATATTATATTATATTAGATTTTTTCTAAAAAAAAAAAACAGTTGGTTAACTAATTGATTTAAACCGTGCCAACCCTGATGGTAACAGAATAAAATCATAATGCAAAACCCCAATCCCAATGTAGAAATGCAAGAAAAACAAAGGCTTACTAAACCCAATAGCCATACAGCAAAGAAAACTCACAGCCAATCATTCATTAGCATACAAAACAAAGAGTAACCAATGGAGAGAATTACTTATGATTATGTCATCATTGAGGCATAATGCAATCCTTAGTAAATCTTAACTAATCAAGCAATCTAAGTAGTAAAAATGTACTTTTAGCTCAAACCTGTCATTTTAGCTATTTTTAAAAATAAAAGGCTTAAAAAAAAGAAGAAAGAAAGAAAACTAACTACTTGTTTTTTCTTCCCAGCTAATTTTAGAAAAATTAGTCTGCCATCTAGATTTAAAGAAAGTCTTAATCTTAAAGAAAGCTTATATGAAAAGTTTGATTAAAAATGTTTGTCACTTTACAAATTTATTAATTCATCATTTTTCTAAAGTTTTGCTTGTAGCTTCTGCATAACTTGGATTTTGCATTTTTCAATAATGTGTAAAATAAATGCAAACATTAGGGGAAAAGGGAAAAAAACCAGATGAAAAAAACCAGCATGTTTTTTTTTTTTTAACCATTTGGTTTAAACGAAACAACCCTGATAGCATTATTTAACTTAATCTGTTTATAAGTGATTGTTATACATGTTGTTATAATTATTTTCCTTTCTATTTCTAGGTTGTTATCAAAATTGGCATATTATATAGAAACGACCAGTTCAATCAAGATGAATTGTGGACTGCTGAAAAATTCAAGCACAAGTTCCACTCCACCGCAATGGCCATTATCAGCTTCTATGAAGTAGATTTCTCATATGACAGAAATTTCCTGCTACAGGGCCTGAATGAATGCCGTGCCCTTCTAAAAACTCTTGTTTCAAGACACCTCACCGACAAGTCTGTCAACAGGATAGATCATGTGTTTGATTTTTTCGCAAATCCATCGTTTCTGGATGCGGTTTTCTCTCATGATGGTAGCCACAAAGAGATTTTAGCTTCCATAGTGTCTGACATGCACAAACTGATGGAAGATGGTTCATTGTGAGAGATTTCCAATTGCCTATGCTTTTAAAAAGCTTTTTTGTTAGATCATTATTTTATATGTAAATAGTCACCAGCAAGCGAATGTACTTTTTTTTTTTTCGTGTGTTAGCATTTTTATATTTATAATATTCTTCCTTTGTTTTCTGTTTAATTATTTTAAATTTATTTAATAGTTTTAAATTCTGTTATTTAAATTTTGCATTATTTAATGCATGGTTAGTTAACAGAGTATGATTAAGTCAGCATATGCCAATCTCTTAGACCGTGCAGACTACTAAATTAATAATTTTAAATCACATGGACAGCTAATAGGAATTTTTTTAAACATAAATATAATATTTATACAGTAATGGTCAAAGATCTAATTTTATTAATGTAAAATCTACCAGCATCGACTAATATGTAAGAAAATTGTAAATACTTTTTTAATTTTAAGAAAATTATGCATGGTTTTTTAATTCTAAAAATCTTTAAAGGTTGTCCATTTTGTAATAAAATTTTTAAAGTGAATTTAATTATTACAAAATAATTCAAGTATATTTAAATATAGCAATCTATGCATTTTTTCATATACACACACAGTTTTTTCAATATTTATACAATTTATTTAATATAAAGGAGACTTTTATCTATTTTTATATGCAAACATAATTAAATTGGATATATAAATAATTTTTTTCATAAATATCTGAAATGCATTCATAAACAAGCATAAAAGTTCTTTAGGTTTGTTTTTATAGCTGTTTATATCATTTGACAACCAATATCGCTTTCTGAAGCCTGAATTGCATCAAATTAAAAAAAAGGCAAGTTTCTTATAGTGGAAAAATATCCATTTTTTATACATAGAATGTGTGATGTGTGAACTAATTTTTTCTTCATTATAATTTGATTGCATTTCATCCTTTAAACTGCTGAATAGATCCTCTATTGCAGTTGATCATCATAAAATTATCTAACACATCTTCGACAGTAAGATTTTCTTGCTGTCAACACTGGTAGAAAACATCTAAATGTGGCAAAATTAGATTTTACTTCTTTGTCCGTGAATAATTCATTCACCATAGTAACTGGTATAGATGAAATTTTACTAGCTAGGTTTCTACTTGCCATTTGGTTAGGAGCAAGTGTCATTCACTAAGCCTGGTCGTGAAAAAAATTTTAAACTTCAAAGTAGAATTATGTAACAATTAAGTTTGGAAACTGCTGATTTAAACTATATATCGTTGCCTCAGAGCAACAGTTATACATCTAGTAATAATCAAAATAAGATGTCTGACTTATTGCTATCAAAAACTGCATCTGCATCGAGTGGAACAGTGGGGAATTTGTATAAAACACATCTGAGATACAGTATTAAACATAACTTTGTGTTTCAGAAGTTGTTCCACTCTATACAAACACAGTTTCTCATAGCAGTAAGTCAGACATCTCATTTTTTATTAGTAGTACTAGATAGATATTCTACTGTTGTTCTCAGGTGATGATATATTCAATAGAAGAAATGTAAAGTTGAATAATTTAGAACCTATTAATGAATCACTTTTTTTATAAAATTAATTATTAGTTGAAAAATAATATAGATCTTTTACAACAGATTTTTTATAAATTTATTTAGGTTTTACATAAAAATTCCCATAATTTTTATCAAGCTAAAAAAATTAAAGAAAGCATTATTTTTTGAGTAAATAAATTTTATTGCTCAATCTTTTTTTTTTTTTTTTTTTTTTCCAGTGATGCTTAGCTTAGTTAATTTATATTTTGTTTGTAGAATTAGTATTTTATTAACGCAGAATGAATAAGATGAGGAATAGGAATATGGTCTGAATTTTTAATGGTTTTTGTATATTTTCTACACATGAGAATTTTTAATACTATTTTCTTAATCTAATATTTTCCATCCAATGTCATTAATCTTTACTATTTTCATAATATAATCTATGGTATTTGTGCTTCCATGTCTAAAAATTGTATGTGTAGTTCTTTTGAGCTGTGTACCAACAATTTTTCTTGGAAAAATCTTTAGCATTTCACCCGAGGCATGATAGCTCATTTTGCACTATTCTAATCCTAATTATCTTATTTCAGCCTGCAATGATAAAAATACACCAGATTATTTTCTAAATACTTCACATTCTAGGGTTTAATCTAGGAGAAAGGGATTTGTAGCTTTTTGGCTAATTGCAGCCAATAACTTCTAGCCAAATAAAAATAGCTTTAGCCAAGGGAAAAAAAAAGTTTTATTTATACAAAATTTCTACATACATGAGTATTATTTTTAGTTACGCAATATATAAACAAATACATCACTCTGTAAGATTGATCCTTTGAGATTTGTCTGTATACCACACAGCAAATGCTTTTTTTAATGGAAATTCTTTTCAAAATTCACCTTCCAAATTAATCATCATTAAGTTACTTAAGTTCTTGATTGTCAGTTTGTTTCTCAAGTCAGTTTTTGTTATATTCATGAGACTGAATCCCCCTTCACAGTCTGCTGTAGACGACAAAAGTGATGCTACAAATTCATATAAAGAAGTCACATTGGGAAACATGCCATTTTTATGAAAAAAAAAAAAATATATATATAATAAGCTAGTTTCATTTCTTTACACATTGTAGCCAGAATCCACATAAATTCAAGTCTGAAAAGTTTATACAACATGCATCTGGCACATTGATAATTCAAAGCTAGTGCACATCATATCCCATGCTTATACATGCGATTTTCGTTTCCGCCATATGCTGGAGTCATGTCTGATGCAAATGACATCACACTGTTTGAAGATGCTTGCATAGAGAGCACGAGACAAATTTTGAAGTGTTGCCGCAGCACAGATGTAATATGAATTTTTTTTTCATTTTTGTGCAACAGCAGCAGGTTTACAAAATGCGAAACAACAAAATGAGAATGATATAGCATATTTCTTTGGCTGTCGCTATTTGACTAATTCACTAAATGCTTTGGGGTCAAAAAGCACTTCCAGTTAGCTTTTTGGCTATTTGACTAGCTCTAGATTAAACCCTACATTCAGTTTGCTTGAAACACAAGGTTTTGCAGTTGCCTTCCATGGGTGAGTTATACTGACCTGAACCTGAAAATTCATTTGAAGTCAACCTAAAACCCGTTTATTTTTCTTTAAATCTGAAACTAATAAAAAATAAGCTGTATTTTAATGCAGTTGCAGTCGTTATGGTTTCAGATAGAATTCAGTTGACCATCCTGATACAGGGCTGCCTTTTAAAATCTCAGCAGTGATGCTGAAGATTTATTTCTCTTTTTGTGATTCTGATCCTTCCATGGAGCTATGAAGGAAATGAATAGACATTTCAATCTTCCACTGTGGAAAGCGTTGAATCCGAAAAACGAGTTCTTTCTCCCTCTCGTGCATCTGCCCCAGTAGTAGAAAATTTCCAAGTGTCTGCGACAGATACTTCAGTGGTAGAAAACCATCTGCAGGTAAAATATTTTTAAATTGAAGCGTTGATTAATCAAACAATCAGTTACCTATAAGGTTTTTATACATTTTTATTAATAATAATCTTGAGTTTTTGTATTAAGTAATAAAAAGCTAAACATATATACAGTGAAATATAGGTTCAATGGAAAAAGAATCTGCTAAAGAGAAAATAAAGTCTGTGATGCCAGTCTCTCTAGTTGAACTTTCTGCTACCGGATGTCCGCCCTATTTGACTTGAGCAATAACAGTTCAATCAGCAGTGGAAGATGTGGCTAAATAGGGTGGGTGCAGAAGGGGGGTAGGAACAGCTTCAAGTGACGTCATTTATGTCTATTCCTTTCCTTCATAGCCCCATGATCCTTCATACTTAAAATATTTTTATAAACTTTTTTTTACATTTGCTACTTAATAAGTATACTTCTTTTCTTTTTCTCTCTTCCTTCTTCTTCTTTTTTCCACAGAAAGGTATTTTAGAAATACAACAAATAGCCTGCATAGATTTTTTTCCTATAACTTTGGTATATTTAAAGTTTTTGTCAGAAGAAAAAAAAGTAACTGCAGGTTTCATAGGGACATGCATTCAAGGCAAAAGATTAGTAAGGTTAATTTATTACAAAAATCTGTAAAGGATGGTATTTACATTATTTTATTTTTTCTAACATCGAAGTATAAGCCATGAACAAAGCCTTGTATTTTACTATTTTATTAATTATTCTATGAAATAATTTTGAATTGAAGTTATTTTTATAAAATTAATGAAAGTATCGTGATTACTTTATAAAAAATAAATATTTCATGAAAAGTATATTTTATAGATTTTCATTACCTAATAATAATTTTTGTGCCTTGCAAGTTTTAGGTATAATTATGTGATATGCTTTAGCAGTGGAAAGAGAGACAGTTATAAGACTTGTATTTTAAAAAAACACTGACTTAGCTGCCATATTAACTAAAATACTGTCGTACTTTTTGTTAGTAATATCAGATGATTTACCTCTGGTATGGATTATTGCATAAAGTATTGCTATATTTTGGAGAGTTTTACAAATTTTCGTATGATGTGCCATAATTTTATATCTAATGTATGGTGGTTTTAATGTATTTGTGTATAAGTATTTTATAATGAAAATGTACTTAGAGGTTTTCAGTGGAGCTTTAGTGTGTTGGTGGTATTTTCTTGCCTATTATAATGTATATTCATAATTGAATATGTATGTATATTAAATATGTACTTATGTATCCGATTAATTTTATGTTATATTTTATTAATATTTTCATATCTTTGCCTTATTTGTGAAAAAAAAGATTGCATTTTTTCTTCCAGTGCATTTGCATGTCAAATGCTATTCAACTACAATCTTTTTACTAATCTTAGATTCATCACCTACCATTTATTTTGTTTTAATTTATAAATTTTTTAACAAAGATGTTACAAAATTGATAAAACAAAAAATTTGTATGTAAATTATAGATTGTGTAGAAATATAGTAAAAGAATGTTGCTTTACATATTGAATTCCAGGCATCCCCTCAGTCCCATTTTAAATTAATTTTACATTTGTAATAAAATTTTCAATCATGGATTCTACCTTCCCTTTTGCAATTGAGGTAAAATTTCCCCCAAAACTATTGCTTACTATTGCTTTATTGAGTGACTCACTTTGAATGTACACATTTTTTGTAATATCAATTTTGTTAAATATATATTTTTCGATTTATTGTAATTCAACTCCTTTTTACTGTACACCTTAGAAGAGAATTAGAACTATTTAAAAATTTCTGGAACTTAATTTTAAAAGTGCAAGGTAAAATTTACCCAAGCTGTGGAATCGCTTAGCTTTTGAAAACCTAAGGAGTGGAGGGATAGTGATAATTTGTTGATAAGTCAATGATGATGAAGACTGAATCACTTTGATCTTTTTAACATTTGTATAAGTTATGAATTAATCTGTTTGTCACATTCAACATGGGTAAGTCCAAATGATTGCCCTGATTACAAAAGATAATAACTTTGTAGTAAACATTGACAGGAAGAAACACTTTGAACACAATATAAGAGGAAGCTGAAATTTATATCAAACAGCCACGAGGAAGGCCATTTCACACCAAAAATTGTACACCATTCCTTGACTGCTTTTTATAGGGATATGCTGCCTTTTCTTACAACCAGGAGTGGGGAATTTTCAGAAAATCTTACCAGCCAGAAAAATGCAATGTACAGTTGAAAATTGTTATGTCAAAATTTACGTGATTGCAAAAATGGTTATCTACTATTAGAAACATTTTTGCAGGTGTGGGGAGTTTACAGAAAATCTTACCAGTCAAGGATTTATTTTACCAACCAACAAAATGCTACGTACAGTTAAAAATTGTTATGATAAAATTTGTGCTACTGCGAAAATAGTTAACTACTATTACTACAATGCATTTTCGTACTTTTTTTCTATGAAATTAAGAAATATATACAAGAGAGGAAAGTTTAGTATAGGATAGAGCTTAGTACCATATTTACGTCACAGTAATTTGGAAAGTTGCAAAATATAGCTAAATAGTATAAAAATAAAGTTATTGGCATATCTCTACAGTTTGCAGTTTTCAGACTACCTAAAAATTCACTCACCAGTGGCAAGTAAAATGATGTATTTCCCCACCCTTGTTTAGAATAGTGAATGAACTGAAGGTACAGAGGTACAAAACACACTGTGTGTCTGTATAAACATGCTTCAAAACGTTGAGCACCATCATGAAATGGACTACCTCATGGATATTGTTTGTGTAACTAAAAGAGCCACATAGAACAGTTACGAAGTATGCAAACAAAACTTTGTGCTTCATTCTGTATTGTGTTTAAAGCATTTCTTCTTATCACATGATTCAGTATTCGAAATCCTTGGTGGTCCGCTGGTCCGAGACAATTAAAAATTCAATCGGACCACTAATGTAAAAAGTTTAGTGGTCCAATGGACCAGTAACTTTTTTCCCTCTCTGACAGGTAAACGTGAATTTTCCTGTCGCTGAGAAAACCACAATCAAACACAAACCACAGAATTTTATTTTATTTAAAAAAAATAAATAAATAAAAAATTGCATTAAAACTTAGTCAGTTGAAATGAATAATCGAAAATAAAATACATAATTAATAATTTTATAATTTTTGTTTATGTACTGTTTATTTAATTTTTAGCAAATTATAATTTTACATTTTATTATGCCGTAAATTTTGGGTAACTGAAAGAAAGTTTGGTTTATATTCTAGGAGGAGGAGGGGGGGGTGTCACTCAAAGGGTTAAAGGTACTTAATAGAATTTTATGTAGGCGGGCCAGTGACGATATCTGTGGGCCAGTAAACTCTGATGTTTACTGCTCCTTAAGACCACTGACTTTTTTTTTTTTTATCAATTCTACTGGTGTGATTGTTAACAGCAAAGTTATTGCAGTTTGTAATCAAGGCAATAATTCCGACTCACCCCAATGAGAAACTAAGACTATTATTGTGTAGCTTTTAGACATTCCATTAAGTTTATGAGATTATTTTGAGTTATATGTTTTTATTTTTAACTATGAATTAAAAGATTTATTATTTACCCTTTTTCTAATTTCTTTGTTGAGATTATTTTGAATTACTTGTTTTTATTTCTAATTATGGATTAAAAGATTTATTATTTACCCTTTTTTTAGTTTAGGCTATTTCCGGAAAACAAAGAATCTTGCTTTGTGTTTTCTGTTGGTGCCACCTATATTTTTGTGTATCATGCTCCTAATGTATGTTAAGTTATTTTTTCCTTTCAAGTTTGTTTGCTGTGATTTTTCTTGTAAAGCTTTAGCACTTTTTGTGTTATATCCAAACACTTCTTTTATGTTAGTTATATATATAATGCACTTTTGCATTAGAAATATGTGTTTATTGGGTATCATGTACTTATATTTTGATAAAGAAATTTTTTAACTATATATATGAATACAATAATAGGATGCTTTAAGCTGCTATCAGATTCACCAACTTTTCGAGCAATTTTTGAGCCAGCTCTTGATTTTCTCCAACTTTTCGTGAAATAAATGTCTCAACATCCAGCGTGATAGCAAACAGCGATATCCTAAACTTTTTATCCGAAGCTCTAAAACAGTCTGGGCTAGCCGTGACTTTTCTCCCAACTTTCAACATTTCAGCCAATCAGAGATAAGCGGTTGATAGGTGATAAATATTATTGGCTGATACTAGTAGTATTAGATTTTCTCCAACTTTAGCAATGACAATTGTAATCTTTTTCTCCCTTTGAACGGGAAAAAGTTGGGCTTAAAATCAGCTGAAAAGTTGGTTGCTCAAAAAGTTGGTGAATCCGATAGCAGCTTAAGACATATGAATATTTTAATAAATTATGTTAATATTTATTTTAACCAATAAATTTCATTAAAAATTACATTTTAATTAGTAAATCATCTCGTATCTTAAATATAATTGAAAATGTTAAACATTTTATATTACGTAACTAAAAAATGAATTTTTTTAAATAGGAAAAATAAAAAAATAAAATTTTATAATTACATGGGATAGCTATTTTATGAAATTTTATAATTGATGCACAGTAAATTTTGTTTATTTGGGACACTTTTTAACTGGGAAAAAATATCAAACACATAATTGAACTATGTTATTAACTTTATTTCTGATAATTGGGGCAACTGCTTTATCACTGTACCGATCTGTCTCACTTAATCGAAATCTACTGTATATAGTAATTTTTATACATTTATTGATTTTGCAGTTTTAAAGCTCTTAACACCTTGAAGGGCAGTGGTTCATTTTTGGACCACTTAATTTTAATCCCCTAAATGTCACATTGGCATGGGAAGTTTGGAATGACAAGTTTCCTTTTATTAAGTATGTTAAGAAAAGCTTTTACTTATATTCTAATAAATTTGTAAATTCTGGCATCATTCAATCCTTTCAGCATTTTACGAATAGAAGTACTTTTGCCCCTGAAAGAGTTAATAATGGTGTATATGTTCATTTCATATTATTTTTACTTTTCAAGTTTTTGCACATTGTTTCATACATATGCTTTTTCACATTATTTTACCATGCTTTTCATTGAATGATTGTGAAATTATTTGCCTTACAAGTTTATGAATAATCGTTAACTAATAAACTTTAATTTATAATGCTACATAATATTATTGATTAGCCAAACATCTGGATATCAATATTGACAGTTTCCATATTATTACAGGATTATTATGTCATATGTTATTTCAAAAGTATCTAAATAAAGGGCAATAATATTTTTAACCCCTGCCAGATATTAAAAAAAGACAATTGTATGAAAATTTATCTAGCATTTATCTCATTTTTAAAATGTAATTATCAAGAGAAGTCAGAAAATTTGAAATGCTAACTTTTAAAACTTAGTGTTTCAATGATAGACTTAGTTTTTATCTTTAGTATGCAGGCGGTTTAAATTTCTACTTCATATTGTCTATTGTTTACAAGCCTACATTATTACGGATTACTTATATCTTACAAGTTTTTTAAAATCTGCACCAGTTAGCTGCTTTTCAGATTATATATAAATTTATTATTTTTGTGTTGAAATTTATTCTAAATTCTAGTCATAAAAAAAAAAAACCACTCAATTTTTATAATGTTTCCTTGAAGATATTACACTGCAGACATAATTGTAAATTATACTTTCTTTTGAGAATTTTATCAAAAAAAACTATTGTATTTAATCTTTTAAATTAAATAGAAAGCGAACATATGCTGCTATTCAGCATATTACATGTGATATGTACAGGAGTTGGCAACCTTCAATACAAAAAGGTGTTGCAGACATTAAGGACAAACTTACAAATTTTAAGAATCAGCAGTTTAAATATACACATCTATCATTATTGGCAGTTCATCTGTTCGTTTTATATAGCAAATATTAAAGGTGAAATGGACTTTGTAAGAGATTCCATCAGTTACTTTAGTTTCCCATGTTATGTTTAAATAAACGGTCAAGTACGAATATAACTTGCGCTCAAAGGGTTCCGTACAATAAATATATGAATTATTAACTGTATTATTAAAAAAAAAACTTATTAATAGAATAGTAAGACTTTTTAAAAACTAAACAATGTAGTGTTGGGCATAGCTGTATATACTAGAAAGTATGAATGGGTATACCATAAAAGTTCAAAGAGATATGATGCCTATAAATAATATCAAATATTGTTATTCTGTATAACTATTTTTTAAATCTTATCCTAATCTGTTTATGATGAAGTTAATTAGGTACTGACAATAAAAGTAGTGTATATTTAAACTTCATTTGGCAATTCATAAAACTAAATTCAGCGTAGTAATAATCTTTTCTTTTTACAGTGTGGCTAAAACAAAACCCTTGTCCAAAGTTTAAACTTGGCATTGTGCTAAGCACGCTTCGAAAGGAGGTCGCAAAGTTGCAACGAAACCTTAGTCCATGCCGCATTTTTTCAAATAGGTTTTTAATTAAATTTTAAAGACACGGGAGTCGTATTGAGAGATCCACTCAATAGAAAGTAGTCGCGAATCCCATAGTATTTATGTGATTAATTCTAATTAAATTAGTCTGCTTTTAACAATTTGATGTTTATTGATTTTATACTGGGGCTGGGCATTGCATTACACAAATATATCATTAAAAATTGTTATCTGGGCTTTAAAAGTCGATGGTACATAGAGTGCGCCACCCCTGTCATTATGTATGCCCAAATCGTCTGTGTCTTTAAGGGTTAATATCTCAGCTAATTACCGACAATTTTTTTTTTAAAATCGTTATCAACAATGCTTTTATACTTCTGCTATGATAGGTAATTCCAGCACTGCTCAACACCTTTGCTGAATGCCTGCAAATCGAAATTTGTGTGTAACATAAATATGTGCTTTTTTCAAAAACTATGTGACCTAGGGTAATCGCTATAATTTTCCTGTTTGGTTTAAACTAGCATCTATTATCTCTAATTTTTTCATATTTTAGTTTCAGTAGATTCGGAAATAGATGGGGGGGGGGGGGGACATATTTTTGCTCTACATTTTTGATGATATCTCTGAAAATATATTACCTAAAATTAAAAGAAATACATTTTTGAGTTCAGCGTTACGAAAGCTTTCACAGGATACCCCACACGATATACAAAGAAAAGATTTTTTTTCTTCAAATAACTTAAATAGCCCCTCTACATTTTTCCTAAATATATTTGTGAATGTTTAATAATTCTGTAAATATGTGGGTCAATAGTCTTTATTGCTTCCCCCAATTTGAACTTTCCACGTCTCGTAGTTTACGAGTAAAATCGCTGTGACAGATACAGGAATGGTCTTATAATGGTTCCGTTTTTATTTACTTTTTAAATACGGAACCCTAAAAATTAACAGAGAAAGAAATTTTCAGCTTTGTGATATCTGCAATGTCTCGTACAGCAGTTGGAAGACTATATGAAGCAGAAAACGATAAATTACATACCTGGTAATGAGCAATTTAACAAATAGGTATAGGGACAAAGTGTGCATTAATTTGTTAATGACTGATTTTTATTATCAATTTAAATTATGTATTTTATACTGTAAAATATTTTAATTTGTAATGAATGTGTAATCAGTGTTAAGATGAAAATTAGATGCATTTTAATGTTTTTTTATTCTTTAATGAACTTAAATGACTGTTAAGAGGATGATGAACATTTTCGCAGTTAACGATTTTGAAATACCCATTTGTCAGTGATAATATGTGATATCCTATATGCAGGCAGGAGTCTGACAGAACTTTTCTCACGGTGTGTTGTTTTTGTGAAATTATAAGTTTTATATACTTTCAAAAAATATAATATAGGTAGCTGTTTGTCTGTTGCTCCACATATCTACATGGTTTGCCAAGAAGGTACCTGTATGTTTGACTTTATACACCTCAAAGCCAGCTTTTGATTTTTTGATAATTAGCCGAGATATTAAAGACCTTTATTGAAATTACAAACTGGTTAGCTTCTACCATGCTGCCATTTGTATCTGCACCTGCCCAGAAATCCTTCAAGTAGATGAAAGGAAAAAGTCCCAGTTATTCTGCATTTTAAAATTGCAATCTCCTGGTCTTCCATGGGGTGTCCCACCCACCCCAGCCCCTCTCACACACACACACAAAAAAAAATTCCCTAACAGTAATTTTTGTTTATAATAATTTTAATATTTTTTTATTTCAAAAACAATATTTTCTGGAGTTCGATTTCAAGTTGGCTTTCATGGGTATTTTTATTTGTTTTCAGTTTTTTGTGCATTTTAAAACTATCATGCCAATTTTTCGGACGGAAATACAAAAAAAAATTTCCACTTATTCAGGGAGTTTACTCGAACATAACTGTATCTTTTTGTTTTAAAAAATATTAATATTTACTATTTTAAAAAAATCTTCTGTTTTTTTTCTGCAGTTTTAAAATGACATTCCTTTTCCCCCGAATGAAAATAGAAAAAACAAAAAAATACCCCCATAAGCTATTCTTTTTCTACTATCAACGGCTTTCATTAAAAAAAAATTACTGTTTTGAAAATATTATTTTTTGAAAGTCTTAACGCTTTAGACAGACTTTTTTTTTTTTCCCAGTACCCTAGACATTATTGTGCATTTTAAGAGGCTGCCTGTTTTCACTGATTTCTTTTAGCAATTATTTATTCATTTAAGACATGAAAAAACAAACTAAGATTGTTTACATTGCTTTTTTATTCGTTAAGTGTAATATATCTAAATGACAGATGTTAAATTAGCAGTTATTACAATAGGAGTCCTTTAGTTCAGTTAGAGAGGTTTTTATTTATTAAATATAAAAACATGCAAATTCGAGGTTTGTCTTCAAAAACAGAAATGGAGCTTGTGTAGAACGCCTGGATGTATACTGCCAAAGGCAATGTAGCCTCTCAAACACTAAGTTTGTTTAGAAAGGTTTTTGTTGAAAACTATAAAAATCATACAAATGTGAGGATGTATGCTGCTAAAGACTGTCGAGCATCAAACACTAAATCCCGCGTGGAGAAAAATGTCTGAATTCAATGCTAGTTTTAGGTGTATTTAAGGCTATTATCTTAGAGCCAGACATATTAACTTGTCTATCATATTTTTATTACACTAGATTAACTTTAACACAGTTATTCTAATTGGCAAATAAATCATATCACATGTAAATTTCCAACTGGGCGAAAAATGTCCGGACCAGGATTCGAACCAGGGATCTATTGGCTGAAGCCACAAAATGCCAATAGATCAATAGATCCTTCAGCCAATAGATCCCTGGTTCGAAATTATCTGCGATTTATTCTGTTGAGCTGAACCAGATTTCAGACCAGATGCTATAATGAATAAGGTTAGCTGGGCGAAAAAGTTCCACTAGATTTGTCCGGGATAGTTCAGATGGTAGAGCTTTGGCAGCTTCAGCTAAGAGGTCCCTGGTTCGATTCCTGGTCTGGACATTTTTCGCCTAGTTGGAAATTTACTTGTGATATTTTTATTAATCTGAAATTAGCTTTATGTTCATGTTTCTATTTAAGCTCTTTCAACAAGGTTCTGGTTTTATGAACTACATTTATGTAAATTTATATAGAAACACATACAAAATTATCGTCAAAATTTCCTTCATAACTTTTGATTTAATAACATGATGAAAAATGTTACATATTAATAAAATTCAACTAATTCAACAAAAGTTTTACAAAGTTGCATATACATACCGTTGCAACCTAAAATGTTATTAATCAAATAATAATTACCGTATATACTTGCATATAAGTCGACCCCCTAGCTTTCGAATGCAAGTTTTGCAAAAAAAAAGTGTATGACCCCTACTTTTTACTTGAATTTTGTGCAAAATCAAACCAAAGATTTCATTTGCTTATGTGAAAAACTAGTAAGTAAACAAAAACAAATCATAATTTTTTTTTTAATGGTAAATTATTATTATTTGTATATTTTATGTAATATTTTATTGTTCATGCACATAAAAAGCCAGAATTTTTCAGTAATTGAAGTTTTTTTTTCTTTTTTAATTGACTCGTGTATAAGTCAACCCCCCTCCCCCAATAAATTTTCGATAAAATTGATAAAATTTTAATATTAATTATTATTTATTATAATCGAACTGAATATCAAATTGAAACTGTGCATTGGGTGCGGTTTCTGTTTGCACAGTGGTCGGTCACAAGACCCAAATTTTTCCTAAACAGATTTCCACTAGGTTTGGCACTATGTCATTGAAAGGTTGCAAACTCCAGATAAATAAGTGAAGACCAGCTATGGTGGAAGAAACAGTTGTGATTTAATTTAGTTATAATAATATTAATTTAGTGATCTTTCAAGATGTTTTGCTTGCTTGTTTAAGCAAACTTTGTGTTTATATTGAAGCAGTTACCATTTCAAGGATGTGTGTATTGAATAAAATATATGCAGATAATTTGCTGTTTATATACTGAAATAATGTTGCTGTTTGAACAAAAATTTGGACTCCTTATATAAGATAGTCTTTCTGTTAATATTTAGTATTAGATCAATTTATATGCATTTATATAAACTCTGTGATGTGAATGTGATCTTTGTTGAAAAACAAATCTATGCAAAACAAATATCTTAGTATTTATGCGAGTCTTTTTGTAAAAATATACTTTTTAATATGTATATTATTATCTTCTAGTTCCATATAATGTTACTAAAATATCTTAATTTTTACATGCAATCACTCTTTGCCAAATTTTTAACCTGAGTGAAGTTTATATCTATATGCTCACATATCTTGTACTTAGATCATTTGTCATGGTATATGAGTATGTGAATTTTTTTGCATTTTACTATGTTCAGATGTAATGTAGATTTCAATACATCAATTTGAACAATAAACATGAAATTTTGCCATAGTTCTGTTCTTATCTTATGTATTTTATTGTGTACTTTTATTTAACTTATTTCATGAGCAATTAAACATAAGAAAGTCTAATTTGCAACTGAGGTACTTTAAGAAAGTTTCTTGGGTAATTTTCTGTTTATTTCTTCAAAATAGAGAAATTTGTCTTTCAAAAATTAGAAAACATTGGCGTCTATATATCTCAGTTGTAAGGAGTTTCTGCCGTTGATGAAGTTCTGCTAAAATAATAATTAGAAACAACCTCACAAAGAAGCGCTTAAAAAATAAGTATAAAAGTAAAAATAGTTTTTTAAAAAGCATCCTTTTTAGGTGCGTTCATAATTATATAAATACGTAGCACCTATAGTCGGCGATCAGTCCGTCTGTCTGCATATAACACAGCAAAAACTACCGAACCGAATGGTCTGAAATTTTAAATATATAATTGCTGCAAAATTTTGTTGAGTCATTCAAATTTTATGAAAATCGGATGGATAGTTTAATGACAGGGACAGTCAGAAATTTTCTGTTACATAACGGCCAATGGGAATTAATTATTGCAAGTGCATTTTAATGATGTTACAGCCTTCAGAATGGTCTGAAATTTTAAACATATAATTGCTGCAAAAGTTTGTCGCATCATTTCAAATTTTATTAAAATCAGATGTATAGTTTAATGACAGGGACAGTCAAAATTTTTCCGTAACATTATGGCCAATGGGAATAAATTATTTCAAGTGCATTTTAATGATTTTACAGCCTTTTGAACAGAATGAAATGGATATGCACTTATTGAAATGCATTAAAATATACATTCGGTACAGTGTACAGTGCAAAGTGTATCTTAAAAATCCCATCTAATTTCATGACTTCATTTGATGTTTTTCCAAAATATGTTGTCCGATACCTAAATTTGGCCTGGGACCCCAATTTTAGAAAATTCACCATTTTTATTTATCCTTGGCAGAAAGTGCCAAACAGTGAATTTATTTTTTAAAAATTAACTTTTGTTAAATTTCTTTTTACAATATGGCAACATGAAAGAAAAAGACATAATTTAAACTGTATTCAATATTTCTAAATTGTTTTCTCAACATATAATCATAACTTAATGAACATTAATTTATGAAACGATAATTCAGTTCTAAAAATATGAAAAAAGGTGGAATTTTATTATACATTTTTTTTCTCACTTCCTGGTGTGCGAGAGTTCTAGAAAGTGTACAGTTGTGCGTACCCAATAATAATATTTTCATACATTATCATTTTATAGATTAATTCATCAAGTTATGATTATATGTTGAGAAAACAATTTAAAAATCTTCAATAGATAGTTTAAGTAATGCTTTTTACTTCCATGTTGCTGTATCTTAAAAAGAAACTTAACAAAAGTTAATTTTTTTAATGAATTCATTGTTTGGCGCTTTCTGCCAAACATAAATAAAAATGGTCAATTTTCTGTAAATGGAGCCCACACCAAATTCATGTACTGTAACAAAAAATATCTTTTGGGATAAGATAAATTGCAGTCATGAAATAGGCGAGATTTTTATGATACGATTTTATAAGCATTCAGTGTTTGTTTTATTTAAAAAAAAAAAAAAAAAAATCTTTGCTTTTACATTTATTTTTTTAAGTATATTTTTTAAATATTGTCTTAGCAGAGTTACATCACCGATAATTATGACTTAATATGACTGAAATATATAGATGTCAATGTTTTCTAATTTTCTGGTTGGGAGACAAATTTATCTGTTTTGAAGAAATTAACAAAAATTTCACCTTGAAACTTTCTTAAATTATGTATCATAAATTACATTTTCTTATGTTTAATCTTTAATAATGTTCTATTTCTTATGTCGAAATCATGGGTGCAAGACTTCAGTCTCAGGACTGATTTTAGTCTTGGAAAGATTTTTAACTCATAGTAAATTCTACTTTATGTACTTAAATAACAGCAATTTCACTATAATTTTTTTTTTTTAAATAACTTGCTTTTATTCTAAGGTATCATTGTTTAGCCGTAATGTAAGATAGGAATCTTCTGGCCTATTTTCGTTTGTTTGTTTCTAATGCCAAGAAAGTTTTTAGTCTTTGCTTGGATGGACTTCTTGCACTCATGGTCGAAATAGGATTACTTATTTTATATCATCTCAATTTTAATCCTTATGTAAATCATTTGATTTTTTAAAAATCATTGACTTAAATTAAATATACATATAAAGTACAAAGTCTAAAGCCCGGAATCCTCGGGACTTTGCCAAGTCCGAACTTAGAATTTTTCCAAACTTTGGGTCATCAAAAATATTGCTTTTCTAATAAAAAGGAAAAGAAAATTCACTACATAAAAAGGCAAAATATGACGTTCATATATCAAAAATTGCATATAACAACTATTAATACTAAATTAAACAATCATTTTCATTAAAATAAATCATGACAAAATAAAAAGTAAAACAAAAACATTTATTTAAGGTTGTACATATAAATGGGCAACTTTATAACATCAGTTTTAATTTATTTTTGTTCGGAGATGCATGAAACTAGCACGTATTGTTGTTCAGAAACTATGTCATCGAACTGTGTTTTTCATTTTTTTGCAAACGTAATAGAAAATATTTCAGAAAATAGTGTCAAAGTAGGCGTTTTGAACCAAATTCTCACGCGAAAGTATAATAACCACACAAGGAAGGGAGAAAAACATCTTTGTCACATGATCAAAATCGCTTATAACTCAATAGGTAATTTATTTATCAAAAAAAAAAAAAAAAAGGAAAACACAATTCGATTCCAAATCACTTCCCTAGTCAATCCTTCCAATTTTATGACTTTCCGTTAAAAAATGAGTTTGTAATTGTGTCAAAATGTTTTGCACTTATAGAGCAGAGCAGTAACAGCCAATTTAAGAAGAAATTGTAACTTTCTGAACTATTGAACATTTTATTTAATGTTGGCTGCTTTATTAACGTAGGTATATCATTAAGTTTTTCTTTTAATGTGTACACATAGACATGAGTTAAGATTCAGTTATAGCCCAGGCAATAGAGACCGTATAGAGGCTCTACCTAGCAAAATTCATGGTAGTTCTGGAAAAAGGCTTACTATATGTTTTTTGGGTCGCTGAATCCGAATTTTTAACTTCCCATCAAAATTTCCCCCGGCAACCCCCCCCCCCCCCCAAATTTTGGTAAAATGCCCCCCAAAAAAGGTTTTTACCACAATAATCCATTTTTTTTTTATTGTTTTAGGGGAAAAATACCTAGAAATTCAGAAAGTAGACAGAATTTGCAACAAATTTGATGTATGACATTATGACTTAGGATGAAGAGGAAGGGAGGATCTGCCTCGGAACATGCACGCAGCGCTGCGTGAACTAAGTTGCGCAATTTCACTTAACCACTCACACGTTTACATTCGCCCTCCCATCTCCCCTCCGAACTTTCTCTATAAGGTTTACTAAGTTTTTTGGGTCGCTGAATCCGAATTTTTAACTTCCCCCCCCCCCCCCCCCCCCCCGAAACTTCCCTCAAATAGTTGTTTTTAAGTTAAATTTCTCATTGTTTTAGGGGAAAAGCATTACAAAATTCAGAAACTAGACAAAATTTGCAACAACTAAGATATATGACATTATGACGTAGAATGAACGGGGAGGGGGAGGGCTGCCTCGGAACATGCACTGTGGCGCTACGTGCACTAAGTTATGAAGTCCAGACAATAGGGGATTTTACCTGGAAAATTAATACTAGTTCTGGATTTCGACTCACTTTATGTTTTTTGGGTCGCTGATTCCGAATTTGTAACTTCCCACCAAAATTTCACCCGGCAACCCCCCAAAAAATTGATTTTTTGAAAAAATTTGGTTTTTGAGAAAAGCGTGCTGGGAATGTTCCGAGGCAGCCCCCCAGAGACCAATTATCACAGGGGCACATGGGGCACGTGCCCTGGGCCCACAATTTCAGGGGGCCTTATTTTGTGCACTCTCTGAAAATAAAAATTTCCATTTGTAGTTCACAGAAGAAGAATTTATTTTCCCCATTCATGTAAACTAAACTATATCAGTATATTTCACTAACGACAACGAACTACAATGCAAACTTTGAAATTCCAAGAAGAACGGCTATTACACATAACATGTTTTATTCAGTCTTATAGGTTTAGAACATGTTTTATTCAGTCTTATAGGTTTAGAACATGTTTTATTCAGTCTTATAGGTTTAGAACATGTTTTATTCAGTCTTATAGGTTTAGAACATTGTGAGAATTCGACGATATCTCACATCGAAACTCTCAATTTACAAGGCAAAAGCCAGCATAGGGAAGCTAATGTATTTTCACCTAGCCTCCAAATTTCTTCAGAGTCCTAGAAAATGTCGCTACAGATGAAACAAATACCTCAATTTCTATCAATCTTCGCAGATGACACTAGGGTGAAAGGAACTCTTTTATCTAGCGAGAGAAATATTCTTTTGATGTTCACGAGGGCCTTGTTCCCGTGGGCAAGTAGAAAGTGAAACCAGAGATGAAACCGGACGCGAAAGTTCCTGACTGCAGCCTATAGAGAAAGGGCTGGCCTATGAGATCATGGCCCACGGATGGTGAGTGGCTAATGGGAGTGGCTTTGGTCCTGGACAGAAAAACGAAACTGATAAAAGAGGATGCGAGAGCATTCTCGGGAGCTTTTTTTTTCCCTTCTGTTGAAGTTGAGACTTCAAGGTGTTTCTGGCGGTGCAGAGTGGAGATCTCTCACGGGCCGACAGCTTCGGGACATATTCCGAAGCACAGAAAAGCGAAAGCCAGGTGTGGCTGTTAAGATATCTCCATCACGGAGTTGAATATCAGAGGTTCGTAAACCTCGGTTAAACATCTACAAAAAGTGCGACATTCCTGTCGAGTATCTCGAACTCTACCTTCGAAAATAGTGGACATTGAAATAATAAGAGACTGACTACACTGAAAGCGATCTATTATTCGAGGACTGGACTTGACTCTATAAATATATTATTGTCAGCTGAACTCGAACCCTTATATGAAAAATGTTGTAATTATGAATTATTTAATCAAGAAATTCTTATTTAATTGTTTGTGAAACAATAAAATATTTTTTCGATATTGATAAGACCAGGCCGTTTAAGTTGCCCGCTACCACACCACCTTACGACATCGGCTCCGTTACAACATGTTTTATTCAGTCTTATAGGTTTAGCGTTTTACTAACTCCACTTAAAGACCAGATAATGCAGAAGATCGTACCTTCTCATATTTTTCAATGCATTTTTACATGTGTCTATAATATATTGTTTTTTCACAAAGTTATGATTAAAGTTATAAACTGCACGTAAAAACTGTTTGTCCAAATTATAATGCATGAATTTTTTTGAAAAAAGGGGCCCAGATATGGCCTGTGTGCCCCGGGTCGAACGTAGAGTTAATCAGGCTCTGCAGCCCCCTCTCTCCCCGTTTATCCTACGTCATAATGTCATATATCCTATTTGTTGCACATTTTGTCTAGTTTCTGAATTTCGTAATGCTTTTCCCCTAAAACCATAAGAAATTTAAGTTAATAACAACTATTTCGGGGGGGGGGGGAGGGGGGGGGATTTTGGGGCTAAGTTAAAAATTCGAATTCAGCGACCCAAAAAACTTAAAGTAAACCTTATAAGGAAAGTTCGGAGGGGAGATGGGAGGGCGAATGTAAACGTGTGAGTGGTTAAGTGGAATTGCGCAACTTAGTCCACGCAGCAAAGTGCGCATGTTCCGAGGCAGATCCCCCCTTCCCCTTTATCCTAAGTCATAATGTCATATATCTAATTTGTTGCAAATTTTGTCTACTTTCTGAATTTCTAGATACTTTTCTCCTAAATCAATAAAAAAATTGATTTTTTTAATAAAAACCTTTTTGGGGGGCTTTTTACCAAAATTTGGGGGGGGTTGTCGGGGGAAATTTTGGTGGGAAGTTACAAATTCGGATTCAGCGGCCCAAAAAACATAAAGTAAGCCAATTTCTGGAACTACCATTAATTTTGCTAGGTAAAATTCCCTATTGCCTGGACTATTAATAAAGCTTCTGGTTCTAGACCTTTTTTGTTTCAAGAATTTTCTTTTTTCACTTCTTTCTTGAAAACTGCCGCTGGAAAGTCTGAACTTTAGACTTTGTACTGTATATACTTTTTAACATTGATCTTTTTAATGCAATTTTAGAATTTGTTGCAGTTTTTTTTTTTTTTTTTTTTTTTTTTTTTTTTTTTTTTTTTTTAAGATGGTGTAAGAAGAATAGAATGAGTGTGGAAGTAACTGGAAGCATATTTTTGAAATTTCCTTTTCTTGTGTGAAAAAAAAAAGTGTAAACTATTGCCTTTTCTACAGTATAGGTGCAAATTCATGGTCGCCAGTCGACACGTGGCGATTAAATCTTTTGCTGTGACCACTAACTTTTGGTGTATAAGTTGCCATATTCATTTTTTTTTAAAGATAATTTTTCTTATAGAAAAACATATCTTTGAAGTGTATTTTGATTTTTAAATTGCAAAATAATCTCACACATTAACAATTTTTTAATATGCATGACAAAATCAAAATAAGAAATTTTTTTCTCTAATATTTCCCTCTATCATAAATGCTTAGCTTAAACATTACTTTTTTAAACTGTATTTTACCCAACTTTATCTTCTTACGATACATAGTTTCTGATTTATACTATACTTAACCACTTCACTGTTTGCCCCGAGATAACTCGAGGGTAAAAGCACTGTTTCCCCATACTTGTCGCAGGTGAAGTAGTTAATTAATATTCAAATTTCAAGAATTTCATGATTAAATTAAATATACACATTTGATGTAATTTGTCGATGTTCTGTTCTGCATGGGTATGCATTAAATACATTATTTTTAACTTTGAATTCCTGAGTTTTTTTGTTTAGTTTTTTTCTCACGTAAATGCTATTGTTTTATTAGATTTCATTTCACAAGTGGCCACTGGATTTTTTGAGTTTAGGAGCCAATGGCTCCTTCTAGATTTTGGGAATCTGCACCTATATTCTACAGAGGGTGAAAGAAATTGCAGAATGAAAGAATTGCTCTTGACTGTTTGGCCTAGTTTACAAAACATTCACCATAGTAAATTTGGGTATATTTGACGATTTCTGCAAAAAAAAATACAATTTTCTTACAATCCATGTGCCATCCTTGTTAATAAGAGAAGTAGTCATTCACAAAACACTTTTTAAAAAGCTAAAAACTTTAAGTTTTGACTCTTTTATCTCAGGCCTATCTTTTCACATTTGTGCTGGGTTCTTTCTCCAATTGCCATTGTTTGATTTGTCTGAAAAATGAGAGCTTGAAATCACCAAATTGAGGCAGTTTTTTTTTCTTCTCTTTTTGGCGACATTGTCAAATTATTATGTCTCCTTGGAATTCAAGACTAAAAATATTTTATTTAATATTTAAATGGCAGGATTTGTATTCACCACGTTTAATCACAGAAGTCGTAATATTTTTCTTCTTTTAAATAAGGTGAAAAATTCCATCAAGAAATTGTGATAGAACTATATGCACCGTGTATTATTTAATGATAGAAAGTTTGCTGTGTAACTTATTTCTGTTGTAATATATTTTTTAACTTCTTCACAATAAAAAAAAAAAAGCTTTATTGATTTATCTGTTAATAGAAGGTCCCGAATACCAAGTTAACTTTGGTTTTCTTTGTTTTATAAAACTATTTAGAAATAAATCAGACTAGATTTTTTTCCCCGACTTTGCAAAGCATTTATATTATATTATTTTATTGGTTTCTAGAGCTGTCAGTTCAGTTGAGATCCACGATTCCTCTAAAATCATTTACAAAAAACTGGGACACATATTAAAAAATGAAAAAGAATGTACATTAGAGAGTTTAAAGAATGATTTTACAATCAGTTTTCCGATGAATCTATTGCTAACATTATTCACATTTGGTGATTTTGTTTATTTTCGATAATTAACCAAATTGCTGTTGTTAGTCAAAAATATGTGAGCATCCTGCATTTATGCAATTATTTAGCAATGGCCAGTAAAATAAGTTTAATGCAGTTTAAAAAAAAAAAAAAAAACTATGCTTACATTTTACGCTAAGGATTTGTTTATTTTAAAACTGTGTTGTTATACATATTTTTGTTTCCTGCAATTAAGTTAGACATTTTAAAATGTATCTAATGCCCTAATTTAGTAATTTGAAAATCATCAATTGCTGATTTTTTTTCTTGCTTAAGAATCGCAAAATAATCATAACACAGTGAAAAAGTGTCTGAGCCTGAGATCGAACCAGGTCATTGACATGGACAATCTACCTGGACGATCCAAGTCTAACATTTCTCACTCTTATCTGTTGGTATCGTCTAGCTAGCCCAGTGGTAAAGCATTGGCATGTAATAACACTGGTTCGATCCCAGACTTGGGCACTTTTTCACTCTGTTGGTTTTTACACCTCTTAAGCAAGTCAAAAATTCAGCAATTGCTCATTTTCAAATCTTGAAACATGTACAATAATTTTATTCTTATACTTCTTTTTTCTGTAATAAATATTTAAAGCTTATAGCACACTAGTAAAACCTGTGGCTTTTCACATGTAGTTGTTGAAAAAATATGCCATGTGGTATTTCTGTGTGTTTCAAACTGATGTTGAATTTATAACTATTATGTAAGATTCCGAAAAATTGTAATTTAGAATGTTTTCTGCTCATTTCACCCTTTTAAATCTCGAATTTTTTAAAAGCCATTCCTAGCAAGCATTTGTATCTTAAAATTAACAGCCACTCCAAATCTCAAGTGTCTAGACCCTTCAGTATCACAAAAATCAGAATTTAGAACATTTTTTTTCTTTTGCACACTATTGAATTTCGATTAAAAAAAAAAAAAAAAAAATCTGTGCATGCATTTGTCTCTTAAAAGTAGTAGTAGCCATATCAAATTTAAATTTTCTATCCTTAACGATTCTATAAAAATCACATTTAACACCTTTTTACAACACTTGCTCTCTTTGCCCTTTTAAATGTTTTAGAAACTGAGAGCATGGGATGGGAGTAGCAGTACAGACATAAAATAAAGCTTATGTTGGAGCACAGACTGTCACCATCAATTTGCCACCATTATTTTTCAAATTGGTTCGCAAGTTCCAGAGTTTACCCCCCTACAAACAAACAAACGTTACTACTTTTTAATATTAGTATACATAACAAACATTTGTAAAATACTGGCCTGTACTAAGAAATCGGAAAGCATGAATAAGAGTTCGTTTTGGTGTAAAAAGTGTGTTTCTAATGGTAATTAAATGATAGCTGCTGTTATAGGCAATTAAATTATAACTCTGGATTTTTATTATTATTATTATTATTCAGCCTGCCCTTCCTCCATATTAGACTGTCTATTTGAGAGTCTATTGTATCCATAAAATAGGACAATGACTGTGATAAAAAAGTTTTCATTGGTTTCTGGTAAAGAAAATGTTTACCTTCTAAGCTTGGTAAGCCTGACAAGTAGGTAGTGTTGTCTAATTACATAAAAAAGCTTTCTCATACCATACGGTAGAAGACCACCAATCTGCATAGCTTGGTTCCAAGCGTTTGTTGAATTTGAGACATTAGCACATTATAGGTCATATCTACTTAATTTTAATTTGCATTTTTTTTCCTTTTGTTTACGAATTTAAATTCTTAAAATTAAATAAATTACACATAAATAAATTAAGAATGGTTTAAAAAAATAATTAAAATAGAAAAAGAATTAACATTTTATTAATGGTTGTCTGCTTTAAGACAAAATATTTATGTTGATAAATTCTGTCTTTCAATCAATAGTCACAAGTTCTACCAGAATCACAAAAACTTTATTGCTCTAAGAAATATATCTGGTCTACTGCAAAACTTCCGTCAAAAGTTTTTTCCATTTTATTAGCAGAAATAAGCATGGCCATTCATAGGATTTTCGTAAATGGAAGGAATAATATAACTATTGCAATGTATTAAATTTTTATGATAAATGAATTAGTTAAAGGATTTATTTGCAAATAATAATGTATAATAATAATAATTAAAATTAGTCTTGGATCAAAGTTAGAGTATTTGTGGATGTTTGATGTCACCATCTATTTATGCAAATGAGTACTAAAATTTTTGTTTATATTTGAGAGTGTCATACTATTATTAACTCATATAATGTTAATGTCTGTATACACATGTAAAGGATACATAAACTCTCAGGGATATGCTGCCATTTCTCGGCACGAGACCGTTTCGCTCAAGATGTTGGCTGATAACACCGGTCAGCAAAAAAAAATAAAATTTTTCCTCCCTTTAAACTAAATATGTAAAGTATACGGATCTAATATTCCCAATTCTATATATATATATGTTATACAAATTGCTCCAGCACTTTCCGAGAAACAGCTTTATAATAATAACAAATACTGAAGGATTATTTATTAATTTGCAATGCTAGATAAAATTGAAATCATGAAAAGAGTATTTTTACTGTCTTAAATATCAAAGTGATAAAATATAGCATGAAAATCTACTTTGTTGATGCTTGTATCGTACATTTTTCTTTTTATGCCCCCCCCCCCCCCCCCCTCCTTTCATGTCCGAATTTACTATTTGCTATCCACTAATATATTTTCATTCCTTATGCCACTGTAACTTGGATAATCATATTTATACATTTATTTACAAGTAATTTACACATTATCTACATCTTATAGTTTACAAAATTTCCACTTATGTTTTAGCAACATATAAAATAGCTTAATTTTAAAAGCAAACCTTCCTACCAAAAGAATGGTACATGATACAATAATTTCGTTACCATATTTTTATTTAGCAGAGTGAAATCTACAAGATTCAACTATTATTTTTACAGAGAGGATTTTGGTGCTGGCCAGTGTAATCTTTTTTAGTAGAAGTGCTATAGTATATTACCACCATTACATATACTGCACGACAAATACACTTATGTCTCATAGTAGTTGTTATAAAGCTCCTAAAATTCAAGATTACCATAAAAAATAAATTGGACTAAAAAACATAAATCATAGTAAATTTACTATACATATTGATCCCTATGACCTTCCCTTTGGATACGCCATTGCTTGTATTTCAATACCTTTTGTCTCCATACTTATAATGCCATACTTACATATGCATATTGAAGGTGGTAATAATAATGATACATAATATATATGTAACAATCATGTTTTTAAATAAAATGTTTATAATCATGTCTCATAGTAGTTGCTATAAAGCTCCTACAATACAAGGTCACCGTAAAAAATAAATTGGACTAAAAAACATAAATCATAGTAAATTTACCATGCATATTGCTTGAGGGCAGAGGATATCTCAATTTATATTAGGGAGATGAGTCAAAACCTTATACGAGTAACTTAGCTTGAGCCTAAGCCCACAATCACTAATGATTTTAAAGCAAAACATCTTTTAACTAGTCGGATATGATATGTTAATCCCAAAACTTTCTTCTATCTCATACATGTTAATGCTTCAAAATTCGCTATCACAACAGTGCCAAAATTAAATGACAATCTATATACCCATTATGTGAATTCTAAAGATATAGTTTCGTTGAATTATGTGCATTTAAAAAGGAGATATAAGCATCGTATTTTTCAAACAAATCATTGAATTTTGGCACCCACCCTTTTAGTTGTCTGCAACTAAAATTCCCAACCCAAAGAGCATAAAAGCTACAACTGTCATGCTCAACACACCCAAGCCTGATAAGGATCTGTTTATGTGGAAATGTAACAAAATATAAAGTTTGATTAAATTCCGTGCGTTAGTTTTTGAGATACAGTACTGCGAAAAATCGTGAAAAATGCAATATAGCAGCGCCACCTGTTATATGATTTACACGAACACCTAATTAGCACCAACTTATGTTAAGGTCTAACAGAATATGAAGTTTGATGAAATTCCGTGCATTAGTTTTTGAGATATGACTATGGCTAAAATCGTGTAAATCAAAAAATACAGCATAGTATCGATTCCTGTTGGGTGTTTTACACGAAAAACCTAGTCAGAAACAATTTATATCAACGTCTAACTGAATCCGAAGTTTGATGAAAATTCATGCAGTAGTTCTTGAGATGGAGCTATTGCAAAAATCGTGAAAAAAATGCAGCATAGCAGCACCACCTATTGGGCGATTAACACCAGCAACTTATACCAATGTCTAATTAAATCTGAAGTTTGATGAAAATCTGTACATTAGTTCTTGAGAAAGAGCTATTGCGAAAATCGGAGAGAATGCAGCATTGGAGTGACAACTGGCGGGGATTTACATCAAAAACTAATCAGCACCCATTTATATCAAGGTATGACTGAATCTGACATTTGATGGTAATCTGCGCATTAGTTCTTGAGATAGAGCGCCCGCAAAATTTATGTGACACACAGGCAGGCAGGCTCACAGTCAGACATTTTCTAAAAACAGTGAAATCGTGTTCAGTACCTTCTAAAACAGGCATGTCAAACACGCGGCCCGCGGGCCACAACTGGCCCGCCGACAACTTCTTTGTGGCCCGCTAATCCTTTGGCATTTTACCTTTGTTTAATTCAGTTACGAGTTGCAATTTTCCAACTGAGTGAAAAAGTTGGCAATGAGGCAAAGTGCATTATTAGGCATGTATTAACTATGTTCGGTAGCAAAATTTTTCTGGTAAAAGCAATATAATTTGAACGAGAAAATGTGTTTCATAAATAAAATGAAATACGTAGCGCATAAATAAATACAAGACACAATTTATTAAATAATTTTTTTTTTTCAAAATATGTATTTTAAGTTTTTACTTGAGAAAAATCTGGAAGATTAAAAGTTATACCTTTGCTAGATTAACATAGCTCTTGTAAAATATTTTTTTAAGGTAATACAATTTAGAAAATCGATTAAACTTTGTAGATTTGATTGATAAAAAGTAATGCCAAGTATTTTTTCGAAAAATAAGATAAAATAAACTATGAATTATAATAACTTTGGAACTTTACTTGAATATTTGTTTAATATGGATGTTTTGTACGTACAAATATTGCTGTGTGCAATTCTAATAACATTATCTGCTTTGTTTGATGTGGCCCGCGTCTTTGTATGCGATGCTTAATTTGGCCCGCGGCGGTAGACGAGTTTGACATGCCTGTTCTAAAACGTATAAACCCGTCGAAAGTCGAATTTTTTCACGAATCCAATACTTTCTTCTTGTAAAGATAGAAGAAAGTAAAAATGGATTTTTAATTTTTTTAAAGACTAGTTAGAGATAATATTTGAAGGGCACCAGGATGCTGTTCTATGGAACTTTCAGACATTATTTCATCTTTATCTCCTTAAGGGGACTGTGGACCTTTATTTGAGCAAAAATCAACCCCAAAATTGTCATTTCTTTTTGTATGCATTATTATTCTCCAGTTTGTATTACATTATTCTTGGAGAACCGCATACAGATGCGATTATTTTACGCAAAGTTACAAGTGTTTTAATTTTGTTCACAAACAATTTTTTGGCCTTTAAATATACAGTAGAACCTCTTTTATCCGAAACTCTTTTAACCGAAATCCATTTTGAAAGCTTTTTTTTTTTTTAACTATCACATTCCTTGTGTGCAAAATCCATTTTGAAAGCTTTTTTTTTTTTTTAACTATCATATTACTTGTGTGATTCCTTTCCGAGAACTACTTTTACGTAGTTCTTTTCCGAACTATGAGAACATATAAATATTTTCGTTCCCCTTTCTTAGAGTTCCTTCGAATTTAACTTGAGATCCCGTAAGCTGAGCAGTGGAACGAAGAAAACTAACAAATTAGTAATTCTGGAGCTTTTGAATATTTTGCAAAAAAAAGTTTGGCATGGCTGGAGCAGCAGAAAGACTGTGATACTGGTGAACTAATATTATTAAAAAACTCCGTGAAAGAGCTTCAATGCAAAGGCAATCAAAATTGCGACAAACAAAACATTTTTTCAAACCCTTAAGTGTAAGATAAATGTAAGAGGTATTTAATTTCAAAATTAAAATTCAGGTAATTTATTTTTGTTTCTATTTTGCTATTGCTTTATTTTTATTAAGCACTTGTTACCATAATAAAAAATATTGCATTTAGTTATCCTTAATCTTAAAATTGAAGCATTCTCGATTATCCGAAAATTTCGATTTTCTGAAAAAGGGTCGGTCCCAATTACTTCGGATAATCGAGGTTTTACTGTACTTTAAATCTGTTTTTCTCAATACTGATGTTTCAGCTTTTTTTTTTTTTTTTTTTTTTTTTTAATTTTGAAATGCTCCTTGCTTTTTAATTTTTGATCAAAGTTCATGAAACAGATAAGGAAGAATCTTGATATTGCTTAAAACGAAACCGTGTAAGCATTTTAAAATTCGACTTCATTAAGACAATTAAATTTGATTTTTAACTTATTATGAGGCAGAATTTTGATGAATAATGATATGGAATTCAGAAAAATATCTCTAAAAAATTAACATTTTAAGGGATTAATAAATCGATACACAAATTTGTCTGAAATAAAGTTTTACGTGATTAAAATCCGAAATCGAGGAAATATCTAAAAAATTAAGACGCAAGGAGCATTTTAAAATTTCGTTTTAAAATTTAAATTTTTTAAAAATCTTAAAATTTTAATAAGATTGCAAATTTTTTTTTAAGGTGTTCCATATACTTACGGTGAAATGTATATTTGAACAAAATTTCAAACCTCTATTATGAAAATTAAAAGAAATTTTTTTAAATGTCCACCATCCCCTTAATTCAGAGATTTTAATGAAAAAATTGCTATTGTTAAATTACAAAATATTTCAAAGTAATATACAGGATGTTCCCAAATTCATGGGCCAAAACTGTAAGGGAAGATAAAGTACACAAAAAGAAGCTATTTTTGTATAGCGATGTGGAGTCGGAAATGAAAAGTTTTAGCTAAAAACAAGAAATGCGGAGGAAATGAAAACAAGCGTTTTATTGGCACAACAATTGAGCAAGTGCTCAAATGTGCCACCACCAACATTGATACTTACCAGCAGGAGTGGGGGAATGCATCATTTTACTCGCCACTGGCGAGTGAATTTTTTGACAGGGCGAGTGAATTTTCTGACTGGGCGAGTGAATTTTTAGGTAGTTTTTGAAAACTGCAAACTATAGAGATAGACGAAAACTTTATTTATTTATTTTTTTAGTAGTTAGCTATATTTTTTAACTTTCCTAATTACTGCAATGCAAATATGGTACTAAGTTCTATTTTATAATAAACTTTCATCTCTTGTTTATATTTCTTAATTTTACAGGGAAAAAAAATATGAAAATGCGTTATAACAATTATAATAGCAACCAACTATTTTTGAGTTTCGTAAATTTTGTCATAAAAAGTTTCTACTGTACGTTGCATTTTACTGGCTGGTGAAATAAATCCTTGGCTGTTAAGATTTTCTAGAAATTCCTCACCCCTGCTTACGAGGCAGCATATAGCAAGTGATTGGCGTACTCTTTCGAAGTTTCCAGATGTCTCATCTATGAGACACCAGTCGACTCTGATGAGGACCTCATTGAATTGCAGATGTTCGTGAAACACTTTGAATCTGTGAAAAGGTATATCAGTCACTTGCTAGATGCTGCCAGTGGCACATTTGAGCACTTACTGTAATTGTTATGTCAGTAAAATGCTCTCGTTTTCATTCCCTTCACATTTCTTGTTTTTCACCAAAATTTTTCATTTCCGACCCCACATTGCGATACCAAAATTGCTTCTTTATGACCTTCCCTTACAGTTTGGTCCAGGCATATTTGGTTCATATTTGTAAAGGTAATTTGACAATGTGTGAAGTGATCTATATTATGCAAAAATTTATAATCTCTGTAACTTGTGGTCGCATGGAATGCTATATAAACATCTTTCTACTGTATATTAATACATTCAAGACATATTTGGCCATGTTTTTACAAGGTTAGTTTAATGCGGTCATTCTCACGAAAAGGTACATTTTAGGGTCCAAAAGGGATAAATATTAGGAAATGTTCCAAATTTTCTAACATTTTTCCTACCTTGTTGAAATTTTACTCAATCTTAATAAAAACATTTCACATCAGAATTTTCTTTATAAACTATTTAATGTATTTATTTATGTTAGTTTTCGATGCCATTTATTTATCTTACTTTATGAAAATATTTCTGGTTTGAATCGAATGAAATGAATTATAGAAATGGGTCGATTAGACCCATTCAAGGTAATAAGGTTAAATAAGCTATTAAAAATACATTTCTGGCAAAATAATTTTATTATTTAACTTTAATATTGTAATGAAGTACATGGATAATATTTATTCTTGCAAAATCTCTTTTACAACGAAATAACTGCAATTCGTTAAGAAAAAGAAAAACTGTTTTGCTACATTCAATATAAATCGTCTTCTTAATATATTCACGAAAACATGTTTTCGTCTTTTTGACAATTTCCGCTCATGGGAGTTGCTGGTGCATGTTGCATTATTGAACAGGAACATTTTCAGTATTCGTGTTTATATTTTATTAATGAGTTTATATAATAATGGTACTGTATAATTGTAAGCATAATACACTGCTTGTACAAATCCGAATATTGTGTATGTATCTTAGAAATAATGCAACGTACAACAAAATCCAAAAGAAACGGCAGTATTCATATTTGCATATACCCGAGGCTAACGAAAAAGACAGGCTATCACAGTGCATTCCACGTATCATTTTTTACAGACCGCCGGAGTCATGTCATACTCGAATGGACCAATACAGGTGTACGAAAAGAGCATCACGTCACTCTAGCGGTCTCTAAAAAAAGACACGTGGGATGCACCGCGGTAGCCTGTCTTTTTCGTTAGCCTCGGCCTATACCCATATGACGTGAATTCACGTTTGCAGTTGTATTAAGGGGAGGTTCTACTGATTTGGGTCAAAATTTTGAAATTTGCATTTATTTCATCTGTATAGATTGTTACTCTAACTGATTTCGTAATATTTTAATTTCTTACAGTGCATTTTGCTCATTAGACATAACGCTATTGTAAAATTTTAAACTCGTTTTTCTCGAAACAATGTTTTTCAAACTGAGCAACTCTTTTTATTGAAAACAATTGGACCGATTTCCTTTATTTTTTTTATTTTACAGAAATCTAATCGTTTTTGCTGGAGTTTATGCCACCGAAAAGTATAATTTACCTTCATTAAATATTTTTTAAAGCTCGCAAAAGATTTTTTTTTTTTTAAGGGGGGGGGCGAAAAGGCTTTTTTGTTTAAATGCCTATTATTTTATCAGAAATCAACTTTTTTAAATAACTATTGGCAGAGAATTGAATGCCCTTTCATAATATTGTAATGGAATTCATTTGATATTCTAGTGACTGGTTAAAAACGGTCGCACAGTTGGAAATTTCAGGGCATGCATCATCTGCAGTCGCACAAGAAATATATTCATTTTCTTTTGTTTGTTACACAAAAAATTTAAATATAATGTCAATAAATATAATGGAAAATGTCTACAGGTGATATCTATTTTCTTTGTAACTGAAAACAAATCGTAAAAATCACTTAATTTTTATGCTAAATAAGTAGAATCTCCCCTTAACTTGTAAAACAAATTAGGCTCTGGAGTTTGGATTGTTTGCGAGCAACCAGTCTGCTAGCCACACCAAAGGATTATCAGGTTTTTGGCGACACAGCTGAATAAGGCCTTTCAAGAGAATGGGATTCACCGTTTTCGACAAATACTCTCCAGAGGTACCTATCTTACATTCCATGTCGAATTTTGTTTCCGGGAAAAATAATTTTATCTCTTTCTCTGCTCTGTGCACGCTCTCACTTCCATGAATAGCATTGCGTAGAATCGATTCCCCACCAAACCTGGCTCTGATGGTCTCTGGATGTGTTTCCCGAGCGATTTTAGGGTTTTCGGGTCCCATCAATTTTTGCAACTTTGAAACAGCCCCGCGTCCGGCGACAACCATGATTTCAACGGGACCACTTGTCATGAAATCCACATATTCTTCTATCTTTGAGCTGTGATCTTCATCTTCGGTGTCAGTGATATTGATGACGGGTACCTATAGGAAGAAAAAAAAAAAAAGTCAATTTTTTTAGAACCGTTTTTTGGGATTAATATTAATTAATTAAACGTACTGCTTAATATAAATTGAATATTATTTTGTCTTAACCCGTGGACTCCACAAATGAGTTCAGCACCCACACACTCTACACTTGAGCTGAGCACCCACGCACCCCACACTGTGCGATTTACGATTCAGCTAACTATTTTGGCGGCAATATAGTGATAATGAAATATAACACATGATTCCTATACGGAATTTAATGAAGAATATAACTGTGATATTTATTTTAATCAAAAATCCCATTTTGTTAATGAAAGCAGGTTTTCAAAAAATGCCGACATTTTGGTCAGTGCAGATTTTCTCACTGATGTGGAGATCACGTGTTAACAATTATGTTTGTTATTATTTACATGTAGCAATGATAGCACATGTCTATCCATTTACTATTATCACTTCATTTATGTTTCAGCATTTAGTAATAATAATACGTAATAATAAAAGTTTGCTTAGTTCTCTTTACACTTTTGTGAATTCTTTTATTTTAAATAAGGTTTGTTGGGGTAACTGGAACCACGAGGTAACTGGGCCATAGGCTATTTTATAAAAAACTGTTGGTGTTTTTTAAGTTTTAGCTTTTGTGAACAATGCCCTTTAATCTCTACTTCCTAAAACAACGTGTATCAACTCAATCATAACTCGCACTTTGCTGAGATAGCTTGTCAAAAATTTATTTTTCTTTTTTTTAAAACAACGTCAATATGGTTGAACTTCCTCGGTTTATTATTAAAATACTGTAAGTACTTTTATTAAACAATCATTTTTTTTTTTTTGAAGATTAGACATATAACTACATTAATATTATTAGGTACCTATACATATTTACTTCATGCTTCAAATGTAAGCCCGGTGTCCCAGTTAGCCCATAAATTTTTCAAGAATGGGGTAACTGGGACATGTATCCGGGGTAACTGGACCATCCTGGATCCAGTTACCCCAATAGTTATAAGTAATTTTTTTCTGTTTCTCTTACTACGGGAAGTAAATTTCTCCATTGCTTTTTTCTCACAATAAAGAAAATGATAGAATACCTTATTAAAATTACGTAATGAAATTTTAAAAAAGCATATTGAGTGGTATCAAACCAAATTTCTTGACCCCTCACATTGGCACCTGAATTTTATAATGAAAATTTCTCCTTTATTAAGTACGCGAAAATATACTTTTACTTGTTTTCAGATAGATACTCTTGTAAATATTGGTGTCATTAAATTATTTCAACATTTTACGAATGCACCTTGCTCCTGAAAACAAGATAGTCAAACCTTGAAATTGTACTATACACAGGGTTCGCATTCTATAGGGAAACTTTTATCGTTCCTACCACTATTTTGAAAATAATATCTTTATAGTACCTTTCACTAGAGTATGTTAAATAAAATGATCATGAAGGTAACTCATTAAGGGTTCTGGTAGGAACAATAAAAATTTCCCAATATAAATGCGACTCCTGGATAAAGATAAAATACTTAAGTACTTACATAGCCGTTTGTTCATAGATTTACCTTACTATTTTTTTCCTTAAAATACCCATGTGACTTTTATACTTATTATCTATACTAAAGTACATAAGTACTTCCTTAAGTTTTATGTTTTTGGTATAAATAAATCTAATATTTTCACTTTTAGTGCTTTTTTTAGACACATTGACAGCAAAGGTTTCTCTTACAACACTGTTTATTGACATACAATTTACATGATCTGCCTGGTTTAAATTTTTTTAAAGTTGTTTACACTTTTTCAAACAGGATCTGATACCCCAAATTAAAAAAAACAAACGTGTGTGGAACATAGACCCCCATGGTCCAGTTGCCCCATTTTTACGGGGTAACTGGAACCATGTGGATGAAAAATTAAATATATATATTTTTTTATTTTTAGATATTAAAATGTAATTTTGAACACTGCTATCTGATAGAGGGAACCTAACTGAGCACATTTACAAAAGTTCAGACTTTAATTCAAATGAACATTAGCTTTTTGAAGGTGAATTGTCAGAAGCTCTAGAGTCACATTGTAAAATCATGTTCCAGTTGCCCCAACTAACCTCATCTGTTTCATTCTTTAAATTTAAAATAGATGCTATTTTTCGAATGATTAAATTATATGGTCAAAAATATAAAAGTTGATACACTGACAATTGATAAGTCTATTTAATCCCTTTGTAATACCGTTTCCAAACGTCTTAAAAAATTCTTACTTATCCTGTTGCCATATTAATGATACGCAAAATTCCTAAGTTTCTTAAATTACTGTAAATCTTAACATTTGATTTTGGGTAGATACTCAAAAAATCTTTAACCTAAAGGTATTTTTTCCTAATTTTTAGGTAGCTTTCATTACAAAAAGCTACCTATTGCAGCCGTTCGGAGGAAAGCGATTTCAAAAAATTTTGGTATATTTTCATCGATCATGACCCCGAAACCACCCTCCGTTCAAAAGTTGATATATATATATATCTGATTTTGTTATACTGTAACTCTCGTATTTCTGAACCGATTTGGATGAAACTCGGTGTGTACATAGTACATACAAATATCTCGACCGAGTTCGTTGGCCAGCTTCATCCGCCATCTTGTTTCAAAATGGCGGCCATTTAAAAAATTTAAAATTTGAAATGTGGTACCAAAAAATTTAAAATTGAAAAATATTTTTTTTTCTTATGTATTTAACCTTGATACAAAGATTCCGGAGCATTTTTTGTTTCGTCTATATCTTAAAAAATGGCTGAGTTATAGCACTTTGAATTTCAAGCTTGGCTGATATTTTGAAACGACCTGATTTTTGTCACACGATAACAGGCGTATTTATGAATCGATTTGGATGTACCTTGGTGTATACATAATACGTACCAATGTCTCGACCGAGTTCGTTGGCCAGCTTCATCCGCCATCTTGTTTCAAAATGGCGGCCATTTAAATTAAAAAAAAAAAAATTGAAATTTGAAATGTGGTACCAAAAAATTGAAAATTGAAAAATATTTTTTTTATATGTGTTTCGTCTATATCTTAAAAAATGGCTGATTTATAACACTTTGAATTTCTAGCGGGGCTGGCATTTTGAAACGACCTGATTTTTGTCACGCTATAACAGGCGTATTTATGAACCGATTTGGATGTACCTTGGTGTATACATAATACGTACCAATTTCTCGACCGAGTTCGTTCGCCAGCTTCATCCGCCATCTTGTTTCAAAATGGCGGCCATTTAAAAATTTTTTAAAAATTTAAAATTTAAAATGAGGTACCAAAAAAATTGGAAAATGAAAAAGATTTTTTTGTATGTGTTTGACCTTAATACAAAGATTCCGGAACAGTTTTTGTTTCTTCTATATCTAAAAAAATGGCTGAGTTATAGCATTTTGAATTTCTATTGTGGCTGACATTTTGAAACAACCTGATTTTTGTCACGCGATAACAGGCGTATTTATGAACGATTTGGATGTAACATGGTGTGTACATAGTACATACCAATGTCTCGACGGAGTTCGTTGGTCAGCTTCATTCGCCATCTTGTTTCAAAAGGGCTGCCATTTTTTAAAAAATAATAAATTTTAAATTTAAAATAAGTTATCAAAAATTGAAAAATGAAAAAGTTTTTTTTTTATGTGTTTGACCTTGATACAAAGATTCCGGAGCAGTTTTTGTTTCGTATATATCTTAAAAAATGGTTGAATTATAGCACTTTGAATTTCTAGCATGGCTGACATTTTGAAACGATCTGATATTTGTCACGTGATAACACGCGTATTCATTAACCTATTTCGATGTAAGAAGGCATGTGGATAGTATATCGTAATGTCTCGACCAAGTTCCCTGGCCAGCTTCATCAGCCATCTTGTTTCAAAATGGAGGCCATTAAATTAAATAAAAAATTATATTTAAAGTAAGGTGCAAAATAATTAGAAATTGAAAAAGGTTTCTTTCTTAAGTATTTGACCATGATATATGGATTCCAGAGCATTTTTTGTTTTGTCTTTATCTTAGAAAATGGCTCAGATATAGCAGTTTGAATTTCGAATGTGGGTGACATTTTGAAAAATCTGATTTTTTCCCTGCGACAGAACTTGTATATATCAACCGATTCCGATGTGAGTGAGCATGTGCACAGGAATTACTAAGGTCTCGACCAAGTTCACTCGTTAGCCTCATCCACCATGTTGTCTTAAAATGGCAGGAACTTCAAGATATCGCCGAATTTGGCAACCAAATATAAGTTACTTTAAATAAAAGCAGCTTGGATAAAGCTGACTAATTTCGCGAAATTCTCATTCATAATGATTTAATATTGATAAAGATTAGGATTGAATCTCCTATAATCGGTTTCCACTAAATTGAGCTTCGTGTGTTTGAATAATATAAGCTTGCTTTTTAAAAATAAGGAATATGAAAGTAACCTCTTCCTCCCGGCACTGGCCGGAAGGACTTTTTTAATGCCGTTCCGAAAGATTTAAATAAATAAACAAATAAAATTGGAACTTTTGATTACAATCAAATTATTTTATTGAAATTGGAATTTCATAGGGTTTTTCCCGCGTTAATATATTGAACTGCTACCACGTATTATAGGTTTCCAAAACTATTACTCCTTTAATTAGACGATATTAAAGTGCATAATCTAATATTTTTACAGTTTAATTAATAAAATTATTATTAGTAATTTTTAATATAAATAATAAAATCATCAAATAATTTCATTAATTAGTAGCACAACGTAGAGTTGCAAAAAACTCGCAGATTTGGAGGGACAAAAATAAACCTGGGATTTTTGGGGAATAAACCCGGAATTTTGGGGAGTGTTGGAAATTTTGAATGAGTTTTAAAGGTAAACAAAACCAGTCATTTTTAAATTTGAAATTTTTATTTGAAACAAATTTCAGGCACTGTTCTGATAAGTTTAAGATAGATTTTTTATTATGAATTCACAAAATTTATGATTTTGCGCTCTAAGATTTTATAATTTATTAAAACTCGTTAGCTTTACAACAATGGCGGCTGTGAATTGGTGAGAATTTGAATGTTTCTTTAAAAAATAAAATTGTTTAATTTCTAATTAGGTTGCATAGCTATTCAGGCATGCTCTATTTGGTTTCTTTTAGTTTTGTTCATTTTCTTATTTGCATTGTCTGATTCTTAGAACAGGGGTGGTGTTTACATTCATGTCAGGCAAAATGAATCTGTGATCTGCCTCTCTCACTTTTACTTATTTACGATTAAAATATCAAATTACTTATGATATTTTAATTTCGCTTATTTAATATTTCTGCAGCTTAAGCATGTATTTCTCTATTTTCCGTGTAAACTAATTGAAGTTATTGGTTTTGTTTACATTTGTGAAAAAAAAAAAATCTACATTGACAAAAATTGATATCATTAAATTTTTTTTCAAATAATAAATAAATTTTTTTTATCCATAAAGCTTTCTGAAAACTCCCGGAAACTTTAAAGATTTCCCTCCGAAAAAACCCGGTTTATTCCCGGCAATAAACCGGGCTTTTTCCACCCTTTGCAACTCAAACAAGTAACGTTCAAACAAATACAATTCTGCTTTTGCACTTTTGCTGTAAACTTCTGTAAAATTGCTGTAATCACATAAATCTAAACTTACACACGTATATGCATATGATTGCTAACCAAAATATTATTATTAATAATAATTACATCTGTTAATTTTCTACGTTGTTTAAATATTTATCTTAAATGAAATTTTTGCATACTTGATAAAAAAAAGTACTGTTTATAAGCTTAAGGAACTAAGTTTTTAAACAATTATTTAAAGCTTCTTTTCTTTATTTAATAGGCAAAAGTCTTTAAAAAACAATGCAAGTTATATTCGGCTTAGATTTAAATACCTTTCTCCACATCATTTTAAAAATTAAGAAAATTTAAGATTTTAATCAATGATTTATATAAAAAACAACAACAACATCCAATTAAAATTTCAATTTCAACTCCAAAATTACCGAGTTGTTTCATGCAGTATATTGTGTGAATAACTGCAAGAGTGTTTGCCACGACTAATTAAAAAAATAATCTTCGCCTTATTCAATCGCAGAAATATACAATTATATCTATGATTAACCGCTTCGCTCTCAGATGGAATATCTCTAATGAGCATCTATTCGCCAGTGAATATACTGGGAGCTAAGGGGTTAAATAAACCGAAGAGTTCTAATTTAAAAAAATTCTGTCAAACAACGTGTAAAACTTTGACATTCTAATTAAAGTGCGATTCAAATGCAGTGTTGCCAACTGAAGCTCGTTTTTTTTATTTTAAAAAATTCTGTCTCACCAGAATTTCTGTTTGGTAACTTTTGTTTTATTTAATTACGGAATGTCTAAATGAAATTCAGTAAAAATTACTATATAGAAATTCTAGTAGGGTGCTATTTTTCCAATAAAACAAGGGTTGAGTCTGCCATGATAGATGACGGTCGGCTTCAGTACCGGTCGCGAAAACTCTTACTTGTTGCTCCCGCCTTAGGACAGAATTCATGACGTCAGATCAGGTAATCGCCACCGATCCAATCAGCTGAGATAGCACTTGTTATTTTCTCTGCTCCCTGGAACAGCTTGATTAGTCAGCAAAGATCACGTGATCTGACGCCATGAAATCCGTACTAAGTCGTTGCCTTCAGAGGCTACTTCACTCGCGCGAAAATACCCGCTCGCTAATGTTAATCCTATGGTGGTTTTTTTTTTTTTTTTTTTTTTTTTTTTTGTAATATCTCGGTTGCATTTCGATATTTTAACATGATTTTATTTATTTATTTATTTATTTTTTTCATTGGATTGCTGGGGTCGATCTTTAGAAAGGCCGGGATTTTTTTTTTACTTCTCCGATTTTGTGTATAGTTTTTTTAAATTGGTTTCACTTTCGGGAGCGATTTTGAAAGTAAAGGTATCTTTATAAAAAAAATAAATAAATAAAAAATCCTGCAACCATCGAAAAATAACAAAAACGGCATTTTTAGAGATCGACCTTAACTATCCAATGAAAAAAAAATCCATTAAAAATTGGAAATGCAAACGAGATACTTAAAAAAATTTCTCTCATAGGATTAACATTAGCGAGCATATGTTTTCGCGTGAGTAAATTAGTCCCCTAACCCTTTCCGACGCAGTGTGCTCGGGTCGGGATACCTAATTTTAATTCCAAACTTACAAACGGCACCAAGAATATTTTAATAAAATTATGCATTAACAATGAAAGTATAAAGTAATACGTTTTTAATTTCTAAAAAAGTCGTATGTAAATTCCGGTGTCAGTCGATGACTTCATCATTTTACTACAGAATTTGTCTGTACCAGAAAGGGTTAAGCTTTGATGGGTGAATTTCTTCCCACTTACATTTAATCTCCAAGTGTCACATTGGCACCGGAATATTCAAATTTATTTGAAAATGGATTAATGCATTTTTTCGTGCATATTATAAGCCGAATCTTTTGTTTGCAGAATACTGGAGCCAATGTGACATTTGGACATTTTGAAGACATTCATCCCCAGAGCTCAAAGGTTTAACAAACAAGAGCCCCAAGGGTATACTGAAGTCGAGCATGGGCTTTGTGTTAATTAAATGATTAAAATGATTGACACCCTACTGGTACCTCTTGTCCTTTATGGCTTGACTTCAACAGATCTTCGTAGAGTCTGTAATACTTGGCACTGCTTTCGTCTCGAATGGACTGGATGTAAAAATCCCTGGCTTGTTCTGGTTTCAGGTAGACACGCCTTCTATTTAGTATGAAGAGGCCGGTTTTCTCTATCATTTCTTCGATGGCTTTCGATTTAGGTACGGTGTTCGGTTTGATCAACACTAAAGTTCGTTCGAATTCGAGTGCTGTTGAGGGTTCATCCATTGTCTTTTCTGCAAATTTTTTTTTTTTTTAATTGTTAGTTTTATATTTTTGGTTTCTTTTCTTATATACTTTAAATGGCGTTGTTTCTGTGCTTTTCACTGAAATTAGAAAAAACCCGAAAGGCTGCCTGAAAAGAAAGAAAGCATATTAATTTATTATTAAATTTGATTAAAGCATTATCTAAATGATATTGTTACAGATATTGTAAATATTTCAATTATTTTAATGGGCAAGGCTAAATCCAAGAAATAATATCAATTTTGCCTGCATTTTTACTAAAATATCACATAAGGTGTGGAGCCACAAAAGGGCGAGATTAAAAGGGACTATTTACCTTTTTGCTTCGCTTGGAATCCTGGTAGCCGAATTTTTAATGTTTCTCAAGCCCTGCATCAAAAGCCCCGATAGCATGAGAACATTAGCAGCAAGTTTGATTTTTTCTGACATTATCTTACCGTGACAAATTTGAATTGAGAAATTCGCAGCAAATTTCTCGCAAGATATACCATCCTCTACTTGCATGAGTAGTTTGTTGTGAAACTGATGGCAAGACTGTCTTTAATTCACGAAAGTGACGAAAGCAAAATATCCCTCTGTTGAGAGAATAGACAATCAGCACATACGCAGGAATTGCAGAAATTTTATTCGGTGGGCACCGCTTTTTCTAAACGCTATACTTATCAAATACCAAAAAAGGCTCGTATTGAGAAGTACAAGTACTACCTTCACTTGTTTATGGTGATGAAAACGATGTATGCACCTTCTGATGGTGTGTTCGCATCAATCGACCTGATCCGGTCTATGGACCCCTACGAAGGGGTTAAACTTATAGTGTAACAGTTGTAAACAGATAATAGGGCGTGGGAAGTTTACTACTTTGCAGTAAGTTTGCATTATTTTTTATTATTTGTTTGCCGTTAATTTGCAATAAATTTGATACAGCGTGAATTTAACTTGCACGACAAGTTAGCTGCAGGTTCAAAGTGTGGTGACTTCGGCGTTTGCGTTATCTTGCTGCAGTTTTGTTATGAACTTTCAGTCTTGTCATGCTGAGCTTGCTGCAACTTTGCAGTTTTTCAAAGCAAGACTGTTGCAAACTTTCTGAAAATTAAAAATACTATTTGAGAGTTCAAAAGTGCATTTCAAAATACGTATTACACTTTTTATTTATATTTTATTTCCTACATTTTAGTATTTAAAATATTTCATTGATACAGTTTCACAGCCAGTTGGGGTATTTTAGCTAGCGTGATTTGGCGCACAAATAACTCCATTGTTGTTATAACTTGTGTATAATTGTAACCATAACGAATATTTGTTGATTTATCAACTGTGCCTGTTTGAGGAAAAAATTACTCTAAAATAAATTTATTAAATTCTAAAATAATTTAAAATCTTGTATTGTCATTGGAAACACAATGCATACATTTTATAATTCTAGCATAGCTGCCAACTTTGCGCTTTTCTCTTACCATTTACGATTTACCCATTACGATTACGATTAATGGGTATTTAATGTGAATTTCACCAAATTAGGCCAAGTTGGCTTCATATATGGCAACTTATTTTTGTCGCCAAATTTGGCGATATTTTGCCAAGTTGGTCGAAAATTGGCGCTATTGTGGCAACCCTGACATTAGTACTTTTCAACAATTAATCATTGTTGAAGCTGGTACCGATTTCTCCATAGGAATCCTAACCCTGACATGGACGCGATCAATAAAGCGGTCCAACCGGAATTGAGAGGGGCACACAGAGGCTTCGATTTCATATATAAATAGATTCTTCATTCATTCATCTTTAATGATTTTATTTGTCAGTCTACCAATAGTGGAGTTAAGCACATTAACTCTTTATACCCTGACGATACTTTTAAGCACCATTAAAGAACATTCAATGTAAAACTTATTTAATTTGTCTATTGATAAAAGTAGTTTACACTTTTCATGCAAAATAATTTGCTCAATGCTATTCAGAAAGCACAACGAAACAGTCGAAGCTAAATATTTTTTAATGTGGCTATTTTCTCAAACATTTACCTAGGTGCAGCTTTTATCCTATTAAGGGGACCTTCTACATTAGGAGACCAAAAAAAAAAAGCACTTTTTTATGATTTTTTTTGTAAGAAAACTGCACGATGGATCTTTTTGAAATTTTAACAGTTTATTGTACATATCTTAAGGTATACACAAGAATTTTTTTATTAGATTTTGGTGCTTCTACTCTAAGTTATAAACAAATATGTTCAACCACATTTTTTGACACGGTGGGCAAGATTTAAAAAAAACTACTCAATGGATCATCTTGATTTTGTTTCTAATTAAAGCTTATTTAATTGCTTTCGATATGAATTAAAGCTTTTACTAAAATAATAATAATAAAAAAAAAGTTATTAACAAATAAAAAGAAATTTTTTTAATCATTATTATTTTTTTTTCACAGTCATTACACAACTTTTTTTTAAATAAATTTATGGGTTCCTTTAATTTAACTAGAAGCTATACTCACGAAGTTTACGAAAAAAAATTATTTTTGTATTTCAGATAATTCTACAAGGCGCTATCATGCCCACCGTCCAGACGAAATTTTCTAAAGCAGTTGAACATATTTGATCATAAATTAGAGTAGAAGCAACAAAATCTAATAAAAGAATTCCTGTGTATACCTTAAGATATGTATAATAAACTGTTAAAATTTTATAAAGATCCATCATGCAGTTTTCTTATAAAAAAAATCATAAAAAAGTGCTTTTTTCCCTCCTCCTAATGTAGAAGGTCCCCTTAAAAAGTGTTATACGAAAAATTTGCAACTACAAAAGACTCCCATGTTACAGATAGTATCACAATACATTTATTTGCACTGTTCTTATAAGAATTGTGAGATTTCATAACAGTATTTTTTGTTAATTAATCTAATTATTCTTATCAGTTTAAATAAAAAAACTATCTAAAAATCAAATTATTATTATATATATGTTGTTCTGGATATCTTAGATATTAACGTAAATAATTAACTAGGGGGAACAAATTTTATATTCAATATTAAGGATATAAAGGGTTAAAATATTCAAAGATCGATAGTAAGGACCAGGTTCGATTTGTATGCATTCGCTGGAGTTCATAAAAGGCTGTGATAATTACAGAAAGAAATGCTCTAAAAATTGCTTTTTACGATGTTTATTCGGTAGAAATATAAAATTAAACAGTCCATACAGAAATAGATAGGGATTGTGCCAGAGAGCATTTCTAAGTCTTACGTTTACATGACTGATTTCGTGAAGCGACTGCATTCAATTGAATGCGACATTCTGCAGTACACAAATGGCTAAAAAAGAGCCAATTGTGTTATGATGCCATATTGATGCCATAAAGTTATGAGACAAGAGTGTAAAAATTGTGTTATGATGCAAAAAAATAAATGACATTACACTGTTAAAAATCTGCAGATTTTGCTGCATAGTCACTCCACCGCTTTTATAGGATATCTCTATTCTGACCAATGAGAATTCTCCGTAATATAGTCAAATAGTTATTTTCTATAAAAGAGGTGGAGTGATTATGCAGTAAAAGACACAGAATTTTAACAGTGTATCATGCCATACAAGTAGCATGAGCCAAGAGTCTAAAAATTGTGTTATGATGCCAAAAAAAGCGAGAGCGTGCGATTGAAAGAGCCATTCTGTATTACACAAATTGGTATCACACAACAGGCGAAAAAAGAGCACATGAAAATGAATGAAATCATACCAAAATTATATGTTACTCTTTAGACTAGCGCGGTTTAACGAGTTTTATGACTTATACACTTTTATGACACACAGAATTTGCTGCATCAAGTGATTTTTTTTTTTCATGTGCGAATGTCACAACTTTAATTTGTATAACTTATTGAGTGATAAAGTTAGTTGTGTTTTTCTTATGATAAATAATTTATTTTTAATTTACTGCTTTTTAAAACTAATAAATTAAATTCCAAAGAGTACTGTTGAGTATTTATTACTTGATAAATAATTAATGTCACAATAAATTGAGGCGTGTCAGTAGATAGAAAAAAACAATAACGCCTAAAAATCTCAAAAGAAGACAGCAATGAAAGGTTTCATTTTGAAAAAGAAGAATATTAGCTATTTTGTATGTAGCAATAGTGTGGCCTAATCTGTGTCAGAAAATAATTTTTCTTGAACTACTTTGGGCCACTTTTTCTTGGTTCCACTCACATTTCCATTATTAAAAAATATTATATGTGATTTTTCAACGTCAAAATGGAGTTGTAAACAATTAACATGAAACAATGAAGTAAACTGTATGGTTTTAAAGAGGAAATTTTTTTATTTATTTTTTAACGATTTTTAAAACTTTGGAACAAAGTAGCCCCTGCTAGGGTCTTCTTTGGTCCATTCACTTAGTTTCATATAAAATGAATACATTTCATATGTAAATGAACACATTTTTATGGAAACCCCCTTGCAATAGCACTTGCTAATAAATTAACACTGCAAATCCGATAAACAAATGTTTTTTTTTTAAAATTATTTCAACACAATAAAACAATTGTTATTATTAAAGAAACGGGGAACAGTTTTCGTCATGTTATCCTTAGCAACTGGAACAAAAACAATTAATGTAACATTTTGCAACAGTAACATTTGAAAACAAAAGTTACTTAAAACATGTTTTAAGAGATTGGGTTGTATAAAAGGCATTTCTAAGTAACTGGGGCTATTTTCGGACCGAAACAGGCCTGGCACAAAGTAGCCCCGAAATACTAGTTTTCATGCTAGCTTTATGAAAACTTAAACATTTTGTGCCAAAATAAAAAGTTAAAGGAAAAATTATGATCACACATGGGTTACAGGTTACTAAAGGTAATATTTTGACACTTACTTTATTTGTAGCTCTTATCCAGATTGTTTCACAATAGAAAGTTTGGAGAGTTAAAATCTACACACGAAAAGAATTGTTTACAAACACATTCAGTGTTGCCCCTGAAAAATTTTAAATTACCCCCAAACTATTCAAATACCCTATAGTAGGGTATAATTTTTTTTTTCAAGGGCAAAAACTCCAAATTATCTTGTATTGTTTGTTCAATAAAAAGAATAAAAACTTTTTTTATGGGATGGACCAAAGTAACCCCGCAAGGACCTAAGTAGCCCCGGTTGACGGTAATTAGAAAAAGAAATCCATGAACGTAAAGATCGCACGATCAGTTGTATTTCCAAGATAAATGATTCAAAGGTAATCCTTTTTAAAAATAATCTTTAATAAGATCCCTTTTAAAAATAAAGCATTATACAATTGTAAAATTAAATATAATAACGTGTAATATTAATTGCCCAAAACTTAATTTAGCAGCTTCATTCAGTTCAGTCTGATATTAAGTGTGTTATGAATAATATGTGAAATAAAAGTCACGTCTGTGGACATCATTTCCATTGACATCATGGCTACGAGCATAACATCTCGTGATCTCACAACAGCCAACCTCTCTGTTTTAGGTAGCTTTCATTACAAAAAGCTACCTATTGCAGCCGTTCGGAGGAAAGCGATTTCAAAAAATTTTGGTATATGTTCATCCATCATGGCCCCCAGACCCGGAAACCACCCTCCGTTCAAATATTGATATATATATATGAAATTGTCACACTGTAACTCTCGTATTTATGAACTTATTTGGATGAAACTCTGTGTGTACATAGTACATACCAATGTCTCGACCGAGTTCGTTGGCCAGCTTCATCCGCCATCTTGTTTCAAAATGGCGGCCATTTAAAATTAAAAAAAATTAAAATTTGAAATGTGGTACCAAAAAATTGAAAATCGAAAAATATTTTTTTCTTATGTGTTTGACCTTGATACAAAGATTCCGGAGCAGGTTTTGTTTCGTCTATATCTTAAAAAATGGCTGAGTTATAGCACTTTGAATTTCTACCATGGCTGACATTTTGAAACCATCTGATATTTGTCACGCGATAACACACGTATTTATTAACCTATTTGGATGAAAGAAGGCATGTGGATAGTATATAGCAATCTCTCGACCAGGTTCACTGGCCAGCTTCATCCGCCATCTTGTTTCAAAATGGCGGCCATTAAATTAAGAAAAAATATACTTAAAGTGAGGTGCAAAAAAATTAGAAATTGAAAAATGTTTCTTTCTTAAGTATTTGACTTTGATATAAAGATTCCGGAGCATTTTTTGTTTTGTCTTTATCTTAAAAAATGGCTCAGATATAGCAGTTTGAATTTCTTTATGTGGGTGACATTTTGAAAAATCTGATTTTTTGCCTGCGACAACACTCGTATATATAAGCCGATTCCGATGTGAGTGAACATGTGCACAGGAATTACTAAGGTCTCGACCACGTTCACTGGTTAGCCTCATCCACCATGTTGTCTTAAAAGGGTAGGCACTTCAAGGTATCACCGAATTCAGCAACCAATCATAAGTTACTTTAAATAAAAGCAGCTTGGATAAAGCTGACTAATTCGCGGAATTCTCATTCATAATGATTTAGTATTGATAAAAATTAGTATTGAATCTTCTATATTCGGTTTCCACTAAATTGAGCTTCGTGTGTTTGAATAATGAGAGCTAGCTTTTTAAAAATAAGGAATATGAAAGCTGCCTCTTCCTCCCGGCTCTGGCCGGAAGGACTTTTTTAAATCAGAACTTTGAACAAGAAAATTGTTTTGAAATTTATCGACAAAATATCTATAGTTTTCAATAGCCGGAAAAATATTATTAAAGCACATCGCCCGTAAGGCTATTAAAATAGCCTTTGTGATATTGGTATAAATTTTACAATGTGTCATAAAGAAATTATTAACTTAAGAATATTGGGCGATTTATCACCCGTGGTGGGCTTATGGAAAAATGGCTTAAACTTAAGTTATTAATTCATAATTAAGTTTTAAAAATATTAATTGACGTATTGTCATCGGTAAAATACCTTTCTTTACAATTTTTATAACTCTAACCTATCAAGAAATAAGTCAATAAGTAAAAATTAAATTTAAAAAATCAAAAAACCCGACTGCGTAAAAAGCGAACTCATTAATTATTTCTCATTAATGTGAAACTATTTTTTATATTACTTACCTATTTTTTTATTTACTTGTATTGATGACTTTTAAGTTGTGTTTAATTGTTAGTTTCTATCTATAAACACTGTTTTGATGGGGCCTATAGATCTCTATGAAGGTTAGAGTTGCAGTAAAGCTAGAAATCCTACCTACACAACTTCCAGGTTGTGTAATATGTAAACGGAGCTTCTGACTGTAAAATAGTCAATGAGACATCGTCTTCATTTTGAATGACCTATCCAATAATATGCCACTCAATAGGGTGCGTAAAAAGTTTTTTTCGTCTCTACCGCCATTTTGTATTAAGACGAATCGATAGAGACCTCATTCATTAAAATCCATCCAGCCGTTGAGATGTTTCGAAGGTATAAAGAAATCTACATACCCAGATGCGCATGAAACACATAACCCTTCTTGGCAGTCGGGAAAACTGATCGCAAATTTCTATCTTTAAATACAACAAGAACGAAAAATCATGTGTCTGGCATAGATTATGAATCACTTTCCAACACATTCAGAATACTATAACAAAACTTCACAATTTACAAAGGTGAAAGATGGTGCCTAAATGAACAATTTGGAAAAAGCGATTAAAGGGAGACACGAGTGAAATTTTTTGAAAAAAAATATTTTCTTTTAATTGACTTAAATAATCTTTGAACCTTCCTGAATCCATTTGTATGGCCATTTTTTTTTCGGACCATTAGAAATTATTGTAAAAATTTAAGGGAAGACACGACCCGGGCGGCACGGCCATTCACATTAATTTTACACTAACACTTTATACTTGATTCCATTTTTCGGTGCGTTCTTAATTATATAAATACGTAGCACCTATAATCGTCGTTCAGTCCGTCTGTCCATCCGCAAATAACAGAGCAAAAACTACCCCACCGAATGGCCTGAAATTTTAAATATATAATTTTTACAATATTTTGTCGAGTTATTTCAAATTTCATGAAAATCGGATGTATAGTTTAATGACAGGAACAGTCAAAAGTTTTCCGTTACATTACAACCAATGGGGGAAAATTATTGCAAATGCATTTTAATGCTGTTACAGTCTTCCGAATGGTCTGAAAATTTAAATATATAAGTATTGCAACATTTTGTCGACTCATTTCAAATTTTATGAAAATCGGATGTATAAAAATTACAGGGACAGTCGAAATTTTTCGTTTACATTACGGCCAATGGGAAAATTATTGCAAATGCATTTTAATGATGTTACAGCCTTCCGAGTGGTCTGAAATTTTAAATATACAATTGTTGCAACATTTTGTCGACTCATTTCAAATTTTATGAAAATCAGATGTACAGTTTAATTACAGAGACGTGTCAAAAGTTTTTCGTTACATGACGGCCAGTGGGAAAAAATTACTTCAAGTGCATTTTAATGATGTTACAGCCTTTCGAACAGAATGAAATGGATATGCACTTATTGAAGTGCACTAAAATAAACATTCAGTACAATATGCGGTGCAAAAAATATTTACAGGGTGACAAGAAATAACTTGGACGAAGTTTCAAACCAAAAATCTATAAGTACCACTAAAGTTATAAAGTTATTGTCATAGAGAATTGATTTTAGAAAGCTACTAAACAGGTGTAAGTAAGTTAGTTGTGATAACCATTATGGTTAACAAACGATCTGCCATACTTGAATTACATAGGCAAGGAATAAAACAATGTGAAATTGTTCAACGATTGAAAGTGCCTAAGCAGACCGTTTAATACACAATAAAAAGGATTAAAGAACTCGGACATGATGGTGACAGGCTAGGAAGAGGTAGAAAGCTCACAGTTAACACATCAAGAACCGGGTAGTTATCAAAAAGCGAGTTCAACGAAATCCTAGGATTTCAATGAGAAAGGTTGCTAGAAAGATGAAGATCAACAGAGAAACCGCACGTTTGATGGAAAGAGTAGAGCTTGGTCTTCACCCTTACAAAATGAAAGAGGCTCAAAACCTAACAGCAGAGAACAAACGCAAAAGACTTCAAAGGTGTAAAGAACTGTTAAAGCGGGCTGCAGGTGATCGATGGCAAACATTTGTCTTAACAAATCAGAAACTGTTTTCGATTGAACAAGCTCACATTAGCCATAATGATAGAGTTTGGTCAGCAGAGGCACCTGGATCTTCTTGCACTGTTGAACGGCGTCAACGACCCCATTCTGTAGTGGGATATGTGCTAGTGGGAAAACACCACTTGTTTTTGTTGATCAAGGGATAAAGATTAATCAACAAACATATCGCAAACTCATGTTGGAAGATGTTGTCTTACCTTGGTCACAAAAGGTCTTTGGAAACAAAAGATGGACCTTCCAACAGGAGTCCGCACCTGCACACAGAGCTAAAGGCACTCAAGATTAGTGCAAGACACATTTTCCTGACTTCATTGGAGCTCAAGAATGGCCACCGTATTCCCCAGTTTTGAACTCAGTGGATTATTCTGTTCAGTCCATCTTGGAGACAAGGGTGTGTACTAAATCTCATAAAACTTTGGCATCCCTAAAGAAATTCTTATGCAAGGAATGGGATAAAATATCAGTAAGTGCGTTGCGGCCCATAGCCGAAAAATTTTCGACATGTTTAAAGCTCTGTATTAAGGTTAAAGTTAGCCACTTTGAAAATTTGTAAACATATTAGATGAAATAATGTATTCATATTTATTTTGAAGTTTGGTCGCAATATTTTCATTAGCATTAAAGTTATAATGTATCATGTGTGTCTAAGTTATTTCTTGTCACCCTGTATAAAACTAGTTATAGTACGAAGGCACCTCATTTGCCACGTTTAACGAGCAATTTCCAACTTGTTATATTCTACTGGCACCACTATATATTTAAATTAAATTTTGTAGTATGCACCTGTTGTCCAAGTACAAGCAAAAGTGTTTATCATAAAACAAAGTGGTGCTATCCGAATAAAATTCGTGTAAGAGATGCTCGTCCGGAAGTCACAAGGGAAGTGACATGCAACCGATAAGGGTTAAAATATTACTTAATTTATTATATGAAACTAAAGTTTATCCAAGTGTTTATATATACTTTAATTCATGTGTTTGATAAAATTGTGCAAGAACTTCACACAAGTTAGAAGTGTCTAAGTCTTTTGGCTCTCCTTGAAAAATCGTAATTTTCAGGTAAAAATCCCATTATCTCCTAAAGCAACCGAGCGATTTCGATAAATAAATGTTTGGTAGTAGAATATAAATACAAGATAATATGTGGCAGACAGTTTTAAAATATTTTAATTAGTTTCATAGAAAAAAAATTCTGAAAAACGGAAAATTTCTGAAAAATTGCCATTGCTCTAAAATAAAAAGTTTTAGTCGCAGAAAAAAAGTGTCGGCCATAAATCTCGAGCATTATCCAGTGAATATGGATTCCAAAGTTCATCAAAACTGGTTGGGTAGTTTCCTAAAAAACGGGTCTTAAAGCTCGCATATTTCCCATAGGATTGCACCCACCCTTGTCTTCCCTTAATACATTTGAAAACCAAATTTCTGCTATTACCATGAATAGTCGAGAAAACATACGATTTTTTGTGCTGCTCTGTATATGAACTATAGATATGTATGTATGCTACACAGTATGCTAAAAGTTAGTTCAGTTAAACGCATAACACTCTTGAAAATTTCCATTCAGCAATTTCCGCTAACAAACGGATGCTGTTGAAAACTTTTGTGCAGCCCTGTATATGATCGAGAGAATTTATACACACCAAGTAATATTTAAAAAATAATTAAATTTAAAAACGCATAACACAACTGAAAACGTACTTCCAGCCATTATTGTTCGTAGGCTTCAATAGTTCAATTATTGTTCATTTTCTTCTGTAGCCAAATACTTTTGTGTGTCCCTGTAAATGAACGTTAAATTCCGTGCTCACCACGTTCTATAGTTAGAACCTTGTAAATCACTTCAGTGATATATGGGGCATTCTCACAATCTTTTGACTTTCGGGAATAAAAATCTAGTGAAAATAAACTTGCTAAAATAACATTTTAATCTGATAGATTAAAATGATTATTATTGATTCAAAATAAAGAAAAATAGTCAGCAGCGAAATTCTTTTTATTTAACTGAGGTTTAAGTTAAACTTGCGAGTTTAATTTTCCTTATCATTTTACCGCCCCACCAGTGGCCGAGAGGTTCTTCTCTCGAAGCTGGTAGACGGGAGGTGCTGGGTTCGATCCCAATCGCGCCCGTCGGCCTAATCGTTCGGAGTTTTCGTGGTTTTCTTCGAACCTTGGTTTTCCAAGCGTTAATACGGGTTAGGTTCCTTTAGAAAGACCTCCACGGAAGGCACTCACCCCCTTAGGGCCTATATCCTTCGTGCTGATAAGTGGCCGTCATAAAACACAACAAACCTTATCATTTTACCACTGAAACTTTTTATTTACTTCCAAATTTTTACTTATAATGAATTTGCATAGTACCCACAGGACATTCAAATAAGAAATAATAACAATGTAGAGTTTTTTAGTACAAACTTTTGGTATTACATTGTCTTAAAGGGGTGTTAAAGAAGGGAGACGATAGGGTAAAAAAAGGAGATGGTATATGATAAAAGGGACGAAATGGGGAAAAAAGGGACGGTAAGGATAGAACGGTAAGGAAAATTACCACCTATTTTAGGTAAATCATGTTATGACTAAGTGGTAGCCACAATGCTCATTGATTTTTAGAAACAGTTATTTACATTGGATTAAGTTTAAAAAAAATTATTTACCTCGAAAAGTGCAGGAACAAACCTTGGGAACGGTAAGACTACCCATAAAGCCACGATCTTGAAATTGATATTTAAATGCTGATTTAAATTCTGCAGTAAATTTCCTGTCAAAGAATTTTAGACATTCTTTCTCTAACATAACTCTGCATGAGAAAAAACTTGAAAAAAATTCTGTGGCTGCATCTGAAATGATTTTCTGTATAAGTTTAGCAAGAGGGACGTAAGGATGAAAACCCCAGGGCCAGAGTTCAAAAAATAATATCAACCGTAAAAATGTGTGCAGGTTAATTTTTTGCTACATATTTATATAAAACAATTGTCCCAGTTTCGGAAAAATATTACATCGAATTACTTTTATTGAAACAATTTTATACAGACAGCTTTTATGCAATCATGCAATGGGATATTCCCCAGGATATGAAAAAAAAAAAAAAAAAAAACACACAAGAAAATGTACTAAAATAAAAATTTTATTCAGGGATATAAAATTCAAAAGATTGTGAGAATGCCCCATATATCCATTTCAATATGTTTAAAATAGTGTAATATCATTCAAATACACCGCAAACGATATTTCCCCATAGTCTGTAATGTAATAGAATTCTTTTGACTGTCGCTGTAAATGAACTTTAAATGATACACACTTCATTTTCGATGCAGAACATGCCATAGTGACACCCAGCAACATATATCCATTTCATGCCTATCGGTCTATATTTACGCGAGTTAGAGCACGGATAGACAGACGGACGACAGACAAGCCGAATTCATAAATACTTTTCAACAATGCTGGAAAGTGTTAAAAAGAAAAGTTTAAAGAGTTAAATAAAATAATGTAAAAATCGATTGTAAAATTCCATCTGTACATATATGAACCAATTTAAGTGAAAGAAGGGGGATAAAATATATTTAATAACATTTTCTTTTTTCTTCGTCTTGACCCTTTATGCACTGATTTATGAATTCATGAAAATTTGAACTTCTAAATCATTTTTCGTGAATTGTTTAAACTATATTAGAAGATTTACATAATCATTTAACAAATTTTAGAAGGATTGGAGGATTTAAAAGGATTATTTAAATTTGAATTTATAGGGATTTGGTGCAATACTTATAACCCCATTCAAATAAATTATTTTAAATATTTTTCTTAGTATTTTGTAGAATTAAGAAACGTACAAATAGAATGTTCTTACAATAGAAGTATAGAAATATTTTCGAATTAAAAAATCCCCCCCCCCCCCACACCCACCCACAACGCCAAGAAAGCTCAAAAGATGCAAAGGCAAAAGAAATCATCCTTTTAGAAACATTTTTGTTTTGTGTAACCTATAAGGCTTTTGGAACAAGATAAAGTAATGTATCTATAACTCATTCTAAAATGTATTACAAATAATCGACCTATTAAGGTGTCTCAGGGCTCTTAAAATTTAAAAAAAAAAAAAAAAAAAAAAAAAGATCATTTTCAACTTTTAATATCTTAAAATGTATATCATTTAAAAACACTATTTTCATTAGGTTGAAAGATATAAGTATGTTCTTTCATTTCACGTATTTAAAAAATTGCAAGATGCTGAGTTAGCTTTTATAGGGGGCTCCAAAGTAACAAGCATTTGACGAGCAGAAAATTGGTTTAACAGCTTACGTGCACGATTATAAAATAAATATTGCAACTAGAATGAAAATTTTGGTGCCTACTTATACTCCAGATTGTAATAATTACCCTGAACCTAAATAAATTTGTATTTAAAGCATTTTCATATTTTTAATACAAAGTTATATTTAGCTAATACAAAATTTTGAAAAATTGAACAGCATAATCAACTAAAAAAATTTATATTTTTTAACAATAAAAAGGAAATTTTAGGTTCAGTTTATACAGACTAACATAAAAAATATGTTTTGAAAATTTCATGAAACAATATTTGGAAGTTTTTGAGATATCGTGCGCGTTATGCCCAAAAACGTCATTTAGAGAAAAATGTCTTCAAAGTTTCGGAAACGCCACTTCAGCTATCGAGTGGGTATAATTCTAAAAGCCATAACTTCTGTTCTAATGGGAATTTCAACGAAAAAATTATATATCAAAATGTTCAGAAAAAATAGTTGTTTAACATTTTAAAAAAATTAAAATTTCGAAAATTTTGAAGCTTTAAGAGTCCTTAGACCCCCTTAAATGAATTTTATAACAAGTTATATTAATGGTACTTATAAGCACCGTGAGTAGATAAAGTGTTAAAATCTATAGAAAGCGCGCAATGTATATAGATAAACAGAAAGTTCGTTAACATTTCTTGAAAATTGAATCCCAGTACATTATAAAAGAATTATACATACTTACTCTTTCTGTCCTCTTGTTTCCGTAAAAGTCCAGAAGAAACCACTCCGGTAATATATCTCGTCGGCGTTCTTTTATCAAAAAGTGTTCAAGTTTTAACTGTATCTGAGTTTTCGTACTTTTTCTGGAGGACTCTATTGATTAGCTAAACAAAAAAAGTGGGTGGTCAAGCGGTGGTGCGGTTACCCTAGAAACGGGACGAAAGTTTTCCTTTCAAATCACGCACTGCCAAGTCACGCAGGAATATTTAATAAGAAATAATCAGAAACGTAATAAGTGACACTTGTTTTTACAGTATACCATTAATAAAAAGCGTGGAAATATATATATATACTGTGCGTCTCATAAATATAAAGACAGTGATATTTTCGAAATAATATTTTAATAATTCTGTATTCAAAATTATATTTATGCATATAACGAAAAGTATGGGCCAAGAAAACATTTTACAGTAAATTAAATTAGAATTAAATAATTTCAACTCGAAAATTGATAAATGTAAATAAATTTGGTGTTTCATAAATATAGACATTTTACATACTTTTGAATTATCGTCCAATAAATAATCCATTCTTATTAATGACTGAAAATATTCTAGCTGGCATGCTTTTTATTAAGTTGTATAACTATTTTGGCTTTATATCAAATCAACTTCGTTCGATTTTTTTTTTCAACTCAAGGACGTTTGAAAATTGTCTTCCAGATGCATATACACTGCGAACGAGAGTGCACAAATATTCTTAACTGGATTTAAATCAGGTTTATGTGCAGGCCACACCGTGACATGAACATTGCTATCGGCAAACCATTTTTTTGTGGGTCTTGATGTATGAATCGATGCATTATTCTGATGGTACAAATAATTCCGAACACCAAGAGTTTCAGCAATTGGCAACAACTGACTATCAAGCAGTTCGATATACTCTTTAGATGCCTGTTTACCTTCCAGAAAAGCCATATCCGTAGTTCCATTAAAAGAGAAGGATTTGCAACAATATCCGTAGTTCCATTAAAAGAGAAGGCACTCCACACCATAACAGAACCTCCCGCTTTCTGCCTACTGAAAAAGGTTCGAGATTAACGCCTTAAATTGTGCGAGTAGGAATTCCAACCATCTGGGCCATCCAAGTTAAATCTCTTTTCATCTGAAAAAAAGTCTTGCACCTATTCGTCCTTCAAGTGCATATGATCTTTAACCCCGATTAACCTCCGTTCTTTGTGTTCTTTTTTTCAGTAAAGAGAATCTGCACACAATGTTTTTTCTTTCTTTTATACGACGATGTACTGTATCCTTTGGGACCATACCATAAACTCGTCGAGAAACTTATCGGAGTGACATTTTTTGCGACGAAACATGTAGCATGATCTTGCGATCGAGTCTTTCACTAGTTCTTCTCGGTCTGCCAGATCGTTTTCTCGAATATAAATTGTAAGTTTTTGAAAAAATTTATAAAGTGCAGCTCTGCTTCTCCCAGTTTTTTTACATATTTGATAAACTGTTAAGCCATTAGCTTTAAATTCACGTATTTTACAAATTTCATCTTTAGAAATTTCATTGTTCCACGGCATCTTTGCAATTGAAACAAGTCAAACAACTTTGCTCGTTTGGGTGAGTTAAAGTGTATTTCTGCGCGTGCGCATTAATTCTGTACGCGCGCATTCGAAAAAAAAATTGCATATGAAGCAGTTTCAATTTTGTCTTTATATTTATGAGACAGCGTAATTTTTCATTTTTTTTTTTTTTTTTCGAGACGAAATTATTTTATTTAAATTAAAACCCCTATAAGAGATTCATTTCAGTGTTCTTAATATGAGGTATAAAATTTAATTTCTTTTAACTGAATTAATAAAATGTAATTTCAAAAACATCTGTGTTTTTATATTTATGAGACGGACTGTATATATATTAAAAAAAAAAAAACCTCTTTTATTAGTATACTATTAACTCAACCGCCTGTCGTTGCCTGGGTAAATACCCTATACCTGGGTAAATACCCTAAATAAACCTAAAATTTGTATGATTTTATTTCTTTAAATATAATCCATAACTTTAAGTTATTTACCTTATTATCAGGTTTTACTTTATTTTCCATGTGCAGCAATACTTTATTTTGTATATATCCTTCATATATTTAAAAGCATTTCCATTTTGTTAATGCCTTCTTTATTTATATTAAAAAAGGCCACATCATTTTAAATTGTTTTTAAAAATATATATTATTTTACAGTTCTATATAAAAAAAAACATTACATTTAACTTCACTTAGTATTCCCTTTTTCTATCCATTTATATATTTTGTATTTCGTCCGTTCACAAATATTTCATAAATTTACAGTTCAATTTATTCCAAATTGTGGATAGTTTTTAAGTCTATAAAATCTTTATAAATTAAAGGGTGGTTTCCCCCCGTCCCCTCCTTTATACTTAATCAATCACCCTCCAAATCTAATGAAAGAAGCGCCTTATCAGAATCAACCGGTATACTAAATTCCGGTATTCCGCAAATCGGATAATTCTGCATGAAAAAAACCCATTTATTTAAATTAAGGGGGATTAGATCCCGTTCACCCCCTTTATACTTAACCAATGAACCCACAAAACTAATCAGGGAAGAACCTTATCAGAATGAACCTATTTAAAAATCTGAAGCAAATCGTGTATTTCTATCAAGAGTTATCGCGTTAAGTACATACATACGTAACGTACATGCAGAACCTGCGGGCACATTAGCTCTGAGGCTTTCATAGCCTGTGAGCTAAAAATTTATTTTTAGCTCACAGGCTATCAAAGCCTGAGAGCAAATGTGCCCGCCAGTTCTATATGTATGGATGTATGTATTCTCATACTTACGTGTGTCATCATTACGTACATATGTACGTAACGCGATAACCCTTGATAGAAAAATCCGATTTGCTTCAAATTTTGTAAATAGGTTCATTCTGATAAGGCGCTTTTGGGGATTCATTGGTTAAGTATAAAGGGGGGTAGGGGAACGGGGGGCTAATCCGCCCCTTAAATTAGATAAATGGGTTTTTCATGCAGAATTATCCGATTTTTTTCAAATTTGGTATACCGGTTAATTCTGATAAGGCGCTTCCCTGATTAGATTTGAAAGTTAATTCTTTAAGTCTAAAGGAGAGGAACGGGGGCTAATACCTCTATTAATTTAGATAAATGGGTTTTTCTATCCGATTTGCTTCAAATTTGGTATAGCGGATTCTTTCGATAAGGTGCTTCCCTGATAGAATTTCGAGGTTCATTGGTTAAGTATAAAGAGAGGAAACGGGGAGGGGCTAATCCCCTCGTTTAATTTATTTTTCGAGGGGTATTATTCTTTGAAATAAGAGTATAATATACAATTAGTGTGAAAAGCTTGTGAGCTCAATGCCATCAGTTTAACAGTACTTTTTTTCTCTTTTATTAGACTGTTTTGTTTAACTGAACTTAGTTTTGTTTGTAAAGAAGGAATCTTATAATCGCTTTTAAACTCACTTTTTAAATCAGTTTTTTTTATACATTCTTTGAAGCAGAAATTTTTTAAATAAAATGTTATCTTCCTTCTATGTAAAAGTTATGTTTTTTCATTCATTAAATAAAATTTCATTTAATAAAATATATAAATGTAATTATAATGTGGTACACTTCATTTTTCTAGTAAGCATTTTTTTTAAGCGTGAGCAAACTGAGGCACCAACTTTATTTTTTTTATAAATCTTTATATCCCTAACATATATATAAAAAAAAATCAAAAGAATAACGTTGTTAGGTCTCTGCGGAATCTATAGATTAGATATGAAGAAAAAAAAATCCTGCACGTATTGTACAGTACATGCCTATAAGCGGCCCTGCCCAATATTTAAACTTTTTATTAGTATGGCATTGGTAGTTTTGTGGAGATCATTTCAAAGTTCATCCAAGGAGACTCACAAAAGTAAAAACAAGCATTTTTGACACATAAAAAGACAAAGAATCATTTATTTATATTTGTACATTAACATTTATATCAACATAATTATTAACATATATCAATATAATTATCAACCTATATCACCATTATCATAATTTCATAATCAAATATCAAAGCTCATTAACAATGGAAACAATCAGGGTTCGTTGATATAAATCAATCGATGTATATCTTGATATATATCTGATATTTATTTTCAAAATATCAAGATTTTTTATATTTTCGATATTTTTATATTACTTGATATTTATTTTCAAAGTATCAAGATGTGTGATATTTTCAATATTTTTCTATATTTGATATTTATTTTCAAAATATCACTATGCAAGATATTTTTGATATTTTCAGTCAAAACAAGTGCAAATGAAATTTTCAACTGTTATTGACTGTGTTGTTCTGTATGTAAAGAATTTTTATCTCTGATAGTGACTTTTTTAGTTGAAGAAATAAAACAAATGTCTTTTCCAAGCTTTATGTTTGATTATTTTACTTTCAACTTTAGATTATGAGGGACATAATTAATTCAGAACAGACACTGAAAGATAAACTGTCTAATTTAGATAGTTATATATACAGCTTCAATAGAAAAAAAATTGCTCTGGTATCGATTTAGTTCAGTTTAAACTGTGCAGCATAATAGGGAATAAAAAATAAGATATAAGCTTACATTTATGTTTAAAATTTTCAATTTAAACAATATTTTGTATTTAAAATTATGTTTTATAAATTTCTGATTTCTTGATAGTCGATAGTGAAACCCATAGCATTTTCTTTTCTTTTTTTTTTAATGTAAGTGTATAAAGCAAATTGTTTCTGTTTTCAATTAGTTGATCTTCAATTTTGTTCTGAGTAAAAAAGGAAAAAAAAAAAAAAAGAAAGAAAGAAAGAAAAATGCGCTTTTAGTATATTGTTTTACTTTCTAATTTATATTATGCTTGAAAATATTTATTATCAGCAGTAAATTGACAATTTTGAAAATATCGGACATATATCGAAAATATCGGATATTTTTGATATTTTCAAAAATATCATGATATTTACGAACCCTGAAAACAATAGTAACATCAAAATTATCAAAATGATAATTCTTATTTTATCTGGCTACGAGTAAAATGCCAAAACAGAGCTCTGGTTGCCTCTTAAAAAAAGCATCATTTATTAATATTTCTGTAGTTAAACATATGATTATTGTTTCATAATCAAAATATCAACAATGATTAACTGTGGAAACCTCAGTATTAACATAAAATTTATCAAAATTATAATTCTTATTTCCTCTGGCTATGAGTAAAAAGTCAAAACAGAGCTCTGATTTCCTCTGACAAGCAGAAATGGAGGCATGTCGTAAGTCAGAATGTCCAGCCATGCCATGTACAGGGGTGCTGGACAACCGTCTTTCCTGGGTAAAGGCATAGTCCTGTAAAGAAAACAACAAAATATCAGAAAACTGTATGACAGCATGGTCCAGACGTCAATGCACCAATGATTCTACTAATAAGTTTTTAGTGGGTGGAATTGCATACTCGTGGTTGCAGTGAATCAATTCATTTACAACCGCTGAGCTCTACAATAAAACTGAGAACTACTCTATCAGAAAAACTCGTCTATATACATACACCGGGAGCCGGCAGCACAGAAAACCACCTCATCGAGTTGGAGGCTGAAATTTCAGAATTAGGTAAAACAAGATTCCCATATTAAAACGCAATCGGTCTGCCAGGTCATATCTTGGTGGAAAACACCTGAAAACCCGTTTTTAGCGGTTTACCATTGCATTTTCCAGCACCCAAAGGTATGAAAACATGGCGGACTGGGAGCAGGAAAACACAATGGTAAACCTACGAGTCGACTGCCAAAATCGGGTTTTAGGTGTTTTCCACCAAGATATGACTTGGCAGACCCATTGCGTTTTAATATGGGAATCGAGTTTTAGCTAATTCTGGAATTTCAGCCTCCAACTCGATGAGATGGTAGTCTCGTAGTTCGTACGTCTCCTTGAATTTTGCAGACCAGAAAATTTTTACGGCACCAGTATTATCTTACAGAAAATTTCTTCTTAAAAGAAGACGGAATTTTGCGCGTTTAACCTAGATTTTTTTTTCTATAAAAAGATACTGGTAGTTTTCCTAGAGAAATAACGGTATCCGTCCGAACCATGTGTCTGAGCTGCCGGCTCCTGGTCTAACACTAAATTGTTCCTCATTTTTTAACAAATAATTTCTGTATTCCTAGAAAACATGTTTTATCCGTGAATTCTTCCCGAAAGTCTAAAAAAGAGGGAGAAATTCCGTTTATTCTTAGCAGGCATGCGTATTGGCTCTATTAATACTAAAATCCGAATTCACTTTAAAAATGAAAAACCAAAAATTCTATAAATTAAGATTTCTAATTTAGTTTAGAAAAAATAAACTAAACCAACAACAAAGAAAAGAAACGTTGTCGAATTTAAAAATAAAAAGCAATTAATTTCCTCGTTCATTTAAAATTTATTCACAATTTACGTTTAAGGTTATAAAAAATATTCGCATTTAAAATTTATTTTAAATGAATACTTTTAAAATAGATATTTCAATTAAAACATTAAATTGAAAAAAAAAATGATTTTACTCAAAAAAAAAAAAAATCTCGCATAAAAATATAATATTCATATCTTGTATCGACCAATTTACAAAAAAAAAAAAAAATAATAATAATAATAATTATAATCCATATTTATATCCCATTTTAATACTAAACTATCTCTCTAAAGCAATCTCATTAAAGACGAAATCTTCCCGAAATTAACTTAAAAATTCAAAGCTTTTTAAATAAATTAATCAAACCATACACATCTGATGCAAACATATTTACTTGTTTCACAACTGTACAACTGTAGGCGAGTGGTTAGAGTACTGGTCTCGTAACACTAAGATAACAGGTTCGATCCCAAGGCCAACAGCTTTTATTGTATCTCCATTTCCTTCAATTGACGTATATTTTACTTCCTGTAACGGAGACAAAAAAGAAACGGATATTCGTCTATAAACGGAAAATCCTGGTAGCACTGCTGTCAGGAAAATTTCCGTGAATTGAAGAAAGTATTTCTGAGTGTAACTCTCTGTTCTGTTACATTGAATTCAGCGGTCCGCTCATGAAAACACGGTTTGTATGGGTCCCGTTATTTTACAGGTTAAATACCAGTATATAAAAAATTAAATCTAGTGTCAAATGCTCGAAATTTCGTCTTATTTAAACACAGATTCTCTATTTCCTTCAATTGACGTATATTTTACCTCCTGTAATGAAGAATAAAAAGAAACGGACATTCGTCTATTAACGGAAAAATCCTGGTAGCACTGCTGCCAGGAAAAGTTCCGTGAATTGAAGAAAGTATTTCTGAGTGTAACTCTCTATTTTATTATTACACTGAATTCAGCGGTCCGCTCATAAATACAGGGTTTGTTAGGGTCCCGTTATTTTTCAGGTGAAATACCAGCATTTTTTAATAAAAAAATAAATCTAGTGTCAAATGCTCGAAATTTCGCCTTATTTAAAGACAGATTTCCCATATGAAAATACTGGTGCCGAAGAATTTCGTACGAACCCTGTAAGACCCGTACGAACACTGTGAATACATTGCCATAGAATTTCCGAGGAAAAATTATAGCAAAACACCGATTTCCTCCTATAGATTAGTATGGAGTAGATAAATTGAAATTCTATTTTTTGTTGTTGTTGTTGTTAAAATAGGACGAACTTGCTTCTATTTTCCATGAATCGTATTTTTATTTTAAAACTACAGATTTTATTTAACTTCATCACAAATACTTATTGTTAGCATCTATAAAATTATAATCTCACATTCTCAAAAATACTTTCTTCAATTCTGAGAAATTTTCCTGGCAGCAGTGCTACTGGGATTTTTCTGTTTATAGACGAATATCCGTTTCTTTTTTTCTCCGTCACAGGGTGTAAAATATTCGTCAGTTGAAGAAAATGGGGATAAAATAGAAGTTGCTGACCTTGGAGTCGAACCAGCTAACTTAGTGTTACGAGACCAGTATACTCTAACCACTCGCCTACAGTTGTACAGTAGTGAAACAGTTTGAAGTACAGTAGAACCTCGATTATCCGAAGTAATTGGGACCGACTCTCTTTCGGAAAATCGAAATTTCCAGATAATCGAGAATGCTTCAATTTTAAAATTAAGGAGAAATATATGCGCTGTTTCTTATTATGGTAACAAGTGCTTAATAAAAATAAAGCAATAGCAAAATAGAAACAAGAATAAATTACCTTAATTTTAATTTTGTAATTAAGTACTTTTTACATATTTCCCAAGAGTTTGAGAAAAAAAGTTTCGTTTTTCGCAGTTTTGACTGCCTTTGCTTTGCAGCTCTATCATGAAGTTTTTTTTTTAATACTATTAGTTAACCGGTATCACAGTCTTTCTGCTACTCCAGCCATGCCAAACCTTTTGCAAGACATTCAAAAGCTTCAGAATTTCTAATTTGTGCGTTTTATTCCCCCACATCGTTGTCCTCTTCTTCGTTTGATCAATGTGATAGTAAAGAAAAAGCTTTAAAAATGGGTTTTGCAGAAAAGGAATGTGTTAGTAAAAAAAAAAAAAAAAAAAAAAAAAAAAAATGGAGAGAAAAAAGCAAGCTCTAACCCTTTCAGGAGCAAGGCACTTTCATTGCTAAAATGTTGAAATGAATGACTGACACCAGAATTTATAAACAAATTTATTTGCAAGTAAGGAAAAACTATATTTCACGTACATTTTAAATGGAAAAAATTATACTCAAAATTCTGGTGCCATTGTGGCATTTGGTAACTAAAATTAAGTGGTTTCATAAACGTACCACCGCCCTTGAAAGGGTTAAAAAGGGATTTCGGTTAAAAGAGTTTCGGATAAAAGAGGTTCTACTGTAAATATGTTTGCCTCATATGGGTATGGCTTGATTAATTTTTTTAAAAAAGATTTGAATTTTGCTGAAAAGAATTATCTTTTTGCAGACCTGTGTTATTGGTATCACGAATATTTTGACTTTTGGATTATACTGTATATAAGAAATATAAGTGTAGTAACTCTCCGATTATCCGCAAGTCACGGGATCTTTGTTATGACGGATAACAGAAATCCCCATTCCTCAATAAATACGGAATAAAATTTAGCACAGTATTTTGTATCATAGAGATACAAATCAAGATTAAAAAAATATAAATTAATTGTACTATTACAGTGTATGTGTGGATGGAAATTATTTTCTAATAACTGCAGAAAACAATTGAAATTGGAACAATTATTATGGAGTATGGGGAGACTTATCATAAATACACTTACATTACAACCATGTTGGAATTCTTGGAATGTTTTTCTAACAACTCCCTTAGTCTTAAAAACTGATTCGTCTGAAATGAAAAAAAGTGAATTTAAAATAGAGCCTTATAGATATCAAAATTAAGTTTTTTTAAAATCATTATAAATAAGACGGATAATTATAATAAAAAATCACGCTCATATAGGTACGAGAGTTAGTATTAGTAATTAGTTATTTCTTAAATATAATATTATCCTGACAAAATGTAAGCTTATAAAATTAAAACAAATTCTTAAAAGAACACTCGATTCAAAAAATTTAAATTGCATAAATACTATTTCATTTGAATATGTGCAACATATAATGCAATCTATTATTGCTATATTATTATTTCATTCGAAATATAACGAAGTGATACTATTTTATCGTTGCATATTTAAAATTTTTTAATTTGTCTGTGACTAGCTGTTACCCGTGTCTGTTCAAGTGAGATTCTAAGATAAATGAATATTACTTATTAAGCAACAAATTTTTCTCTGATAATTAAAAAAGATGGTCCCTTTATTAGAGAAAAATAAATAAAAATATTAAAGTTAAAATGAAATTTCGTTATTTCTAAAGTAGTTCAATAAAGAATGCCAAGCTATATGTTTGTTTGTGTGGTCTTGCAACGTTAAATTCATACATTTCCGATTAAACTATTGAAATGTAATTTGCCACACATCTTGCATGACAATACAATTAAATAGAGATGCAACGGGATGTCAGTTTGACCGGATGCCGGACATATTTGCAGCCGAATGTCAGGCCATCCGGCAACAGTATGCTTTGATCTGTCCTTTTATAATTTTTATTTACTTTTAAGGAAATTAAGCGTGGGTTTACATTAGCTAGCTACTATTATTATCTTTTTGATCTAATTTTTAAATTTCTATTGACAATTATTTTTATAGTTAATTCAGTTTTAGTGCCAATATTATAATTACATTATTTTTTAATAATTAGTTATAATAGTTTCAACTAAATAGCTTAATAATAATAAAAAATAATTTTATGAGAAAAACTTACAACTGATTATTTTGGAAAGATATTATTTAATACTTTTACTTTCTTTAACAGCGCATGTTCAAGCTGTCAACTTCCCTCATTACCCATTTCTTTATTACTTAAAAAAAGTTTTGTGTTGCGACAACAGAAAACTTGTTCTTGCTGGTTGCTACTAACATAACTGAAAATACATAGTACATTATTTTCTTGAAAAAAATAAATAAAACTGATTGTACATATAGGAAAAAGTTGTTATTAATGTGTTTAACTTCCCTAATTTTCCAGACTTCATTCTATGCATCACTTTACGTTATAAAAACAAATTTTGTGTTGTGACAACATAAACTTATTTTTTTCTTGCTATTAACATACAGTAAAAAGATATATTTTTTAATGAGTCATTCTACATTTAATTGTGTCTGTTGCTTATATATCAAGGTATTTAGTGTATGCATAGTTATAGTCATAAATGTAGAGTTTTGAAAATTATTGGTAAGTCTCAACTTAAATATAACTTTTTTATCACACAAATACTCGTATCTGAGCGTAATAGAGATCCATTACCAATTTAATGTCGCATTTTGAATTTTCTTTTGAAGAAATTATACAGAATCTTATATTGTTAAATAAATCACAAGTTTAAATAAAAATGTAAGCATTCGAACATACAGTCCCTTTTCTTTTTGCGGGCCATGGGAAACTTATTTTCTGGATGACCCTCATATATAAATCGTGATTTTAATTCGACTGATATTTCTTAGAAATGTCGCCGAATAAATGTGGAACTAATAAAATTATATAATTAAGTTTGATGCGTGTTGTGCGAAAATAAAATATCTAATACAGAAAACTCGCGTTTCATTTTTATTTATTTAGTTTTCAGAAAAACATCCAGTGAACAATAAGAAAAAGAAAATTAATATATTAAAAAATATATAAAGAAGATTTTATTTAATTTATTGTGCACTAAAAAGTGCACTAAAGTTCACTTTACTCAGCCAGAATAGAAAAAGTATTTCTGAATATGACATAGGACTAAAAATAAAAGCTTGGGGCTCTCTGAAAACATTGAACATTATGAATACAAATGAATTAACAGAAATTACAACCAACTGACCATGCAGTTTACTGTTTTGTCTAAATTAACTTGACTGATTCTTGAACAAAGTTGTTGCCAAAGTCTCTTACAAAGATTTGCGTCAAGCAAATCAACTAATCGTGCAGTTCATTGTTTTCTGAGCGCCCTAGCTTTTATTTTTAGTCATATGTCAAGTAAAGAAATGCTTTTCTTATTCTGGTTGAAATTAAAAAAAAAAATTTTTAGTGCACTTTAAATTAAATAAAACCTTTTTTATATATAAAAAAATTTGTATATTTATTTTAGGAATGTGCTTCTATCAACCCCTTAATTCTCGCTCCCGTGATATTCACGGGCTGTGTCTTTTATTCAGATTGTTTAACTCCCACTAGTTTTATAAAATAGTGTAATTGGGTTTATTATGGCATCATTTTACCTGTCATTGAGTAAACTGAATATTTCTTTTTCAAAAAAGTGCTGCCAATAAGCAATTTGAATTTTTAAACCGTAATTTAATGCGACCGTTAAGGGATTAAGGCACCTACCTTCTTCTTGAAAGAATTGAGTGTACTTCTTGATATAGAGGTGCAATCTTTACGTGTCTCGTCAGACGAGATCCACTTGGATATCATGTTCTCAAACTTATCAGCACTGGAAAAAGAAGATTGAAATTACTTAAATAGTAACTTATCTAAATTACTCATAGTTCTAGTGCTGTAAAGCAGTGGTATTCAACGACGCCCTTTCGAATGTTCCCTGCTACTAGCTTTTTTTAAATGATAAAAATTCCTTTTTAAGAATGCTTTCTTTAAAAATGAATAATACTACTTTAATTTTTTTTAATTATTACTATACACACAATTGAGATCTTTCGACCCTTCTCCTACAAAAACTTTTGAGATAGACCTCCTCTCAGATAAATGTAATTCTAAATTTACATTGTTAAAAATTTGCATTCAATGTTGAACCAATATATGGCGTAAAATAATGGAAAGTACAGAAATAAGGTATTTCTTAATTTTCAAAGCTCCATTTCATGGTGTGTCCTTGGAAAATACACTGAGTTGAGCCACGTTTTGGTACTAAGTTGGACCACTTTTTGGTGCTACTCATCAACTAATCAGAACAGCATGTCTACGACGATTTTATGAGATAATAGAAAAAATTACATTTTCGTCCAAATTTTTTCAATTAAAAGAAACGGATTATTTATGGAACGAAAGAGTAAGTCTTATTTAATTTTAATCTCTTATTACTGAAGATTTTGCATCCTATGAATATGAATTAAATAGATTTTATGCTTTATAGAAAAAGATTGATCTCGCTTTTATAGTTTAATGTTAAATTCCTGATTTCACGAGCGACCACCTGTTATATTTCTTCTTCATGTAACTGTTTGGAATATAATTGTTTAACAATTAAATAAAAACAATACTTAATCAAGGCTTAATTTGTTTGCCCAGGTAGCACAAAGATATATGCCGATGTCCTACCTAATATGCGCCAATATTTCGAAAGTTGCTGAATGTTGTACGTTAAATTTACAACATCTGCCGATATTCTCAGGTATAATCTAAAATTCGTTTTCAAAAGAAAGCATTCAAACGAGTTTTTTGTATTACTTATAACATTATAATACAGAAAAGTATTCTAAATAATAAAATGTAATAAGTTTGCTATTTTTAGAAAACTTGATTTTTTATTTCCTTAATATTTGGTTCACATTGGCCAATGTTGCAAAAATTACTATTTTACTATTACATTACAACATTCTATTATTCTATTGTATTACTATTACAACATTCAGGGATATCTATCAACGTTCGTAAAAACAATATCATTTTTCTCACGTTTCAATACATCTAATTCTCTGCCGACAATTCTGTTGAAATTCTCTGTCGGGAATATCTGTCGACATTCAGCATATCTGACGAAGTTTGTAATTTTGACCAAAGTGGAAGGAAAATTCTGAAGGACCGCCCATTTCTATTTTCTATAGTTTTTGTTGAAGAGTATTTGCTGGGGACGTCTGTCATGAAATTTGTGCAAAAATTTTCTGTATGAATCGAATGTATAGTTTATGAAGAAAATAAATCCTTTGAAAAGATTTATCTAGAAATCTATATAGATTACTATAGAATATTTTGTTTAGAGCAATTTATATATAAATTTATAGATTATAATAGAAAATTTTCTTAAGAAGCATTTCATATTAAAATCTATTGATAGTGCTAAAGAGAAACTTTATAAAGGAATCTGCAATCATTATTCTTGAATTATTTATATTAAAAAAGTAATGTAGAGCGAATAACGATATTAAAATATAAAATTTGTTAGTTTTATATTAAAAAAAATAATAAAGATATTTTTAATACAAAATAAGGTTATTAGATGAAAAGAAAATCAGTTTATGTAACTTTTAAATGGATACTAGTTTATCTTTTTAAAATGCTTTCGAATTTCCGTATTTTATTTTTTATTGTTGAAAGAATACAACTATAGTTTCAGAAGTAGGTCATTAGTTTTTAATTAGACATTATTAATCTAATTAATAATAATAATTATTATATGTATGTATAATAAATAATAAAAATAAGTTTATATGGTTTATTTATATTCGCGTTAACTTGTATGTAATGCGTCAATTTTTAAAGGAATATACACATATTTATGACTTAAAATTAATACAAAAATATAGTTTTAAATTCTTAAAAAGAAAAATTCAAAATAATGGGATTGTTAAAACCTTTCTTTTCAGTTTTGTGCAAGTGGAATACATGATTTTTAAGGTAGCAAGCTTTAAAATTTCTTACTTTCTCTAAATTTCTTACCAGCATTAAAATAATTTGGTAAAAAATTTCTAAAAAACTTAATAGTAAAAAGTTAATAATAAATCTTTGTTACAAGAACGTAAAAAAAAAAAAAATAAAATAAAAAAAAAAATAAATAAATAAATAAATAAAATAAAATAAAATCATTTTGTTGGAAATAGTACGAAAGAATTAAATCACAATTTTGTCAAACATTTTTTCACCCACTAACAGAAAAATCTACTCCTACTATATTTTACTAAAAGCTTCTTATAAACATATTTTTCCGTTAAGTGCTGCTAAGCTTCCTGTCATACTCTTCTTGCCAGGGATGTTTTTCGTTTTGTTACATAGCAAAACTAGCCATAAATCTCGAGGTTTACTTTCACCACGTCTACAAATCGCAGTTGCTTGGGGTACGAAAAACAAAGTTATTTAATTTAAAAAAAAACTATGTTTATCTGCCTGCATCTTTTGGTGCGATGTTGAACCAACTTTCGATGTTTAACATTTCACCAATTTATGGTTCAACATTTGACCTATTTATGGTTCTACATTTCACCAATTTATGGTTCTACAGTTCACCAATTTATTGTTCAACGTTTCATCAATTTATGGTTCAACCTTAGAACCAAATATTGGAACAATGTTTCACCATCTTATAATGCTAGCTAGTGCAGCACCAAAATTTTGAATAGTGTATATGGTTTGTATTTTTCTGCAAATTATTTTTACACGGAGCTCCTGCATCATAGGGACCTGATAGGTCTGCCATTGTGATGTGTATGGTATAAGACGTGTGTGTATCCCTATCACTATTACAGGGCAATAATATTGTCGTATACTTTAATACATGAATAATGGCGACGTTCGTTGCTTGTCTCCAGCTAAGGTGCACCCTTGGTTACTGAAAGGTTGGAGAAGTCTGCTGTAAAGTATCCTAACGTGCACAACATCCAGGAGCGTAGCCACAGATATTTTTTCGGGGGGAGAACTCGAAAATTTCTCAACTTGAAACAAATTGCTCCAATTTTTGACTAAAATGATATGCACAACGTGTGTAATAATTATAATGATACTTTTGCATAAAACATTCCTTTCCAAAGAAAAATTCTGAAACTGAAAACTTAAAAATTCTAATTATGGGTTTGTTTACTAAAAAAATAAATACTCTTTTTACTTTCTTCTATCTTTACAAGAAGAAAGTATTGGATTCGTGAAGAAATTCGACTTCCGGTTTTAGACTGATTTATACGTTTTAGTAAGTCCTGAACACGATTCGACTGTTTTTAGAAAATATCTGTCTGTCTATATGTGATACAAATTTTGTGGGCGCTCTAACACAAGAACTAATGCACGAAATTCAATAAAACTTTAGAGATTCACTTATACAGTCGAACCTCGTTAACGCGAACACTCAAGGGGAAACTTTTTTGTTCGTATTAAAAGTAGTTCGTGTTAAAAGTAGTTCGTGTAACTTAACTACATTACATACAACTGCACGAGGCAATCGGAAACAGTTCGTGTTAACGAGGTTTGACTGTACCTTGATAAAAATTGGTGCTGATTTGTTTTTGGTGTAAACCGTCCAACAGGTGGCACTGCTATGCGGCATTTTTCATGATTTACATGATTTTAGCGATAATTATATCCAAAAACTATTGCATGGAATTTGATCAAACGTCATATTCTGTTAAACCTTGACATAATTTGATGCATATTAGCTTTTTATGTGTATCATATAGCAGGTGGCGCTGTTATGCAGCATTTTTCACGATTTTGCGATAGCTGCATCTCAAAAACTAATGCACGGAATTTAGTCAAACTTCATATTCCACATAAGTAGCACTTCCACATAAGTAGCACTTCCACATAAATAGATCCTTATTAAGCTTGGGTCTATACTGTCCAAAGCTATTGCTTTTGTGCACTTTGAGTAAGGAATTTTGGTTGGATACATCTAAGAGGCTGGGTGCCAAAATGCAATGATTTGTTTGAAAAATGCTATGCTTATATCTCCTTTTTAAATGCACACAATTCAACAAATTGATACCTTTAGAGTTTGTTATTATAGGCAAAGAATTGTCATTTAATTTTGGCACTGTGATTGCAAATTTTGAGGCATTAACATGTATGGAGTAGAAGAAAATTTTGGGATTGGCACATCCTAATATTTTTCACTTAATATTAATTCTTGTGGTCTTCAAAGAAGCCCACCTGTTAATAACATCGCTTAGTTTAATAAAATTCTCTATTTCACTGTCATATTTTAAAAGCATCAGGCTTTCAAGTCTATCATCCCTCACATTGTAGCTTGCAATATATATTTTTTAAATTCTTATTTGACTAAAGATTCTTTCATTAGATGAAATGCCATAAAGATAAGCTGCTGTGAATGTTAAGGTACGAGTATATAGTTTCACGGCGTGATTCAAATAGTCTTTGAATTTCATGGCATGAGTAAAAGGTTTGTTAAGTGAGTTGGGATTTGGTTTATTTCTATTTGACTCTGCAAGTCATGTACATCCGGTTTTTCATATCCAGGTGGAAACATTATTAATTTTTCCCTTGCACAATTGTAATTTAAATATGGACTGCATTGCTGCAATATTCTCTTGATATAGGGAACATCGTCATTTAAACCCATTACTAAATTCCCGAAATTTTCTTGTATTTCTTATAATTCTTTACTGTAAAACTTATGTGTATCAATGCCCATTGCTGTGCTATTATTTTTATCTATTGCTTTTGGTGAAACCGTTTTCCTACGGTGCTTTCGGAACTCAGATTCTCCAGTCACATCCCAATATTCATAATTATCTGTGAGCTTGCCTGTAAGGAAAACTTTATTTCTTCAAAATTTTATTCAAGTGCAACGTGTCAGTGTTACATGTGCATGTCGATTTTTTCTTCAGTTGATGGACTGCTTTCATGGTCATATTTCTGTTCCTTTTTACCTTTTTCATCCTCGAATGGATTTTTAGATGCTCCAAAATCTTGCACGAAAACTCTTTTCCTATTATGAAGGATTTCTTCGTCCTGAGATTTATAGTAATTTTTTAGAACAGCTTTAAACACAGAACACTGGACTTTTGGTTTAAAATTTTATAAACACATATAAATATAAACGAACAGGACTGATATATATCTCCGCACACAAATAAAAGTAAAATGTGACAAATTTACCTAAACTAACGACTTCTTATATTCACATTTGCTCATATAACGCTTTTTACTTGACAGCGAAGGGTTAACTAATTTTTGCGGCAAAAAAAAAAACGCGAGAATGAGTAAAATATTGTCCAAAAATCGCAAAATTAGTCAAAAAAGTTGTGAAAACTCATCAAATCTTCTTGCCCATAACTGTGTTTCAAGTAGGTTACAACATTCCTTTCTGTTGTGCTACAAGTGATCTCCAATTTTCAAAAGAAGCTGCCCTTTGGATTAAAATAGCTGGATTCTCTTTTGGGAGGAGAAGGGGAGGTAGGGTGAAATTTTTGAGAAAGGAACAAAGTTTTGGAGGAAATAAAGGAACTGGTTAGTCAGTTATTGGTGGACAGGAGTAGAGAAATTTAGGTCTGGTAGATGTACAATATTTTTGTAGAACTGAAAAATACAATGATAGATTGAGTGTAGCTGATTTCTTTTTGTATTTCTTTTGATAATTTAACTTGTTTACTGTTGCAGTACTTAAAATAATCACCAAAACAATAAAAATTTCGTAATTTTTTTACTATTACTTTTAAAAAAGAAAATGTCTCAAAAATAAAAAATTTCCCAACTCTAAGCTCAAATTTCCCAACTTCACATATATTGGGGGGGGGGGGGAGGCTCCCCCCCCATACCCCCCCATGGCGACGCCCCTGACAACATCTTTCACAAATATTCATGTAATTTTAACTATACTGAACGGTATACAGAATAATTTTATCGCGTTTAAAGCAATAAAACTGTAATAACAATAAAGTTAGCAATCAATACTACATTAATTATACCTTTCTTTATGAAGAGGTTCACCCACAGAGGACAATACTGTAAGATCTTTGAATTGGATGCGGAATTTTCGAAGCAAAGCAGCAAGGCTGAAAAATAAATGAAAGTATCCTAATAAAAAAAAATAAACCCTTAAATATACATGCATCATTTATGCTCATATCACAAGAAAACAGTAACTTTAAAACAACTGCTTAAAATTACACGGGGTGAATATAAATGAATATTCCAACTTTACAGGGCTGTTAAAAGAAAACAAAGAAAAGTACAACCTTATTGTTCATCGGAAATAAAAAATAACAGTTCAAAGTTTAAATTCAACACAGTTAGAAATGTTCAATGTGAGCCCCTCCAGAAACACGACGATATCGAGGCGGTACGATAATTCATACCACACTTTTCTCAGCATGATTTTTTTTTTTTTTTTTTTTTTTTTTGAATGTACGTCCTTATCAAAGGTCAGGTGTTTGTTCAACCGCTACCAACTGATGTTGAAAAACTTAGGACATGCATATCTGCAGCCATTCACACCGGACATGCTGAAAAAAGTGGAAAATTATTGTAAAAAAATCATGCTGACATGCTGTAAAAGTCAAAAGTGGTGTAAAAATCATGCTGTAAAAGAATCATGTGTGAGATGAGTTGTCGTACCACCTCGATATCGTTCGTGTTTGTGGAGGGGTTCACACTGAACACTGTGTTCAATTTAAACTTTCAATTGTTATTTTTCATTTCCGATGAACACCAGGGTTTTACTTTTTTCTTCTTCTTTTAATAGCCCTGTAATGTTGGAATATTAATTTATTTATCACCCTGTATTTTGAAACGAAAATTATTTTTCTGCTTGGGTAATATTTTATGAATTGATTTGGTCCAAAAAAATATTCCTTTCGTTTGTGCTTTTTAATTGCGTGACACAAGTACAGTTTCTAATCTCAGTATAGCGTGTTGGAGGTTTGGGAAGAAAAAAATCACTTCAACACGCTCGTTCCTGTGTAAAATATAACTTAGGTTCATTATGTTTCATTCCAGCATACGAATTAAGTAGGTTTTAGATTCAGTTACCTAAGAATCTGCAGCAAGTATAACCGTATCAAGACAGTTTAGTTGAAATCAAGGGGTATGGAAGGGCTAAGTTCAGGAGGTGAAGGCTATTCTAATAAAGATAATTAGTTTAAAGTGACATGAGCGTTATTCTAAGACTATTAATTTCTGTCTTCAAAGTTAGATATTTTATCGCTGAATAAATAACTCTATACAAAAAGAAGTACTATAAATATTGATTTTATTACAAACTAGCAAATCTTCCGATCAAGAGCCTCAATATTAGCTCTCTGAATTGCATTTTCATTTCAAAATCATTTTATTTAAAATTTTGAAAACTTTCAATCCGCCTCATTTCTTTCATATAAGTATGACTGCAAATATGATGTTAAAAGAAATTTTAAAAAAATTAGCTTTTATGAATTGCAATGGCAAATATGATGACTTACACTGATAATCTAAGACTTTTTATTTTCTGTAAAAATGTTTTATTATATGGAGGTTGGGGTGCCCTGGCCCCCATCGACCCCCCTGTTGTCCCATAATTTAATAACCGTAACTCTCTGCAATTTTCAATACATTAGACCTTCTATCCGAAGTAATTAAAATATTGATTTCATAGCGATTAATAATAATAATAATAATTAAACACTTAACTGGCCTTTAACTTTTCCAATTATATTTAGTTTAACAAAACTATTTGCAATTTTATTTGTATATGTAAGCCAAATTGACATAAAAAATTTTGGGGATTTGAATTGATAGGGAATGCGCATGGGACATTTTATAAAGTTCATCATAACGCTTAAAATGTTGAGAAAAATTCCTTATTTTTCTCTCCCTAATTTTTTTTTAATTTCTTGTGTGATAAATATATGTCATTGTTTATATATGCGATCTTGAATAATATTTAAAGCACAATTAAAAAAAAAGAGTTTGAAGGTGATTATTCCCTTAAAACATTTTACAAACATCCTGCACACAGTAAAACTAAAACGTGATCTATTGGATCGTTCGGAAAGTTATGTCCGTTCTGGAAAATCATTTCGCACCGGAAAATTCTATCATTTAATTATTAGACATTGATTCCGATATCTAATGTCTAATAATTACTGGACATAATTTTCCGGTACGAATTGATTTTCCCGAACGGACACGACTTTCCGTACGACCTAATAGAATAAATTATGATAAAGCCAAATATAGACAAGCCAATTTTCTCAGTAGTTTCTTATTTTTTTTTTTTTTTTTTTTTTTTTTGGCAGATAAAACTAAAGAAAAATTCTTACCTACCGCATTGCTTTGCGGAAAAAGACTTCGTTTTAATTGAAATATGTGTAGTAAAGTATCCCTCAATTAAATTTGAAAATCGCATACTATTTTTAATTCAGCACTTACAATCCTCGATTTTTCCCAGCAATACTTTTTTAATTAGGGATGAGATTTCCACCTTTTTGCACACCAGTATTCTATTAGAGAAATTGTTACATTGTTTAATCGTAATATTTTTGCGATGTAACAGAACAACATTTTCACAAGGAATATACTGGTGTGCAAAAAAGCGAAAATTTCATCCCTGTTTAATTTATAAGTTAGGTAATATTACTATATTATATATTATTGTTGTGTAATATTACTAATTAAATATCTTCTATTGTTAATTGTTCAAAGCAATATGTATCATTAAGTTTATTAAACCAAGATTTATTACACCGTATTATATATTCGTATATTTTAGGTCAGGACGCGAAATTTCGTCTAAAGGCAGTTGTGAGACTAAAAATACTGATCGCCACAATTTTACTACCAGTTGAAAATCCTTTATTCATTTCTTGAAGATGTAATTTGGAGCTCTTTTTTTCAATTTCTACTAATTTATTGCAGCTTACTAATCAGTAATAATTATTAGATTTATACAAGCACAACAGGCTAGAGGCACACGACGCTTCCTAGATATCTATTCAAATAGGACAATAAAATGAATTTCTCGGAAGTAGCTCGATCAATTATAATGAAATTGGCGACAAACATAGATCTTAGTAAATCTAAGGTAATAACGTATCCCGATTTTTGGAAATCAATCTGTGGCCAGAGTAAATAAAGGTCAAAGTTCTAATGTAAATCTCATGGGCGATTTCGATTAGCCTATTCTATCACAATAATTCACGTCGTAATAATGCGTGAATAGATGCTAATGAATTTAAAATGTGGTGAAGTAGTATTATACTACATTGAAAAAAAATGTTGATTTTACAATATAATACTGGCAGCTGGGGTGCCTATTTTGTTTGATTTTAAAAAAAATGTTGGTTGAACAGCTGAATAAAGGAATTTATATGTAAACTTGTTAAAGTTTGAAGAGCTTAAGTTCATTTTTATGTAATTATAATTATATGTCATTTTCTTGGCATATGTATGTCAGGATAATGACAATTTCATTCTACAACATTTTTCACATTCTTGTTTTTTTTTTTTTTTTTTTTTTTTTTTTAGATCTAACATTTTAATTTTGTTTAAAGGAACATGTTTTCTCTATAGTACCTCAAATTCAGTGTAATGTCCAGTTTTATTTGTAATTTATAGAAGCCAGGAAAATGACATAATAAAAGCCTACTCAATTTTTACAAAGCCTTTAAACACATTATTTTCAAAGAAATATCTAAAAGATCTTGCTGGCAGCAATGATTTTACTACTTCTGACTTGAACTATGTCAAGAACAAGAAGAATTACTCTGCGGCGACATCTTTATACCTCATAAAGAACTAAAATGAGCAGGCCAGGACAATGACATTCATGTTCTGTGACAATCATATTTTAATTATGGAAAATTATTTGTAAAATACAGAACTTGTTACCTTCCACATATATGTGCTATATAAAGTATAATTAGAAATAAAAAAAATAAAACTAGGAAAAGATATTTGTGCGTGATAGCAGAAAGCCTTTTACTTTGCACATATCACAGTGTGACATGCCAGGAAAATGACAATCTGAAATTTTAAGACTTTTAATGACTTTATTTTTGTGTTATTATGAATATAATATCTCTTGAAAATACTTCTAAGAATATTTTTTATTAAAATGTAAAAAAGAAAATTGCATTATGTAACATTACACAGAAATTTTACTATGCGGACTGCAATTTTCATATTTTGTGATATTGACCCTTATAACCTATAACTTAACAGCAGTAAATAGTAAACATAGCAAGTAATGTACCGTTAAGCAGTAATATACTATTTAATTCGTTTATACAACGGTATATTACTGCTTAATTTACGGTTATAAACCGGCAGCCCAGCTTCCAGTATTATACTGTAAAATCAACAATTTGTTTTTACAGTGTAGGAATTATGCATACATAAAGTTTTGAATTTCTAATATTAATTTATTTTTAATCATTTCAAAACAACCTGCAATGCGAGTACGTTTTTTAACTCTAAAAATTACTTGTCGAGGTGTACCTTGAATTCGTACCTTCTAAATATCAATTTCTATTAACATTTTTATGGGTTACTATGGCTTTTTTTTAAATATTATTTTCATAGGGATAGAATTTTTGGAAGGGATTTGTTACCGCCGGTCACCGATTTTGTTTTGGATAATCGGTTAAAAAAACGTCACCCAATTTTGTCAACAAACACTTCAATAGCTACCTAGTTTTAAAGTTTAGTAGAGAAGTAGATGATGGATAATTTTAGGGCTGCTCCTGGTGGTGCTCTATAGATCTCTTTATTAACCCCTTAACGCTCGAATTAAATTACGTTTGAATAATTCAAATTGCTTATTGGCACCACTTTTATGAAAAAGAAATATTCACCTTATTTAATGACAGTAAAAACGATAAGAAAGTATACCCAATTTCACTATTTTATAAAACTGGTGGGAATCGAACAATTTGAGTAAAAGACACAGCCCGTGAATATGACGGGAGCGAGAATTAAGGGGTTAAGGAATAAGATCAGGAGTCAGCAGCGGACACTGTGTTCTCGATCCGACCTCTTAAGTGTGGGGGAAGACTTGGAGCAAAGTCCAAAACGGAAGAAGTCACTGATGAATCCTGTCCTCCAAGTGGTCCCGCGGGTTACTAGAGTCCATGTTGGTCTACGCAGATCCATCCCAGTAACCAGTTAGTGGAATCTCGCCTGTTCCACCTCCCCGTCTCCTGGTATTCCTCAATCGGCTCTTTTGGTGTGGTTGTGATTTCTAAGCCAAGTTACGCTTACGGGTGAAATATTCTTGACCCAACCACGTTGGTAGTAGTGTTGCCAGGTGTACTGATTTGCGCGGAACGTCCAGATTTTCAGAGGGTTCCAAGACCCGTCCCTCGGAATTTCCGCACTGGATACCTAAACTCCCGATTTTTCATTATGCACTAATTCTTTTCATTTTTGCATAGTACTATGCTATTCATCTACATCGAGTGGAACTTAATGCAGTGAAACATGTAAAAACAGAACCTGTTTATCACGAAAAAAAATTATGATTTCAGAGTAACGAATACTGTATAAATCTATAAGGGATGCCCAAATGAAAGGTGGACACAGAGTGTAGAAGTAAGTATTTTATTACAATTCTAAAAATAATCACCGTATTTATTGAGGCATTTGTCCCATCGTGTCACTAGTAGGTCTATAGCCCTAGCGTAGAACTCTCGGGGCTGATCAAGGAAGAACGTTTGTACCCTAATATCCTTCACTTCGTCGTTCGAAGTAAAGGATTGTGTGCACTGACCCTTTATTCAACTTCGTTTTTTCCGAGATTCCACGGGTCGTCTCTCGTCTGTCATTTCTAACCATCTCATCGACAACGATGACTGATGTATCGGTGATCCTGGCCTGGTCTCAGTTCATCCTTGCTATATGTCTGCATTCTCTGAAACTCTTGCATCAGTTGTTCACAGCTGTACGGCCTAAATAGTGCTCACTATAAACATGCTTCAGTGTCTGCGTTTGTTGCCCCTTCAGCCACCAAAAAACGCACTACACCTCGCTGCTCGCTACACTCAGCTGTAATAGGCATATTAATGCGCCTCGCTAGCCTGTTACCTAGTGTTGATGGTTATGTTGAACATCTTTTACTTTAAAACTGTTGGAAAGAATTCGAAATGTGTTTTCCGTCCTCGCGTTTGTGAGGTATGCAACAGGTGTCGCCACTATCCAGCAGTGTTTTCAAACAATTCCAAAAGACTAAAACTTTACCTTAATAATCAGATCTTCGTTTCCTTTCGGATAGAGGGCAGCACTACAAGACTTTCAAAGACACCAAGAACTGGATATCTTAATTTGAACCCATCACGAACAATAACTTTTTAGAAAAGGTCAACAACATTTCTTTGTAAAATTAAAACTGTTGAACTAGAACGCCGTGTTCGTACTTTTGAAGCCCTTTTTCTATCAGATCTGGGTGTTGCCTGTGCGCGATGAGGATGCATAATTTTTTTTGTCCTCCTTTTGTATTCATTTTGTAGGAAGCAATGTTTAGCTCCTGAAAAATACAATTAATTCCTAACCCAGAGCACCTTAAATTGTATATTATATTAAATAACCAAGAGTTTGTATCATCTATTACTCATTTGTATTTGTATTAAAATTTAGATAGCTTTTCAACAATGCAAGTCTCCGTCATTACAAGCCCTTCACCAATCACCACATTCTTTTAATAAAATTTACGATTTCTAGTTTTTCACTGGATACAACGAAAGCGGTGAATTTCCGAAGTGCTAGCATCTACGCCCATTACAGGTAAGAAGAATATTATTCTCTTACATATATATATATATATTAAATTAAAATTAATTATAAAGAATAATATATAAAAGGCCTTTATATAGAACTCACCCCCACCAATAAAAACAAATGCACGGTGTCATGTTATTGTGATTTTTTTCATTGTCTGTGTTTGTCTGATTTGCATAAAACGTCTCAGTATGAGGTGTAAGCGTCCTCTTTCGGTTACTTTTAGAATAATTTTTTGTATACATGGAAAAAAAAATCCAACGTGTCTCAGATCATATTCGCGCAAACCGAAATTTTTTTCTGAACATTACTTCTTTTATTATGAATTTTTTAGGTTTGCACGAACGTATGATGCACCCCGTATATATGGGTGTCTGCGCGCTTGAGCAATGCAATAAAATGACTTACTTTAATTGTTCGTCGCTTATCACCGAATCATCTTGAGCAACTGAAAACACTCTCAGTTTACAATCTTTGAAGCGGTTTCGGGTAGTCAAAATATAAGGCAAGAGAAGAGTTAAACCTAAAACGAAAATGAAAAATAATGATTTAGACTTTTGCTGATATTAAAAATCTGATGAAGGGAAAATACAAAATATTTTTTTTTTCAGTAAAAATGATCTGAGAAGCAACCAATTTTTGAGCAAATAATGTGTTATATATATCTCTCTGTTTGTTTTGTGAATATAAGAATAAAAAATTGCTTAACATAATTAAAAATAAGATATAAATGTCCATCAATCTGGGTTACTGTTTTATGGAATTATTTTTAAAAAAAATAATGCAAGGTAGGGTATTCCCAAAAGGATACCCTAACTTTGAAATCGATGATTCATTAGCAACAATTAGTATAAAGGAGAAATGTAAGTGATGTAAGGTAGCTAGAAAATGTTGTATACAGTTGCTTGGAAATATTTCAAGTTTTATCCGACAGATGGCGATGTACTTCCTTCCGTCCACTCTCGCAGATCATTATAACTATCATATACAGGGTATTTCATAGATGACTGCTTAAGTTTAAAATTTAATATTTTATTTATTATACTTAATAATTATAAACATGAAATCTGTGACACGTCTATAAGATAATTCATAAATTTTGTACATAGCAATTTAAAAATTAGTTCAATTTTCCGTGCTGTACGGTGCCTCAAAATGTAAGAATGCTGAAAAGGACATGTAAAATTGCATAGGGTCTCCATTCTTTTTACTTTCTGGTTTTTGTGTCTGGTTCCTCCTTCTAGTTTACTTTCTAGTTACCGTAATTTCCGGCGTATAATCCGCGGACAAATCAATCTGGGTGCAAAGAATTCTCTTTGGACCCAGAAATTTTATTTAGTAAATGGTTACAAATACTTACGGTGATCTAATAAGTAACATTTCTTTTAAAGAATTTTCTGGGTCGAAAAATGGTTGTTTGATCCGCGGATTATACGCCAGAAATTAAGCTCATTCCTAAGATTTAATAATACTACAAAATAAATAAATAAATAAAAGACAAAAATACTGGATTTTATTAAACATAACTTTCTAATGCATGAATTATCTTCGATTGGGTAAAAAACACATATTATAGTTGAAATAGATTTAAAAGGGATTATCAAGAACAATTGATTTTGTTTTTTAAATCTTACGTTTATTACAAAATTACAGAACGAGACTGATATATCGTCTACAGGCACTACAAAATTGTTATTCAGATAAATAGATTTTTGTGTAAATTTATTCTTTAAACAATTTACCACAAAGTTAAAAGTCTCTGTGGTCATGTTTTTTCTGCCAGTGTTGAATTTAGTTGAGGACGAGATCCCCTCAGAGTATCGAAATGTCTCCTCTGGAAGATTTGGTATTTTATGCTTATTAACCCCTTGGGGACGAGCGACGGTATACATGCCGTGTAAGGTGCTCAGAATCCGTGATTATTCTTACAAGTAAATTTTTATTGTAAATTTTGCCTTATTTAATCCGAGCTTTTTCACGATTCAATTAGACAAAAAATTCTGTTTTGAAAATCGGTGATAAAACATTAAAAATTCGGTAAAAGACGCTCGTCCTGAAAGGGTTAATCCTCTCGCTGCACAATTCGAGATTTTATCGGGATGCATTTTTCCCTCCTAATTAACCCTCCTTGATTATTCCCACCAGTTATATTTTTTATTGTAAATTTTGCCTTTAATCGGAGCATTTTCGCGATTAAATTAGATAACAAATTTTGTTTTGAAAAACCGGTGACAGAAGAATAAAAATTCTATAAATACACAATTTTTGAAGCTATTTTGGTAAAAAAATACGCAGCGAGAGGGTTAATAAAGATCTTCCCCATCGAAATTGCACATGAACTGCTCCCAAAAGGTGCAGAAATCTCTTCTGGTGAAAATGTCTCGATTTAATAATGGTTTCTTTGGTCGAAGAGTAGAAAGTACATTTCATAATTTTTTTTTTCTTGCAGAGCAGAAAAATAAAATTAAACGCGAATTTTTCAATTGAATATCCAAAAAGAAAATGATTTTACTATTTATTTCTATGTTTCACACTCAATATGCAATTTTATATGAAATTTATAGATGGTGCAAGGATAAAAAATAAAAATAACAGGCGCTGGGGAGGGGGGGGGGGAGGGTGTATTTCAACGCAGCCACATAAGAAGTTGTCGTGCATGACAGGGTTAAATTACTATCTCATTTATGTTTAAAGTGTCTTTTTATGGATAATCGCCAAAAGTGCTGTTATGAGAATGGCCAAAAGCAAATTAATGAATCTATTCGGCACAAAGGTATGAAATGTTAAAGGTATATATACATCAATGCAAAAACCCTTGACGGGTTAAAAGTTTCTGACGCAGCACTTTATCTTATGCTCTAAGAATTTTAAATATGGAACTTAAAAATACTGATATCAAATTTTGAGTGACGTTATGCTATTTCTTAAAAAATATATTTGTATTTATTTTATCATTTTATTTTTGTTTTATTTATAATCGCATGTGCAAAAGTTATGTTCAACATGAAAAGCTGCATAAAATTTTATTCCCTGTTGCTTTATCATTTACATCTCTCATAAATTCAAAATATGAGTTTTAAAAGATATGATATAAAATTTAAGTGACGCCTTGATGTGACTTTAAAAGGTTTGTTTTAAAATTCAATTTAAATTATTTTTGACTTGATTAAAAGATTTTTTTACATCTACACAATACTTTTAATTTTCCAATTCACTGTTAAATATATCACTTTCATTGAATCTATACTATGCATTGAAATGTATTTATTTCAATAAATTGATTTATCTTTTGTGTCACGCTATTCAAAATTGTGAGTAAGATTTATGTAAATGGTTTATTTGCGTCAAACTATCCTTTTTCATACATTTCATGTAGTTTGGACACAATGACGCAAAGAAACCATTTACATAAATCTTACTCACAATTTTGAATAGCGTGACACAAAAGATAAATTAATTTATTGAAATAAATACATTTCAATGCATAGTATAGATTCAATGAAAGTGATATATTTAACAGTGAAATGGAAAATTAAAAGTATTGTGTAGATGTAAAAAAATATTTTAATCAAGTCAAAAATAATTTAAATTGAATTTTAAAACAAACCTTTTAAAGTCACATCAAGGCGTCACTTAAATTTTATATCATATCTTTTAAAACTCATATTTTGAATTTATGAGAGATGTAAATGATAAAGCAACAGCGAATAAAATTTTATGCAGCTTTTCATGTTGAACATAACTTTTGCACATGCGATTATAAATAAAACAAAAATAAAATGATAAAATAAATACAAATATATTTTTTAAGAAATAGCATAACGTCACTCAAAATTTGATATCAGTATTTTTAAGTTCCATATTTAAAATTCTTAGAGCATAAGATAAAGTGCTGCGTCAGAAACTTTTAACCCGTCAAGGGTTTTTGCATTGATATCATTACTTTTTTGAGGTTAGTGATAAAATGATTAAAAAAAAAGATACTTATGGAATTTAATGCAGATTTAATTTTTACTATTTTATTACAATTTTCCTTATAGCAGTTTGTATATAAAAACAACTGGGTAAGTATAATCGCAGATAGCACAGAGGGTTTCATTTGATATTCCTTTAAAAACACTTTATCCTTAAATTAATAAATCCAAAATGTTAATTTATAATTATTAAATCCTTACATAGATGGTGCACCAATAGTTCCAATTTTCATGGGGCAGGGAACGCACTCTTTTAAACAAACCACCTTCCAATTGAAGTCATCAAAAACCAAGTTGAATAAGCCAGACCCCGTTGTGTTGTTTGACAAACAGCAGTCTCATGTCCCCTCCTTCCCCCTTTTTTCAAAATTTTTCAGACCAGTACCTCAGAATGGAACCGAAATAATTTTTTCTCTTCAGAAATTACGATAAAAAAATAGTATGCAGTACTCATAAATTTACTTTAATGCTATATAGGGTGATTATTAAGTTAATTATAACGTTTGGAATCTGTTGCATTGATGTCCGAAAGGTAGTTTCTGAGTTATGGAAGCTGGACCCATAAGGCGCCATAGAGGGACGAAGCCCGCAAGTGTCTATCATAATTATATCTGCCATGTAGACTAATTGCGATATTTAATCAAAATAGTCCCCCCCCCCCTCCTCATCCCCGGAAATATAACAAATACAAAATGTGTCTTTATAAACCTATCGTCAAATAGGTTTTTATTTCTTTTTCCCTAAAAAAAAACATGATTTTTATATCCGTAACGTAAATAGCGGACGAAGCCCGCTAGTTCCTATCATAATATATATTTTTAATAATTTTATATAGTCTATAATAAAAATCAGACTTAAAATAGTCTAGTTCCATGAGTACTTGTAGTGTCAGTTACATGCTACGATTTTTGGATACCAGTGTTTTAGAACGGGAAAATGTGACTTATTTTATCGGAGATATCTCATTAATTGAATAAGGTGAAGCAAACTTTTTGAAAAAAAGGTGGCCAACAAGCATGGCAGTTATCAGCTATGTGACTTTGTGCTAAAGTCCATTAATTTGATCTGCTTTAAAAAGATTACGGAAGATTGAATTATAGTAGAACCTGGATTAACCGAGCTTCGATTAATCGAGGTTTCTGTTAACTGAGCCGATAACAAAGTCTGATTTTTTTCCTTTTTTGAATGAGCCTTAAAAATAACCACACTCTTTAGCTCACTGTCTGTGCTATACAGGCCCTTCTGCCCCCAAAAGCACTCAACTCCAAAGAAACATTGGACCCTGAGAAGTCAATAGCGAACAATGCTTTGTTTCCAGTGGCTGTGTGAACTTTCGTAAATTTTTCAATTTGCATTTTAAAATTTACTACTGGTAGTTGATTTTCTTTTTAAATTTGTTAAGCTGTGAAACAGAACTTTACATATATTTATTTTTATTATTTAAAAAACGTTCTATATATATTTTTTAAAGAGATGTTAAATTCGCAAGCACGGCGAGTTTTTACACACAGTTTCTATTAACCGAGATTTCCGATTCCGATATACTAACAGTCCCAATTAGCTCGGATAATCGAGGCTGCTCTGTATAATTAAAAAATCAATGGCGATCTTACTGTAAACGGGTTTCCCTTTTACTGAGGGATTTCAAAACCGAATCAGCTGATGTTAGTTGCTGTTTCCGTGCTTGATTAAATAAGATTAGTTAACATTTGAAAATTACCAAATATAAAAGGAACTAAGTCAACAAAGTCTTTGCTTTATGGTATTTTTTCACAACGCTATAAGAAAATGATTTTAAATAAGAGATTTTAAATGTAACGTTTTAAATCTGACATAATTTTCACCAAACTTTCCTTTCTCTTTGTAACATTCAACTGAAAATATTTTTATTATTAGAAAGATAATATTATTATTTGCGCTACCTTAAAATTGGCAACTATAGTTAAAAATATCATCTCGAAATTTGAAATAAATCTCTCATATAAATATATTTTTTAATTTAAACTGTTTTGCATTATGTTTTGCAAACTGTTTTGGCCACTTTGGCCAATATGACGTAATTTCCTCCATTTACGGCTTTTAACACATATCAATGAATTTATTATTTAAAAATTTTCTTTTTCTTTTAATATTCACGTGTAAATATAATTTTTATGACGTAATTTTCAATGTTTTCCTTCTTTTAATGCGTAATCATTTAATTCTAATTTGAAAATAATTGATTATTTTATAATTTTCTTTCATTTTAAGTAAGCATGTGTAAAAAAAAATTTTATGACGTAATGTTTAATATTTTCCTTCTTTTAACACGTTATCATTTAATTCTAATTTAAAAGGATTTTTTTCTGTTTATAATAATCACGTGTGAATAAATTTTTTATTTAAAGGATATATTATTCTTTGCGCTGTTTTAACAATTGGCAACAATTTAAAATAACCTTTTCTAAAATATGTAAAAAATATCTCTTGAAATTCTGAAAATTTTAATTTAAAATTGAAATAAACCGTCAAAAAATTAGGCAAGTTAAAAATAATAAATGCACTCTGCAAACTTCGAGTTTCTATTGAATGATTAAATTGAATGAAAATGATTAAATTCCCATGTATATATTTTTTTTCCTATGAGACTTTTTTAATGAGACGATTTTATCCAGATTTAACATTAAATATCTCTTAAAATAATTCTTCGATTTAAAAACTATCTACTTCAGCGTTTTTATCAAATATTTCTCTATAATACTACGCAATTGCGTCAAAAGATGGCGACACCAGAATTCTGATATGCTTATTATGTAAACTGTAAGTATTGCAAAGTTAAATAAAAACAATTGTCTCGGGGTTATCAAACTTCATTGATATTTATAAATAAAACATTTCAACTAAATTATTTATTATAAAAGAATTATTACATCACAATAGCTTTTATGCAAGGAAAATAATAATTCTAATAATAATAATATTATGGATGTCAGTGATTATATATTGATTGACCGTCATAATAATAAAAAATGATATTATAAAAAGAAGAGCTAAAATGAATTATTTTTTTACGTTTCTGATCGTGTGATTTATATTCAAATAATAATTATTAATGTATATTTTTTGTAAAGTGATTGAAATTAAATATATTTATAAAATTTATGGTAATATTTTTATTGTTGAAAAATTGCCAAGAAATAATCATCATCAAATTGGCGTCATTATAATTGTAATTTTATTTAACTTAATAGCAATTAAAAAAATTACAAAGGAACTGAGAATAATGGTCAACTAGCAAACTTAAAAAAAAAAAAAAAAAAAAAAAAAAAAAAACATTCAAATGTGAACACACGTACCAGTGGGTATCGAACTGACTACCTTAAGATCAGTAAACGACGGCCCTTAGCCACTCAGCCAGTGGGAAGACAAAATTTTTTTCCCCAAAAGTGGTTAAAAAGAAAGCATGTGTATGAATACAGTGTCATGCATTTTCGGTGAAATTTCCATAGAATGGCGAAGAAATATAGTCCGATTTTTCATGCGCATTATAAAACGAACAAGAGTCTTGCTGGAAACAAGTAAATTGTTATTTGGTTCATCTGAAACATATTTATTTGATTTTTAAAAAATCGCCCGTGTCATTTTCGAGAGAAAAAAAAATCGAATTATTTAACGAACCTGAGTTTTCCTAGAAAAAAGAAAAGTGTTATTCACCTCGCCTTAATCACATTTATATTATGTATCAATTTAAAAATAATCGTTAGAACCGTTTTCGAGATTTTCAAATTAGGAACTTCCCCGATATTATACCAACGTTTTCACTTTAAAAATGGCTATTTAGATCTCAAAATATACTGCACGTAGAAATGTAAAAATTTCAGTATACGATTAGACTGCAGATATAAGACTGTTCTAGAAAATTCAGAACAATAAGACATATATCTGCTGAGTTATTAAAAGGCGGCTTTTCGCGTTTTCTTTGATGTCGAGTTAGCTGTATATATGAGTTCCGCCATCTACGAATTCTATGATACGATACGATACGATTTTAACGATACGATACGATACGATTTTAGGCTTAAGGCTGCGTCACTCGGAATACTACCGTCTTCCATGATATTTTACAGGCATACATACAATAAATACAATAAATATTGTATGAAATGTTGTTCGTTAGTGAATTTCAGTTCCCGGCCCGATCCGAATCTATAGAAAGAAAATTTACCCAAATCTGTGTTGGGCTGAGAATTTATTAATTTTTTTTGTCCTGTAACAAATATTTAAATACCGATACCCTAGATGGCAGCACTAAACGAAAGTCTCTAATTTTAGCGGGCTGCCAAATAGGTTTTTCCCATGATTCATTGCGGATTAGCTGTCCCGCAGAGAATTCTGAGACACGCAATGGAAAGGTGTTCGAAATGCAAGCTGACTTGTTTTTTAATTCCCCGAAGATTGTTTTGAGGGAAGGAAAAATGATAAAATGTTTTCAGCGGATTTCTTCTGAGCTTTGCGATGTAAATATGTAAAGTAATCATGTAAATAATAGGTCTTGTAGTACAGATATTCATTAAACATTACTTTGTACTAAAGTATAGAGTGGCGTTTCTTATTTGAAGTGATGAGTCCCTTTTTAAGGATTGTAGCGTCTACTTACGAAAAGTAAAAAGCTATAAATGGCTACCCAACTTTGGGCCCTGAATCTACGACCGACCGAGTAAAGAAAGATGGTGCTTTATCGAAGTATTTTATCATCTGTTGCAACTAACGTCGCTTCTGTGATACAAGCTATGGCAAATTAAAATATGCCGTGTGCAGAGTTGCCAAGTCTCCGGCTTTTTGAACGCCACTAATATTTTAGAGAAAATCTAGTTCTGTTAAATTTTCGAAATGTCCGAATTAAATCAAACAACATTTAAACAGATAAAGTTAAAAACGACGACGAAACGATCGTCAATCTTAATAAAGATTTTCTATCACTTTTTATAGCATTTTTTAACTTTATCTGTTTATAAGTGATTATTATACGTGTGTTTATAACAAACAACATTTTCTGTATTAAAATAGCGGTATCCAAAAAGCCGGAGACTTGGCAGGTCTGCGTGTGTTCTCCATAGTCTTGAAGAAAAATATATTCTACGAACGATCGTACTTCTACATGAGCTTCATGTGTTTGTGTCAAATAGTGGTGTGAAAAGTGTTTTAATACTCTGTTAACAGAACGTCGACTTCGGTGACAGGGAGTACATTATTCTTAAATAAGTTTTACTGCTTGAAAGCTTATAAAAATATGGATGCGTGTAGCAGCTATAACAAGATAAGTGTTTAATTTTATTTTAGTAAACTTTTGTTTGTACATTCTCATATTGTTTATTTTCTGTTATTAAACGTTTGATATTAAAATTGTTTAAGATAGTATTTGAAAGTGTATAATTTTCTCTTAAAGAAAATAATTTGCGTCTGTTTTGTCATGACATACAGACGAGGTAAAATGTTCTGAAGTTAGAAATCCTACATAACGTAAAAGTTTTCTGTAAGAATTAAATTCTGAATGTAAAAATCTTTGATCAGTTTAGATTAAGGGTGGTTTAAGAACAAAGTTTGTTCTGTTAAGATATATTTTGCTTACTGATGTGAAAATTATATTTTGTGTTCTAATTTGAGAAAACTTTTTCGTTTTGAATTTAATAAACTGTATTTTATTAAAATCGTATCGTTTGACAGATATTTACGATAGAATAAATAATTTTTTTCTTAGTAAGTTGAATTTCGTTTTGAATAACGTTGGTTTATGAAATGACGAAATTAAGTTCTAGAACTTTTATAAGAATAAGTTTTCTTATAGGTTAAAAATTTAAATTTGAATTTGTTTTAAAAGGTTTAAAAAAAAAGAAATTTTGTTTCCCGTAACAGAAGTAAATTGTGTTCTTTTAAGAACAATTTTGAATTATTTTTCTAGCAAAGTAATTTTAATTAATTGTGTTCTTAGAACAAAAATAGAAAGGGTGCTTTTGAGAAGAAAGTTTTTAAAAATTCTTGCTTAACGTAATATTATTTTTTTTCTTTTCTTATCTTAGAAGAAATTGAAAGTTAAGAACTGTGTAATAATAATTTAGTTTTGTTTTATTTTGAGAGTTAACATTGAAGTTATAGAATTTTTTTGTGTTTTCTTAAAAGCATAGTAATATCGTATTACGTAACGATAAATTGAAATAGTTCAATTTTAGGTTACGTTCCGAAGGAAAGAGTTAAATAAATAAAGTTTTATATTTTGTGCTGTTATATTTATTTGCATTTATATTTATATTATATTTTGAATATATATATATTTTTTTTGTGCTATGATTTCTGTAAAGAAGAAATCCCTGAGTGTAAGGATAGGTTTGCGTAGAAAAATCTAAAATTTTGTTCTTGAAATTGAAAATTTTTAATTGAAATTTTTAAATTGAAATTCTTGTTCTTGAAAATTTTGCTTGAAATTTTAAATTCAAATTCTAGTTATTGAAGTGAATTTTTTTAAATCAAAATTTTATTTTAGTTAATAATTTTGTTAAATTTAAACAAAATGGCATTTTTGGGGAAGGGCAAAAAAGAAGATCTACGCGTCCTTTGCGATGAGTTAGGCTTAACTGCCACCGAAGTAATGAAAATGGTCGATTTACGTAATTTAATTACAACGCACGCTGATTACGAGAAAGCTTATACTAAAAACTTACTTACAACTATAGTCGAGAATAGAAAAACTAAACAAGAGCGATTAGATTTAGAAAATCAACGTGTTTTAGAACAAGAACAACGTAAAATCGAACAAGAAAATTTAGAGCGCGAACGGACTTTCGAACTCGAAAAATTACGCCTTACCCATCCGACTTCGGCATCTAACTCGGAGTTAGAAAATAATAGGTGCACTTACGAAAAACCACAAATCGAACTACAAAAATTGATTCCCCGTTTTCGCCCAAACGAAGATGAAAAGAACATCTTCTTAGTGCAGTGTGAGCGACAGTTAAAGGTCCTAGGGGTTCCGGAAGAAAATTGGGTTACGTATCTCATAAGTGCTTTACCTAGTGATATTGCTAGACTCATTGCTAGGGAACCGGAAGAAAAGGCCCAGGACTACCAACACATCAAGGCGATGTTGTTGAAACGATTCAAATTGACCGCAGAAAAATTTAGAATTATGTTCGTTTAGCACAAGAAAATTCCAGAAAGTACCTGGAAAGACTATTTTTTCGAGCTTAGAACCTACTTTGAAGGTTGGCTATCTGAACTCAACATAACTCCATTCAAAGATTTGAAAAATCTTATTTTATCTGACAAATTAAAGAAAAGGTGCTCCCCACAGCATAGAGAACATTTCATAGACGTTTGGACTGATTTAAATGATCCAAATGCATTAGTAGAGAAGCTCGATGCTTACGATGTTCTAATGGTAAATCCCGTATAATCCAAAGAAGTGGAAATCCACCAGAAAAATAAAAACTGGTTAAAACAGAAAGAGACCGTACCCTCGAACTTTTCTAATAAAACATTTCAAAATGAATCCTTCTACTCAAAGAAGACAACCCCGTCAGACAACGGAAAGGTGAATCCCTCACCACTGATTGAAGGTCGCCCAGCCTTGAAATGTTATGGTTGTGGTGCTCCGGGATTTATTCGTGCTAAGTGCCCTACTTGCAATCCTGTGATAAAAACTGAATCTTCTCAGTTTGAGCAAATCCAGATATACACGTGCTTAACCACAACCACACCTTTAACCACCGTAAACCTGAATATTAATGGAGTCTATGGCCCAGCCTGCGTAGATACCGGATCTAGTCACAGCCTGGCTAGTGAATCGTTGTATTCTGTGTTAAAAGAAAAAGGTGCAACGCTTCAGAGGACCTCTCTCAACATGTCCTTAGCGGATGGCCAACAGTCAAAAGAAGACAGTTTGACCACGACTGTTACTGTAGAAATTGAAGGAAAAAAAATCGTATAGATTTTATTGTGTTACCTAAAGCTAAAGGGAACAGAAACTTTTTAGGAAGAGACTTTCTTCATAAATCAGAGTTTGTACCAGACGTTAAGAACAAACGTTGGTATTTCGGCGATATGCCTCATATAAAGTATGGTTTTGTAGATCCTGTTACGAAACATCTTGAATGCTCTGGCCAGAAGTCAGAATTAAATTACTTGCTGAAAAGGATGAAACCATCTTTCAGCCAGGGGGAGGAGCCACCCCGTCCTCTTGTGAAATCGGTACAGTTTCCATTGAGATAAACCCGAAACCAAACAAATTTGCTAAATTCACTAAGCAAGTGAAAGTTTTAGTCGAACAACGCAAAAGAAAACAGTATGCGGACAGAAGCCGGAGAGAAGGACCCCAGTATTCTCCAGGTGATCATGTATGGGTAGAACTCCATCACGTTAGCAAGGCTGGTCAGAAAAGAACTGCCAAATTCAGCCCTCGACGTGACGGACCCTATGTAGTACTCACACAGCGCTCGCCTACTTCCTATGAAATTGCCAGTTTAAAAGCTCCCGAAGTTCCCTTAGGAACTTACCATATATCTGCCCTAAAACTTTGTAACAATGTTACCAACCAACCAGTTATTCCACTCAGGAAACGTGGTAGCCCAAAGAAAAATGTTCCTGGTCCCTTCCCGAGACGTCTAAGGAACCAGATGGGGAGGATGTAACAAATATTTAAATACCGATACCCTAGATGGCAGCACTAAATGACAGTCTCTAATTTTAGCGGGCTGCCAAATAGATTTTTCCCGTGATTCATTGCGGATTAGCTGTCCCGCAGAGAATTCTGATACACGCAATGGACAGGTGTTCGAAATGCAAGTTGTCTTGTTTTTTAATTCCCCGGAGATTGTTTTGAGAGAAGGAAAAATGAAAAAATGTTTTCAGCGGATTTCTTCTGATCTTTGCGATGTAAATATGTAAAGTAATCATGCAAATAATAGGTCTTGTAGTACAGATATTCATTAAACATTACTTTGTACTAAAGTATAGAGTGGCGTTTCTTATTTGAAGTGGTGAGTCCCTTTTTAAGGATTGTAGCGTCTACTTATGAAAAGTAAAAAGCTATAGTCTTTTATTTTTATTTTTTTTTGCAAAAATAATATTGGTATTATAGTAGATCTCTTTAATCCTTACACCGACAAATCGATTCTAATGCTGAAATGTTAAAATGATTCACTGCCACCGGAATCTACAAACATATTTATCTGAGTGAAAAAAATACTTGTCTTCATGTACATTATAAAAGTATGATATTTTTCAAGCTTCCTGGTGCAAGTTCGGCATTTGGGAATTAAAATTTAGTGGGAAGTACATTTCCACCGCCTGTGTAAGTATTAACGGACTCTTTAGAAATTTACTAAAGGACATTTATAAAAGTTTAGTAAACTACAGAGAATTTTTTGTTAACTTTTTTTTCTTTTGTAAAACATTAAAAATTTTAAACCATATTTCCATATTTCCTTTCATTATAAAAAACATCATCATTTTTTTATGAGTCTTCAGTACTCTAAGTGACACCTTAATCTCGTTATTCCAGATTCCGCAGCTTGCGGATACATAATCTGGGAAATGTTGCATTTAATTTTTGCATAGATAGATATGCGAGTTGTAATTTTCCAACGGAGTGAAAAGGTGTCCTGGCTAGAATTCGAACCACGAACCTTTGGCGTAAGCTACCCGTGCTCTGTCAATTGAGCTATTTTAGATAAATCTGGTGGACCATCCCCCCCCCCCCAGAGAACCTTGTTGATCATGGCATTTAATCTGAATCAGCTCAATAGAATAAATCGCAAATAATCAAAGTAATTGTGCTAAAATTACAACAGTGTAAGTATGTGTCCAATGTGTCTTAGATTTTCATTACCTGAGATTTATTCTGTTGAGCTGGTTCAGATATCAGAACAGATGTCATAATACACAAGGTTTTCTGGATGAGAAACGTCCTCTAGATTTATCTAGTATAGCTTAGTTAGCAGAATGGAGTTTTGAATACAGAGGAGGAGACATATAGTGTGCTGTCTACCAGTTGCGAATGAAGTAACTGAGGAGGTTGCCACAAGATGGCGGCTGATTTTTCTAAAGTGGGATCAACAGTTTCTGAATACCGCCGGGGGAAAATTTCTCACCAGTAAAATTCAATAGAAAATTTTGCCTTATCTAAGCGTCTATTCATGGAAATATTTCCTCGCAAATATGGTAAAAACACCTGTTTGTTTTTACTGGTGTCAGTTTGACTGGTAAAACAGTACGTTTGTTTCACCGGTTGTCACAATATGGCGGCAACAAAGGGCGTGACTACCTCAAAAGTAAACTTACACCAGTAAAATAGAAAATATGTTTTTGCCATTATTTATAACTGAAATTTTGCATTAAAAAGGACTTTAAATACGGAGAAAATTTCTGTATAAATTTACTGGTGGAAATTTTTACTTGAGGTAATCTGCCCTTGCGAAAACGGTTACAGTTGAAGCTTCACTATTTTATGAATATGCCAGTTCCTCTTTATTAATAGTTCCATGGTTAGCAGAGCCTTGACATCTTACGCCAAATGTTCTTGGTTCAAATCCTGAGCTAGACATTTTTTCACTCAGTTAGAATATTAAATTGTATGATTTATTTATCAGTTAGAATAATGATGTTTAAATTAATACATACAATATAAATAGGCACGAACTATCCTTTTAACAGCCTTTTAATGGTAAGAAAATGTTGATTCATTATTGGAAATTATTTTCAAATCAAATCTTTATAAAATTCTAGTGAATTTACAACATTACAGCAACAAAATTTCTTGCTCCTGAAAAAATTAAGGAAAATCAGCATATTTTGTTAAAATTTAGTTTTAGTGGGATAGGGTTGAGTTTGATTTCGTTTATTTTTCTACGAACTAGGTCAGGCCATAAATGCGAAAAAAAAAACTAACTAGCAGGGCTACGCCTTACGTTTAGATTTTATACTATAGTGTTTTTCGCTAAGATTGGCGCTTGGCCTTTAGGGTGTTTGTCTGATTACGGGTTCTGAATTCCCAAGTTGGTTACTTTTATCACACTACATTTGAGGATGTTTCAGACCTTTTTATAGTCAAGAACAAAAAGAGTTGGAAAAATGAGTTATCTGGGATTTCCATGGAAACTAGTGACGATGACTACGAAGGTCAACCGCCAGTTGAAAAAAAAAAAAGAATTAGCATTGGCTGGGTCAGGGTCAAAAACATTTCAACCCGTGCACATCTCTAATCAAGGTAGGTTTTAAAGGGGTCAAACCGGTCAATCGACTGCCAGATCTCTAAAAACTAAAGAGAATATGCTAAATACCTCGTTAAACCTTAATAGAGCAAAACCTGTGAAAACGGAGCTTGCCTTTAATGCAATCCTGTGTTAAACAGAAAAATTTCATGGTCCCAATGAAAGTAATATCATGCAATTACACCTCCTAAGACGGAAACCTGTCTGAAATTGAATTATTTTCAGTCACTAGCGATTCTGTTTTCACAGAGTTTACTGTAGTTTATTTAGAAAATATTTGTGAGGGCGCTGAAAAAAATCTCACCCGGAGCACCATTAGCTACTGAAGCATACCACTACCTCTAATTCTTACCTCCGTCATCATATAACCACCAAACATCAATAGTTCCCGGAGCTTGCTTCTCGTGGAAGATATTCGCCATCTTCTCAAAATTGGGCGGGAGTGATTTGCCGCGGTCTGCACCTGTTGACTCTACGAATTTGGGTAGTTCTGCACTGTAGTCCAGCGATGGGAGAGTTTGAATGCCGTTTGAAGCATCCTCCTGACTGAAAGGGTTAGGTGGAGGTGTCGTAGACCGATCGTCTGGGTAACTGGTCCTTGATGATTCCTCAGGAACAGTTTCTAGCACAATCCTAATTTCTGCGATAAACAAAATGCATTAGAAATTTATTTGGGTTGCAAATGTCTAAAGCAGTAATTATCAATGTTTGGACCACGTTTAATGGGAAAGCAATCTGATTTTTATTAGGTACAGTACAGTTCAAGAAAAATAAATTTCTAGTGAATGAATTTCAAGACAGAACGGGAAAACCTGCATCAGGCATACATTACGAAACACTTTCCAGCCGCACCAGAATATTATTAAAAAATCTTATTTTTCCTTACAATAAACTGAGATATCTAAATGAAGAATTAAAAAAAACACACAACGCAGCAAAAAAAAAAAAAAAAAAAAAATAAGGAATTCCTGATAATAGCCTGTAATTTGTGCAAATTCATTCGTGCAGCCCTGTATATGTTTTAAAAGATTTTATACATAAGATGTAACATACTAAAAATCAGTCAAGTTTAACAATGCACTTTCATCAAATATCGTGCACAGCCAGTCCTATGAACCGAATTATTTAGTGCGTTTCTGTAAGTCAAGGAAAAGTGCTTTAGAAGGCATTCTGTATCTAAATTTCATTATATTTGAAATAATCCAACATCACTGAAATACTCTGCAAACATTTTTTTACATAAATAATACAGGGTGTTTCAAAACTATATGTCAGAAATGTAAAGAAAGGTAGAAGGGACCTAAATAAGCAGATTTCGTATAGTAATGTGGGTGCAGAAATGCAGCGTAGAGGCAGTAGAGGACGCTGTTGAATTCGGCGGATGAAAGCGCTTCGCTGGCTTGAATTGTCCTTCGTCGCACGGATATGGAGCAACATGCATCGTTACACCAATACGGAGCTTGCGTACATGCATTTCATGTATGGGACTGCGCCAGAAAATGGAGTGGCTGCTCAAAGGAAGGATGTACATGGAACGATTCCTGGGTAGGAATCTACTTTGCATAATACTGATTCTTCCACTGCAGAAATTCTGCTATATCTTTTAGTGTCAGTATCACGTCTGGAAGTATAAAGCGAACGATTCGCACACAATTACCGATGGAGACGCTCAAAAGTTCTGCGATCCGGCAGATTCCTACCTGGGAGTCGTTTCACGTGCATCCTCCTTTGAGCAGCCGCTCCATTTCCTTGCGCAGTGTTGAATTCAGACTCTTTTATCCGGTACAGATTTCTATGGCTCCTGGGGCGACATTATGGGGTTCCGGGGGGGGGTGCATTTTTTGACTATTGAGAGCAAAAAATCACAAATATTTCGAAGGGAACATCTCATTGCTCCGATGGGGAAAATGTACCCCCCGAATGATTCCTCGAATTCAACACTGTCTTTGCGGTTTATACATGAAATGCATGTAGGCAAGCTCCGTATTGATGTAACGATGCATGTCGCTCGAAATCCCCGCGGAGAATGACGATTCAAGCCTGCGATGCACTTTCATCCGCCAAACTCAACAGCGCCCTCTACTGCCTAAACGCTGCATTTCCGAAATTCTCATCCAAAATCTGCTTTTTTAGGTCCCTTCTACTTGTCCTTATATTTCTGACACATAGTTTTGAAACACCCTGAAGTGTATTGAAATTCTTTTGTGCGTCCCTGTAAACGAACGATAAATGCTACTTACCCTATACTCAACACAAAACATTTTGTAGTCCCCCCCAGTGATACGTATCAATTTCATTATTTTGGAAGTATCCTCAGTTTGTAAAATTCACCGCAAACGATTTTTTCCCATAGATTATACTGTAACGGAATTATTTTGCGTGTCCTTGTAAACGAAATATAAATACTACACATTTCTTGAGTAGGGAACCTGCTACAATAAACTTCAATAATGTATATCAATGGCATGGTAATCAAATAATATTTACGAAAGTTAGAGCGCGGCCAAATGACAGACAGACAACATAAAGTCATAAACACTTTTCAACTATGTTGGAAAAGTTAAAAAGAAACTCATTTTTGAGAGTACCTGTGAGAGTATCTTTTTCTAGAAATTGTTATAAAAAAGAAAAGCTCCTAATAACTTACTATAAACTGAACGTAAATTCTATTCATTATTCAATACCGATGTATTAACAGAACCAAATTTTTAATGTGACAGTAGAAAAATACGAGGTGTAGCTATTAAATAACCGGACTGACATCATAAAACATTTTATTCGTGAACAATTGCATCAGAAATTTTACCGCCTTCAATTTACTCCACTGGGCGAACCCTGCACAGCACCATCCAAATTTTCCACGGTGGTAAAAAGTGCTGGAAATCCTCTTCTGTCAGATTAATGAGAGCCACCGCCGCTTTTGCTTTGACCGATTCAATGCTCTGAAAGCTTGCCCCCTTCAGTTCCGATTTAACCTTTTGAAATAAATTCAAGTCACAGGGGGTTACGCCGGGGTAGTATGGTGGATGATCAAACACGGGGATGAAATCTGAATATCTTCTTACCCCAGAACACCTTCACAGACGAAGGTGGAATGATCTGGCGCATTGTCCTGGGGAAGGATCCAGGATTCTTCACGTTGAATGTCTCGTGCAAAATTTCACGAACACTTTCTTTGTAGATTTCTGTAAACTGAGCAAGAGCTCGGATACTCAGGCGACGATTTTCGAAAATCAACTGACCGATTTTTGAAATGTTTGCGTTCGTTGTTTAGGTGCGGTGTTGCCCAGGGCGCGCATCGTCTTCAGTCCCTCTTTGAACCTTTTAAACTACTCAAAAATTTGAGTGTACTATAAACATTTATGCCCATACACTTTTTTTAACATAGCATAAGCTTTTGTGGTAGTTTTACCGAGAAACTTCATACGAAGTTTGAGGTTAAACCGTTGCTCTATCTGAACACTTATCCTTTTACCGGCAAGTGACTGGCACACGGTTCACTTCGAGCAAATGCTACAGCCAAACTAAGCGACACGTAACCTTGATGATCGATTTGGAGCAATGTCCCTAAATTGGAGAAAGCCGTGACACGCTTTGGTGTGACGTCACGAAGCGCAAGCAAAACAAAGAAAAAAAGTTCTAAGAACTTGCATGTTTCGATTTCGTTGACTCGTGGAATTATCAATTATTAAGAACAAAAAAAAAAAACTTTTTAAAACACCATCAAAAATTATTAAATGCGCTAGGCCTTTCGAAAGTTCTGAGTCCTTCTTCGTCAGGCGCAAAGAAGACGTGCTTCTATTATGAAAGCAGCAGGAGTTTAATAATTTTTGATGGTGTTTTAAGAAGTTTTTTTTGTTCTTATTCATTCACACCAGTTTTAACTTATTTTCTTTTATCAATTATTGTTTACTAATAATAATTAATAATTTTACGAACCAACAAAAGTGAAACATGCTAGTTGTTAGAATTTTTTCTTTGTTTTCCCTGCTTTGTGTGACGTTTCGTGACGTCACAACAAAACCTTTCAAGGCTTTCTCTTTTATCTAGAGGGCGTTGACAAGAGTTGGGGAGAAATACTACGTTATAGCTTCAAGTAAAGTTCGACTGCACAATGCTCGCTGTTTGCTGGTGGCAGCACCAGTCCGGTTATTTAATAGCCACACCTCGTAAGATTTTAAAATGTAAAACAGAGCTCAGTCTGGTAGTTTTTTAAGGATTAGCAAATATTTCATTCATTGTTTGTAAACTACTTACCCGGAATTTTACGTTGTTGCTGTTTTCCTTCTTTCCTTTTCTTTGTATGGTGAACAACGAGTGGCAGTCCTTCTTCCGTTTCGAAATACTTGGCGTAATTAGTACCTCCGGGCATTCTCAAGATTGCCAGCGACACATGCGCATCCAGAGTTTCACTAACGAAAACAAAAATGATACGTTTATATTACATTTTTTTAAGCAATTAATTTTTGTTTGAAAAATGACGAATGTATGTTCAGAAACTATATTTTTTGGTAATTTAATGGTATTTTTTCCATTTTTTGTTTTAAAATATTTAGTGGATAACATGCATCTTTGCACAAGGCGATGTTTCCAATCAGCTATATTAAAAAAAAAAAAAAAAAAAAAAAATTCAGATTGCTTGTATGGTATCATTTTTTTTTAAATAGTAATATTTGCCTTATTTAATGACAAATTAAATGAGTCGAAAATAAGACTAATTTATACTACATCAAAAAAGTGGTAGCAATCAAGCAATCTGAAAATTTTTAAAAAGTACATTAGTACAGTTAGGCCTAAAATGGAGGGAACGTTTTTAAAATTCAATAATTAGTTCACGATTGTAGCTATTGAAATTATTCTTAAAGAATATTAATGCATAAAGTCGAAAATGTCAGAAAAATGTTTTGAGTTTTGAAATTACAAAATTATATTTAATGTCATTAAAGTTTGAGACCGTGCAACACCCTCTATCGTTGAAATTTGAAACTAAAACAGGAAAGCGCAGTAAAGAAAATTCTAGAAAAACTTCAATTGCTCTCAACGATTACTTGTTATTGAATTATAAAAACGTTCTATTCAATTTAGAACACTATGTGCGCTCTTAAGAGAATTTTCTTTTCTTTTGTTACAGTAATGTGTAGTACTAAAAACTTAACAGATTTTAGTATAAATAAAGGCAAAAAGCGTCTTAATAATACAAGAAAATTAAGAGACGCGCAAGGCCTTTCAAAAGAACTTTGTCTTTCTTCGCCAGGCGTAAAAAAGACGAGCCACCACTTTGAAAGCAGGAGCTAGAATGAAAGGAAATGGAACATAAATGGTTAATTTAAAGAAAAGAACCGATAGGAAATAGGTGGCATCAGAAAGATAACAAAATCCAATCAAAAAGGAGACAGAACTAAAAGATAATTATGAAGCAAATTGAATAAAGAAAAAGAAAAGGAAAGGAAATTATAAGGAAAAAATATAATATAAATAATAAACAAAGAAACCGGAAACAAAAGATTAAATAAATAAAATACAGAATAAAAAGTAATTATATATCTGAGGACGTGAGTTACAGAACTCGCCTTAATACTAAGAATCCAATTTTGGGAAATTTCGAAAAACTGCTAACTGCGTCCATTGGTTTTCATTGTAATCCAAGATTTTACAATGACAGAAGTACAGGATAAAACTAGAGGTTTTTTTTCAGATTGTAGTGCTTTTTCGGTTCAGGTTTGGCCAATAGAATAGATTGATGGGGGAAAATACGATTTGCTTTATTTTGGATAAGGTGACTTTTGAAACTCATGTATTCATATACAAATATATAGAATTTACTATCAGAATAATATTAATACAGTGAAACCTGTCTATAAGGGCCACCTGCCGTTCTATTAAAAATTGGCCCTTATGAGGGGAGGCCCTTGATTAGGGGTGGCAAAATTTTTCATTTCTCTTTCTTTTTATCCAAGATTTTGAAAATTTGAATTTTCTTTCAGTAAGTTCTCTTTGTTTTTAACAATATTGTTTATTTGATTCTTGCTGCAATTAAACTGTGAAGCCAATTTTCCTGCAGATGTTCTTTTATCATGACAATTTTGTCATTCAAATTCAAATATACTCTTAGGCTTGATTTAGGTGCCATAATTTTAAATTGAACATAAATTGAACAACAATTAAATTCAAGCTTGAACATAAAATTTCTAGTGTAAAAATTGTGCTTCAATATGCATTCACAGTTTTCGTAAATGTGGAATCAGTTTTTCTAGATAATCTGTTATCCTTTGTGTGTCCACAACAAAAGGTCAAGTTTCCCCTCCAACCCAACCCCTACAGGTTAAAAAGTCAAACAAAGTGTGAGGAGCACCTGTTTGTCTCACTTGTGGTCCTTCATTGTGTTACTAAATCCTCCCCATCTCCCCATGCTTTCTTTGTTGCAAGTGCAGGTTGCTTGCTGAACTGTTATCTTTTGGTTCAGGAATTCAATACACCTGTTTAGGATTTAAGGGACATGTAAAAAAAGTCCTTTATGAGGGGTAGGTGCGGCCCCTAATGGAAGTAAATGTCTATGTGAAATTTTTCGTTCCTAAAAATATTGGCCCTTAATAGAGGAGGCTCTTGAATAGGGGTGGCCTTTAAAAGAAGTTTCACTGTAATTTCGTTTTAAAAATGTTATATGATTGAACTGAACAAGCTTTTCCAACAAAAATTCCAAGCTGCAGACAGTGTAGTATAATCAGATTTTTCTTTAACTATGACACCACGATTAAGATAAATAGCTATAATTTCGAGAAGTCTAATTCAGAAGTGCTGTTGGCATTAAAGATAATTTTAGCATTTTGAAAATTAAAACTGTGCTCGGAATCCCAAGAGTGGCTGGCAATAGAAGATTTAGAAATTTCTTAGTTAGAGTCACAACGGGAGTGTTCTTTTAAACGGGTCTTGAGATTTAGTATGACCAGTATAAGATAAATGAAAACCATTACTAAGAACATTAAACATTCCCCCATTTGCGTAGGTGAGGAACAGGATACTTAGTGGAAGGGATCTTAAGCTTATTGACATATTTAAAAATAACATTAAAATCGAGCGTCTTAAAACTTAAGCAAATTTGAAACAAAAAAGAGGATAGAAAGGCAGAACACTCAAATTATCAGGTTTGATTTTGACAGATTTAGAAAGAGTAGATTTACGAAGGCTTATTGAATTTGTTGAGAACATTATCGATAACAGAAAGTTTGAAACTCATTTGACTGTGACAGATTTTAACTAATTAAGTTTATCATTAAGGACAGCAGAATCAGAACAACTTTTACTGCTTTTTTTTTCAGATTGAAAAGAATGAAACAAATCAGTACGTTTTTAGTATTAGTAGTTGTTCCCAAATTTAGTTAAAAACATTACATTCAAACGTTAGTATTTGTAAAAGCTTTTTCATTATTTATTTGCTGAAATTGTGATACAGGATTTCAAGGACCTTTCACCAGGATTTTCGTAAAGTAATGTAATTTGATGTAAAATTACATTAATGCATGTAAAGAAAATATGTTTTAGTGGCAAGTGTATGTTTGATAATTCAAGAGTTTTTCAAAAAAATCTTTTTTTTTTTTTTTGAGATAAATAAATTTTTGACATTTAAAACGATTTAAGCCTTATTTAATGAAAATAAAATTCTGTCTTCAGATATATTGACCAGTAATTTACGAAATTTCTGGTACTGAAACGCCTAAAATCCCCTGATGCATACGAACCCTCTGATAAATACTTATATAGTATAGACAAAAAGAAAAAAAAAATAAGATATTTAATAATTGATCTAAATTGATTGAGTTAAAAATAACTCAATTTTATTTATTATTTAAAGTGAAATTAACAAATAAATCAAAGTATTGCTGAAAATATTACTGACTTAAAAATACTTACTGAATTACATGAAAGTACTCCAGCATTTCTTTCGAATCGCAAGTGCCCCAGTTTTCTTTAAAACCTATCATAAGAATGTTGGGTTTCATTTTACCTATGCCAGCAGTCTGAGAGATAAAAAATAAAATCTCATCATCAATAAAATACAATACAAAATTTCATAATTTTTTTAAAGATCTCTTATATAATTTTATCAAAAATCATACGATAGTATTCTAAACATATTCAGATGTATAACCTCGATTATCCGAAGTAATTGGGACCGACCCTGTTTCGAAAATTCGAAATTTTCGGATAATAGAGAATGCTTCAATTTTAAGATTAAGGAGAAATATATGCAATATTTCCTATTATGGTTACAAGTGCTAAATAAAAAAAAGCAATAGCAAAATAGAAAGAAGAATAAATTACCTGAATTTTAATTTTGAAATTAAGTATCTCTTACATATATCACAAACGCTTGGAAAAATGCTTTGTTTGTCACAGTTTCGATTGCCTTTGCTTTGAAACTCTATCACGTAGTATTTTAATATTATTAGTTCACCAGTATCATAGCCTTTTTGCTGCTCCAGCTATGCCAAACCTTTTGCAAAACATTCTAAAGCTTCAGAATTGCTATTTTTTTCGTTTTCTTCGTTCCACTCCGCAGCTTACGGGAGCTCAAGTTAATTCAAAGGAACTCAAAGAAAGGGGATCGAAAATATTTATATGTACCTATAGTTAGGTAAGGACGGCTTGCACACAAGGAATATGATAGTTTAAAAAAAAAATAAAGCTTTCAAAATGGATTTGTACACAAACAATGTGATAGTAGAAAAAAAAAGCTTTCAAAATGGATTTCGGTTAACCGAGAGTTTCGGATAAAATAAGTTCTACTCTAGTTACATACAGACAAATAAATTTGTTGTTTAAGAAATTTTTTATGCAACATATATTCTTACTGCTTTAATAGGCATCGAATTCTTATTATTCATTCTACTAAATGTAAGAGCAATAACAGAGATTGCTTTTTCGAGGACAAATGTTAAGTTAATTGCATGAAATGAGTAAAAAATATTTAGTGAATAATAATAATGTTTTATTAAACCATCAAAATGTGTTTTATTAAACTATTAAAACAGTTAATTAGATTAAAACGGCTAAAGCTGGTCTTATACATTTTATTTCGGAATATAATCCATTTAAATCTATATTTATTGTCCTTTCGACAGCTTATTTTCATAGCCTCAACAAAGGGAGAAGGATGGTTTTACATAAAAAAAAGAAAGAAAACTGGAGAGTAATTGTTGAGATTAAACCAGCTACTTATTACTTCTTCCAAGGTATGACCAAAAAATAATGTTATTGCTACTTATATATAATCCAAAAGAAAAGGGGGAGGGTAAACTTGTGCATATGAAAATTTCATATAAAATTGGATTAATGTATAATGTTACATTACATTCAAATTTCAAAATATCTGATTTTATGTCTTTCGATAAAATGAATTTTGGATTCATATTACATAATCTTTATTTTATCTAGCAAATGCTAGATGGTCATCGGTAGATTACATCGACTGGGAAATATGGAGTTTTGTTTATTATTTTTAGTATGTATTAATCCCTTGCACTCGAAAGGTGCCACTCTTGAAGGTCTCACTCAAGACTAACGTTGTCAGGTGTCCCTCGTAAATCGGAACGCCAAATGCTTTGGACACCACTAATATCTTACAGTTTATTTCGCCATCTTTTATCACAGATTATTCGGCCACTAGATAAGGCGAAGAAATTTAGTTTAAGGTACTGATGTCCAGAGCATTTGGAGCCCCCATTTACGCGGGACACTAATGGTCAGTGAGAATCAGTGTTGCCAGATTAGGGGATTTTTTAATTCAGATTATTTGACTGTCACCACCTTTTAAAAATAGTACGATTAGCCTTATTTTCCAGAATTTTTAATATATTTTTAAATAGGCCGAATATTTCTATTTCAAAAAAAGCGGTGACAATCAACAATCTACTGAATTACAATTAGTGAAATCACAATTACTGAAAAAAGTATTGAAGAATTTTATTAAAAGAAGACTTGTTAACAGTGCTTAATTTGCACTGGAGCTCAGCTCTGCTACTTTTTTTGTTTTGATGACTATTTAAATATTAGACAGAACCCAGAAATATTTTGTAGTGAATCTCACTAGAATAGAATTCAATAAAACACTTTGTTGTTTTATTTTCGTTCAACAAATATCGGATAGATTTTAAGGAATTGACCAATGAACTCAAAAGTGCTTAATCCGAATTTGCAGAATCCACTGCAATCCTATTACTCCAGGCAATGGAGACCGTATAGGGGCTCTACCTAGCAAAATTCATGGTATTTCTTTCTGGAAAAAGGCTTACTATACGTTTTTTGGGTCGCTGAATCCGAATTTTTAACTTCCCACCAAAATTTCGCCCGGCAACCACCCCCCCCCCCTAATTTTGGTAAAATGCCCCCAAAAATGGTTTTTATTAAAAAAAATCAATTTTTATATTGTTTTAGGGGAAAAGTATCTAGAAATTCAGAAAGTAGACAAAATTTGCTACAAATTAACACTAGAACGCCCGGAAATTTTACTCAAGTTTCAAAAAAATATTTTACACCAGAATTTTTATTTAAAATAATTTGACTGATTTATTTAACGTAAATAAGCGTTTTTAAATTTTAACTTATTTTGTGAAAGAATTTCTGGTTTCAATTGACATTTAATCATATAGTCGGAGTCGAATCGGCTCCTTCCGGGCGTTCTAGTGTTAAATATACGATATTATGACTTAGGATGAAGGGGAAGGAGGGATCTGCCGCGGAAGATGCGCGCGGTGCTGCGTGAACTAAGTTGCGCAATTCCACTTAACCACTCACACGTTTACATTAGACCTCCCATCTCCCCTCCGAACTTTCTCTATAAGGTTTACTTTAAGTTTTTTTCCGCATCTTCCGAGGCAGATCCCTCCTTCCCTTCATCCTAAGTCATAATGTTATGTATTTAATTTGTTGCAAATTTTGTCTACTTTCTGAATTTCTAGATACTTTTCCCCTAAAACAATAAAAAAAATTGATTTTTTTAATAAAAACCTTTTTTTGGAGGGGGGGGGGGGCTTTTTATCAAAATTTGGGGGGTTGCCGGGGGAAATTTTGGTGGGAAGTTACAAATTCGGATTCAGCGAGCCAAAAAATATAAAGTAAGCCGATTTCCAGGACTACCATTAATTTTGCTAGGTAAAATTCCCTATTGCCTGGACTATATGGGAAGATGATGGAGTCTTGGAACTGTGCAAAAGTTTTCATATAAAGGAAAGAACAGTTTTAAGGGATTTTTAAAATTTTTAAAGAAACGTCTGTTAAGGAAATGAAAAGTGAACTCCAAAAATTGTTTCCAATAATTAATTGTATTTCTGTGCCAAATGTTGAATTTGCAGAGGAGATTTTCAACTATGACCTTAATTTGTACTTCACTTAACATCGAAACGTGATCAAATTTAATTTTTATTATACTAATTTGTTTTTTCTATTAACACATTTGAGTCAGAGTCATATGTCCGTTCATATAGGGCCTGACTAACACCGGGGCAAATGTCGAGCAGTAAAATTAAACAGAAATGTTTATCTTATTTAAGACAGATGTTCCGCATTAATAAGTCGTTTAAATAAGGAGGAAATTTCTATTCAAATTTACTGGTGGAAGTTCGCCCCAGCACTAATCACATATGTATAATCTCATTACCATTAAGGCAAGTTTGTTTTCATTAAAGTTTATTATATTATATATATATATTAGATTTTATTATATTAATGCATACATTTAAAATAAATTAATTATTTATTTATTTATTTTGATGAAAAATGTTTGCATTAATTTTTAAGAAATACAAAAATTTTGTACGAAATACAAAAATGCGGAAGGACTGGTGGAGTGGAGGATATTCTATGGTGCATCATAGTAAGTAAAAATTTCACGGCTCCTTTTTTTTTTTTTTTTTTTTTTTTTTTTTTTTTTGTTTAAAATGAAGCCCTGCTTATTATGTAGCTTATAAATGTAGCTGAAATTGGAACAATATCGTCGTCAAAAAAGTAATTTAAGTAGAGAAATAGAGAACGGAAGACAATCTAGGTCAGGTAGTTAACTTTATTCGAAAAAAAAAATTCGTCTTTGCTTTGTCGCATGATCATGTTCCAATATTCGACATGTTCTTTGTCTTTCTTTTTTACAATATATTAGTGAGGAGGAAATATAATTGGCTGAAAACATTAGTCTTTTTTATGTTTTTTTTATTTTCTCTCTCTTATATTTAATTACACATCTATAAAAAAATTTTTGATTTTAAAAATAAATTTATCTTGAAGCATTTTTATTGAATTATCTCTTGTTTATAAATTTAATAAACCAATATAAAATTTTTAATTAAAATAAATAATTTTTTAAAATATCATCATTAACGCAAAAATCATTAGTTTAAAAAAAGTAAACAGACCACGCGAAGGCGGAATAAATTTGCTCTATTCCGCCATTATTTTCAATCTGTTTCAAGAACAATTAGGTGGTGACTTTAACCCTTTCAAGGGAATGTAATTATGTTTCTATAATGTTGAATTTACACCAGAATTTTCAAAAACTTTTATTTGAAAATAAGGAAACGCTATCTTATAATCTTTCTTTCCTCTCCAAAGTTATGAAAATAAAATTTTGCTCGAAAATTCCGATACAAATCTTTTTAAAAATTAAGTGGTGAAAAAAATAGCATATCCTTCTAATAACATGTGTTAAAATGACAATCCGTTAAGGTTCTGGCATGTAGATTTTGCCGTGTTTGGGATTAAAATATGCATCTTATTGGCTGAGAAAAATAACGTTCTCATCGATGATTAATTAATTAAAACGCTTATTAAAAAAGGCAAATTCCGGCATCGAGGTGCACTCATTCAGCTATCGAGGTATCTTCCTGAGCAAATTTCAATATACAAACTGCTTACAAATATGTATGCAAACAAACAGTTCTATTTACTGAACAGGTAATCAGCATTGAGGGGTTTCCTAGCTGTTATCAGCTTAACACCCAGACTAGGAAATTAGAATGTCTTATGTTTTAATGAGCCATTGGGATAAAGTTAAACTGTAGCAATGCCACTATAAGAGTAAAAGAAGTTAACAAGAGAAAAATAAGAAATTTAAGAAAAATAGGAATAAAATTAAATTTAAGTATAATCTTAAGAAGAAAAAAAAAGTTAACAATAAATCTTAAAAAATACATGAGTCTTAAAGTAAGTAAAGTCAAACTGTAGTTGTAAAACTACTATAAGGAATTTAGAAAGTTAGTACTGTTCAGTGAAACACTCACCAAGCAAGGGCAAGAAAAGCTAGGGTGGCAAGACCACAACATCCAACCAAAAAAGGGACAATTCAGGGCCATACATTTTATTTTTTAAGTTTTTCAATTTTTATGGTCTCTATGTATATAGAGATTTTTTTTTAAAGAAAAGTATATAAAATATATAGCGTGGAGAACTCAGATGTTAATGAGTGTCCATAATTTTATATATTATAGATTTCTCTTTTTATAAATACTGGTGTCAGTCAATTATTTCAACATTTTACGACTATAAGTACCTTGCCCCTGAAAGAGTTAAAATGTTCCATTAAATCATCGCAATCGGTAATTTTTTTTCTGGAAATACATCAGACAGACTGTACCATTTTATTATAATTGCTCTCGGTTGCATATATGAATATGTTTTCTTATGTATCAGTGTGATACTGATTGTAGCAAACACAGTGTATTGTTAGCGTTGGTTAATTTATACCAATTTTATGAACCGGATGAATAATTTTTACCCTTTTTATGAACCGGACAGATAATGTTTACTTTTTTTAAGAGCTAATACTACTTCTGACATTTTTACGAGGAGCCTGCGATTTTGCCCCACATCCCTGTCACATAGTAGAATGGAAATAATAACAGGAATGCGATCCATGGCAGTAGCGAAGCAACAAATTATGGGGGGGGGGGGGGCTACTATTTCTATTGCTGTTATGTACAGATAGCGGGACAGAATTTATGCTAATAATTTCAACATTACATAAAAATATAAATAACGTTTCTTATGAATCAAGAAAAAATATGAAAATTCTGCAATTGCGCAATGGCTGTATTAGGTTTAATGGGTGGCTCACGAAACTTTAACCCCTTGAGGGGCGATTGGATATATTATATCCCACCTAATTTTAATAAGTATTCGCGCCAGAAACTTTCCGTTAAACTTTACTTTTTTAACTTGGATGGTAAAAAGTTAACAAATTGCTTTTCTTCCTTTTGAGGCATTTTTTTCGAAAAGTCCGGTGTGAGTTCAACATTACACAAACGCAGTTTCTTGCCCCTGAAAGGGCTAAGAATTTATTGACGTAGCACTCGACAGTAAAGGGCTGAAGACCTCTATTGTGGATTAACCAAATGGTTTGCGTACTTTTGCGCCTATAGATTGTAGCACTCGGCTCCTCTCCTCCCCCCTCTTTCGTCTAAAGACACATGGGTACATTCAACAGAAAAAAAAATGAAAGTGATATACCTATACCTGTATTAAGTTGCAAACACCATCAACGATATTATCTGCCTCTTCCAAACAGTAAAAGGCCTTCACTTTCCTTTCGATGAGCCACTTCATGTTCAAGTCATTCAGCTGTCTCCTCGACTGCCAAGATTTGGGCTCCTGATCAATATTTTTTTAATAAAATTCAATCAAAATAAATACATGAATTATATATTTTTTAAACATTTTTACTTTTTTCTATATAAACTGCAAGAAGAAAGTATTGGAAGCTTGAAAATTTTTAACTTCCATGTTTTGATGCTCTCAACAGCGGTTGAGAGGTTTTGCCCTCATAGCTGGCAGATGGGGGGCTCTGGACTCGAACTTTGAACCCCCATACACAGTAAGCGAAAATGAGAAAAACCAGACTAAAAATGATTTTTTGCAGTGTTATGCTTTTATGTGATTTACAGTTGTATTATTTAAATTAAAATAACCTATTTTAAAATAAGATAAAAGCAAATTAAATAATTAAACAATGTACATTTTTTTATTAATTCATATAATTTTTTAAACGTATAATATGATTGAAAAATATAATATAAAATATTTAAGCTGAACATTAAATACAACTACAACGATTAGATCCTGATATTTGAAAAATGTATCAGAAAGTCTTATTTTTATGTTAAGAAATGAATGGACAACGTGAAAATAGCGCAATAGTAAATTTGTGTTTAGAAAAGCTGAGACAGCTGTTTCCGAGCTTCTAAAACTCCATCATCATGCAAAAAGTTAAAATTATCAGAGGTAAATGTTTAAAACATACAAGTTTGCAAGCGACGCAGCCCGCAGCAAGGGAGAAATGGCAGTGTGAGAATTCGACAATATCTCACATTGAAACTCTCAATATACAAGGCATAAACCAGTATAGGGAATCCAATGTAAAGTCATCTAGACTCAGAATTTCTTCAGAGTCCAAGAAAAAGTCGCAAAATATGTAACAAATAGATCAATATCTACCGATCTTCACAGTTGGCACTAACGTGAAGGGTTTTCTTTTATTTAGCAAGAGAAAATATTCTTTTGATCCTCACGCGGTGACCTCTGGACCACCCGCAATCGCGGGAACGAAAAAGTGAAACTGCATCTTACATTGACGTCATGTTTTTCACTACATCCTATAGAGAGAGACCTTGTTTATGAGATCATGATCTAGAGATTTTGAGTGGCTAAAGGATGTGGCTTTTGTTCTTGACGGAGAACGAAGCTAATAAAGAGAGATGCAAGAGCATTCTCGGGAGTTTTTGAAGTTGAGACGTCAAGCCGATATTTTGGCCGTGCAGAGTAGAACTGTCTCACGGGTTAGTGGCTTCGGATCATCTCCGAATCACGGTACAAGTGAAAGCCGGGTGCGGCTGTTAAAATTCTCCACTCCGGAGAAACCCGGAGGTTCCTCGACCTCAGTTGTGAACAGACAAGTGAAGCGACACTCTGTCGTGCATCTAAGACTCTACCTACCCACGAATAGCAATTATTTGGAGCCAAAGAGAATTTCATGATTATTCGTCAACCTGACAAAAACTTAGGACTTTAAGTCAACAGAGACTATTTCATTGTAAAGCGATCTGCCACTCGGTGACTGGACTTGATTTAACTAACAATTTATTGAAAGCTGTTAACGAACCCTATTTTTAAATGTTGTGTACACCTCTTATCTAATCCAGAGAATTCATCATTTAATTGTTTGTATTACAATAAAGATTTCTTTGAATTTAATAAGACTTGGCCGTTGAAGTTACACGCTACCACAACACCTTACGACGCCGGCCTCCATTACAACGGAAAATGCTGAAAAATAAACAGCTGAGTCAAGACCAAGAGTTCCCACATACCGAAGAGACCAATGAGAAGCGCTTTGCCAGTTCCCAGTGGTCGCATAAAAAAAAATTGCGAAAAATTCATAAATCGCTGTATGAATTACGAATAACCTGTATTGAAAAGAGGGCAAAAGTTATAATATGGAGATAAAATCTTAAAACCAGATTATTTTTATTATTGTGCAAAAATCACCGTTAAACTTTAAAAAAACCCACTAAAATTCTCATTAAAAAATTGCTAAAAATGCAAAACCCGAAGAGGATAAAAATTACTTCAGTGGATTAAAACGCTGTAACCGGAATTCTTTTACAAATACAAAAATCGATGCGAAACTCAAAAAAGACGCTGAAAATCGCATTGAAAATTACGGAAGACAAAATGTACCATATTAGTCCAAAAGTTTGGAATCGAATGAGTTTACTAATGTGGAAAAATCGCCGTAAAGCGCGAAAAAACTTGAAAAATTCAAATATCTCTCTACGAATTCAGAATAAACTTTATTTAAAACAGCACAGTATTTACAATGTTGTGCTTAAAGGTTAAAATCAGATTCTTTTTACTAATGTCGATAAATCACCGCAAAACAAAAAAATCGCTAAAAATACAGATGACAAAATTTACTACAGTAGGCTAAAACATCGTAACCGGAATGCTTTCACGAATGTAAAAAATCAACGTACAGATGTTAAAAATTTATAGAGTTTTCAAAAAATTCATCGCGGTGATTTTCAAAAATTGCTTTGAAAATCGTCTCAAAAAGCGCAGAAACTTCAAAAATCGTGAAAGTCAAAATTTACTATATTAGGTTAAAATTTTGAAACTGCTTTTGTGAATGTCAAAAAATCGCAACGGAATGGGAAAAATTGAATTAAAAATCGCGGGACAATATTTATTATGGTACTCTAAAAGTTTGAAACCGAATTATTTTTACGAATGTCAAAAAATCGAAATGCTAAAAATTAAAAAATTTCAGAGCACAAAATTTACTATAGTGAACTAATATATTGTAATCGAAATTCTTTCACAAATGTCAAAAAATCGGCACACAACGTGAAAAAAGCTAAAAATCAAATTAAAAGTTTCTAAAAATTCAATATTAGCGAAGGACAAAATTTATTATATTAACCTAAAAGTTTCAAATATAATAATATGAAATATAACTTTTATAAATGTAAAAAAAAAAAAAAAAAAAAAAAAAAAATGCCGCGGAATGCAAAAAACACAAAAAAGTGCATTAAAAGTCCCTAAAAATTCAAAAATCGCAGACAACAACATTTACTATAGCGAGCTAAAATAGTGCAACCATAATTATTTCAGAAATGTCAAAAAATCGCCGAGAAACGTTAAAAATCGCTAAAAATCACAATAAAATAAAAAAATCAAGGCGAATAAAATTTACTTCATTAGGCTGAAAGTATGAAACCGAATTAAGTTTTACTAACGTTGAAAAACCGTCGCAAAATGTAGAAAAGCTCTAAAAGTCTTAAAAGCTCTAAAAGTCTCTTAAAAATTAAAAAATCGCTGTACAAATTCCGAATAAACTTTATTGAAAAGACAAAATTTACTCTAGTGGTCTAAGATATTATAACAGGAATTCTTTCACGATCGCCGCAGAACGCGAGAAAATGCTAAATAATTGTTAAGAATTCAAAAATTGCCGAGTACAAAATTCACTACAATGAATTAAATTATTATGAACGGAATTCTTTCACGAAATCTAAAACCATCGCAGCAAAACGCGAATGACTTATAAAAATCGCTAAAAATCCCAGTAAAATTTTCAATAAAAATCATTAAAAATTCTGAAATGGAGAAGTACAAAATTTATTATGTTAGGCTAAAAGATTAAATTATTTTTACTTAATGTATAAATATTACCTCGAAACGCGAAAAAATTCTAAAAATTCAAAAATCATTGTACGAATCCTAACTAAACTTTATTGAAAAGAGGACAAAATTTAGTACATTTGGTTAAAAGACTGCAACCACATTCCTTTTACTAATGTGGAAAAATCGCTGCGAAACGTGAAAAAAAAACCCCGCTAAAAATCACATAAAAAATTAAATAAAAAAATCCAAAATAGGACGATAAGGTGCATAACTACAATCATAGAGACCTTCATTGCATTAGGTACAGTCGTGGAAAAAAAAAGTAAACACCCCCTACTAACTCCTCAAAAAATTATCGTAGACGAAAGTTATTGGTACTGAACAATTGGAAATAAAGTCTACTTTTAACTGACGTATATAAAATTTTCTTAGGGGCCATCTACATATTAAAACGAATCCAAACTTCATTTTTTTTCAATGGCAATACCCAATTTTAACGAGATATTTCAAATCTTTGGTTCAAACTATGCTTAGACACCAAATTTCAAGTCATCTGAATGATAAGTTTTTGAATTATAAACATTCAAAATTTAGTGCTTCTAATGTTAAATTACATTTTCATATTTTTACCTATATCTCCTGAAATTATGCTCCTAATGTACTAATTTTTTGTGTAGCATACTAATATACCCAAACATAAATACGTTGAATTTGCAATTTTTTTTATTTTATGATATGAATTATGAATTATGAAATTAATAATCGAAAAAATTATGAATTACATACAAAATACAATTTTTTTGATGGATTTAGATTTATTAAGTCCTGCTTTATGGAAATCCAAAATTTCACCTTTTTCTTCCAAGTAGTTTTCAAATTATGCTTTAAAAACGGCAAAATGACGATTTAAGGGGCCGTCTATGATAGAAGTGACTAAATATTTTGAAATTTCTTCTGCTGTCCTGTAATCTAGGAGGCTTCATTGACTGCTTAAGGTGCTTTGATCAAGAAGGGGACTCTCTGGCTTAACAATCGATTACCGAACTTCAAGTTGGATACAGCCCTTAAAATACGCTGGTTTTAAAATAATTAATTTCTCGGAAACGTATCGTAAAAATTGCATAAAAATTCGTTTTTAGGCTAATTGAATGGTGTAGAGTTCATTTATGTTGTCAGAATTGTGCACTTCTATTGAAAAAAACAAAGTTACGGTTTGTTTTAATATGTAGATAGCCCCCTAAGCAAATTTTATATACATCATTTAAAAGTAGACTTTATTTCCAATCGTTCGGTACCAGTAACTTTCTCCTACGATAATTAGTTGAGGAGTTAGTAGGGGTGTTTACTTTTTTTTTTTCACGGCTGTACCTTCTTACCAAATTTTGTAGCTCTGCGCGTATAGGTGTCTTCAAAACACAGTCGACAGTCACATTCACAAGCTTCTTTCCTTATTATTATACATTTATTTATTTATTTGCAAAAACATTTGAGAACCATGTATAAAGCACCCTCGTAAAAAAAGAACTGCAACTATTAAAATGCAAACAAGAAATTTGAAAAGAACGCTGACTTGTGTATAATAGTAGTTTGCGAGTGTTTCCGCGTTGCAAGCGTAGCTTGTTAAGTGCTTCCCATATCATTTTTTTTTCTAATTCTTTAAACCGCTTCTGTGTAAATTTAATTCCGAAATTTTAAAGAGTGTTTATTGACCTTAAGTGATAAGGAACTTTTTAGATCGAATTACAAAAATATTTTTTATGTAAATATAGTGGTGGCACTTGAATTTATTTATTAAAGGTTAAATTTTAGTTGAATTAGCTATGTTATCACTGCGCAGTGCAGTGTTGCCCGTGGGATACTTTTTCTTCAATTCAGATATTTTGATTGTCACCGCTTTTTTGAAATGGTAATATTTGACTTATTTAATGACATATTAATTCAGGCAAAAACAAGGGGAATTTTACAATTTCAAAAGAATTGTTCCAAACAAGAAATCTGAATTTTTTAAAAAGTAACCCACTAGCAACACTACGTTGTGGAATAAGCTAAAACTTTGAAATGGTAATATTTGACTTATTTAATGACATATTAATTCAGGCAAAAACAAGGGGAATTTTATAATTTCAAAAGAGTGGTACCAAACAAGAAATCAGAATTTTTAAAAAAGTAGCCCACTGGCAAAGTGTAGATTTAAGCATAACTACGTTGTGGAATAAGCTAAAACTTTGGATTTGCATATTTGAACTTTTTAGAAATCGATTTTTTTTTAAGTTTTATATGTTATAATACATTTTTTCCTACATTAATTTCATAATTTATATATTGTTATAAACTTTACATCTACAGGCAGTAAATTTAACGAGCAAAACAATAATGCTTACCTTAGATATATCGGCGCATATCTGTAAGGCATGATCTTTCGTTAGATGTCCTGCTAAATCCACCAGCTGAGGTCTGCTACTCACGTGACCAGACAGTACCAGTATCGATGGCCTGAAATAAGAAATTTGAAGGTTAATTGTAATACAATGTTTTCCAACGTGGAGCAGAGGCCCTGCATGAGTGAAGTTTTATTTTTAACCTTCCTACCCTGAATGGGTCGAATCGACCTGGTTCTAAAATTTATTTCGTTCAACTGTAACAAGAATTTTTTTTTAAAGAAATTTAAATAAAATACAATGAATCTAAGTTAAATAAATATGTTAAACAGATTTAAATAAAAATTCTGGTGTGAAATGTTTTGATCATGGTTGAGTAAAATTTTAACCCTCAACGGGCCAATGCCGCCATATAAGTGGCTTTGGCACCCTTAACCAAATTTATTCGCTTGGAATGATTTTTTTTTTAAGAAACACTTTTATTTGAACATTGACAACTGAACAGGTACTGAACAGGTAATCAGCATTAAGGGGTTTCCTAGCTGATAGCAGCTTAACACCCAGACTAGGAAATTGAAATGTCTTATGTTTTAATGAGCCATTGGGAAAAAGTTAAACTGTAGCAAAGCTACTAAAAGAGTAAAAGAAGTTAACAAGAAAAAATAAGAAATTTAAGAAAAAAAAAGGAATAAAAATAAATTTTAAAGTATAAACTTAAGATGAAAGAAAGTTAACGATAAATCTTAAAAAATACAGGAATCTTAAAATAAGTAAAGTCAAACTGTAATTGTAAAACTACTATAAGGAATTTAGAAAGTTAAAGTTAGTACTGTTCAGAGAAACACTCACCAAGCATGGGCAAGAAAAGCTAGGGTGGCAAAGACCACAACATCCAACCAAAAAAGGGACTAATCAGGGCCATACATTTTTTTTTTTTAAGTTTTACAATTTTTATGGTCTCTATAGTATATAGAGAGTTTTTTTTTTTTTTTTTTTGAAAAGAAAAATATATAAAAAGGAAGAGAAAAAAATAGAAGAAGCAAAATATAGCGTGGAGAACTCAGATGTTACTGAGTGTCCATAATTATGGAATACCTGGGCCGTTTCCGATGATGGGGTTCAAAAGCGTCATAATCCGGCAGCTCCGCCACGATTTCATTAGGGAGGTCGAAAATTTTTTCGTAAAATTTTTTGGCTAAGTCGTTTATGCGCTTACGTAAGGTAGTAGTTTTTAGGTCTCTTCGGACCGTGGAGTTGCGAAGATAACGAGATGCGTTACGGACAGTACGCAGGTTGGAATTGTGCAAGCGCCTAAGGGTGTCCATAGTGGTCTTACAAGTGAATCCCCAGGCCGGACTGGCATAGGTAATGATGGGAAGGATGCATGAGTTATAGAGAATTAATTTATTGTGGACAGACAAGGTTTTACTGTTAAGGAGAGGTTTTATAGAGTTAAAGGCTCCAGGGACTTTACCTCTGATGGAGAAAATGTGCTTTTTCCAAGTTAGGCGGCGGTCCAGAATGACCCCAAGATACTTAGCTTGGTCTGACCAAGGGATAACAGTGTTGTTAATAATGATTCTGTTAGGGAAAATTATTTTGCGAGAGAAATATACTGCAGTAGTTTTAGTTTCATTTATGACAACGCGCCAAAGCATACACCAGTTCATGAAGTCATCAACATGAGTCTGTAGGTACCTGTATAGAGTATACGGGTGGTGTGCCGAAGCATAAATACAGGTGTCGTCCGCATAAAGAGCGAGGTGAGTGTGCAAGGAGCGTGAGATATCGTTAAAGAAAATGTTAAATAAAAATGGGCCCAACACGCTCACCGAACATTGACAACACATTCAAGAGAAATTTATAAAAAAAAAATACATTTAAAATCTAGTGGTGTGAATAGAATATAAAAATTGAATCATCTATTTAAAGCTTTGGATTGTTAAGGGTTAACAGGATAGAAAGGTTAAAGAGGGCAATTGGAAAATAGTTATTACTAGGACCAGAAGAGTTCAAAATGACGAAAAATAACGGAAGTTTGATCATGGATTAGGCAGCCTGTAATAAATTTAAACTTTCTTAAACTGGGTTCGCAAAGGGGATCTCAACGTATCTTCAGGGGTTCACGAAGCTTTCATTTTCAATGTTTGTTTTTTTCATTCTTGTATTTAACTCAACCGGATTTTTGTATGTAAAGACGGATTTTTGTAATCGTTTTTTAACCCCCTTCTTTATTTGCCAAAATTATAAAATTACGTTCACAGATGTGTTTCCGATGTCAATGCAACAGTTTAACCCCTTGAGGGGCGGTGGGATATATTTTATCCCACCTACGATTAATGAAGATTTGCACCAGAAAAAAACTACGAAATTTTACTTTTCTAACTTTGGTGTAAAAAAGGTCGTGAAATTGCTTTCCCCTATTTTGAAATAAAATTTTTCTAATTTTCCGGTGGGAATTCAGCATTGCGCAAACGCAATTGCTTGCCCCTCAAGGGGTTAATATTTTACAACTTGATTATCAAATAATAAATTGACTTTGAGGCAATTTTCAGTTATCCCGCGCCGATGATAAGTCGCCCAATATTCTCTGTAACTCGTACAATAGAATACGAGTTGAAACAACAATGGGTTTAATGGTGCCGGAAGCCGGAAAGTCTGGGTTAGAACCTCGGATATTAATAAAATTCACCGCAATACATTGCGCTAAAAGGATAATTTAAAAAATATTTTTGACTACAACACCATCTTTAATTTTAGCTTCAATTAATAAAAATTGAAGAAATTTCAAAATTACCTGTAATTCTTTACATGATCTTCCACCCTTGATAGCTTATTTAAGTAGTAAAGGGCGTTTCTATAGGCATAACCTTGAAAAGAAGATCCCCAATTGATATCTAAAAAATGGAATAAAAAGAACGTTTATTTGCAACATTCAACGGTAAACATATGTTGGAAATTTTTTTTGGCACGACGTGGTAAAACTTCTATTGATTTTTTAGTTATCAATATATTGGTTCTTCGATGTATCTTTTACCTATAAACAGGACCCGATCATCAAACTACTGTACTTACTCCTCGTGTACGCCGCGCCATTTTTGTACCAAAAATTTACTTATAAATTGGGAGTGCTCGTGATACACTTGGAATTGATATTTGAAGACTGCCGCAGACGGTTTACTGGCACATAGTCCCTTCAGGGACATGCTGCGCCAAGAATAGGTTAAAATAAAGACAAAGTTATAAAGTTACAAAAAAATTTTTTAACAACAAAAACAAAGTTTAAAATATTGGGATAGAAACAATGAGCGAAACAGCACTCAATTTAATGTAAAAGTAGTAATGTGAAAACAAACAAAGTTAAAACAAGCAAAGTTAAAATCATTTAAAAAAGACTAAAATAACATAGCTAAAAGATACGAAGTTAATCATTATAATTAAAATCTGCAAAAGCTGTAGAGTAATGGTTGTTCAAAAAACAAAGTATAATATGTCATAATAATTCTCCAAAAAACATGTTAACAAGCCACATTTTTTTTTAAAAAAACAATGTAAATTCACGTAGAAAGAAATTCTTCGAAGACAGTATATTCTTCATTTGCAGATGAGTCATAAGATTATGATTCCATAGACTCTTATACATAGTTTTGAAGCCATTTGGGGTCCTTTATATTAGTAAATGATCGGCTAACACATGATTTCTCGCTCTTTTTCTTCACAGTTTTCCACTGTAAAGAAGCTTGAGATGAAGATTTCGTTCTCTCTTACTGTACGCAAGATCTTTGGCTCGGTTTCTGGGTTTGACAAATATTAGGTTTCTGCAAATTAGATGCAGATGAAACAGAGGTTTTTCAGTCTCATTTTCGGTTGATTTTTTTAATTGACTTGGCTGCCGCATACGAGAGCGACGGTGAAAATTAAATTAATGTAAATAGAATATATAAACTTTATTTATAGCAATATTGTTTGAATATTTTTTCTAACACTGAACTTCAGGTTTAGCAATGCAGCTTAATAACCTGTGAGATCGTCATTGGTCTCTGTATATATGTATGATTGTTGGACAACTATGTTGTATTTAAATATACAAAATCATGAAATAATATTTCGTAAATATTATGTAATATTAATTATTATTATTAAACTCCAATAGAATAAAATCTGTTTAAAGTCTTTCCTCATACTTCCCACTGAACGTCCCCCCCCCCCCCTCCAAATAACGTATTGAAACTCGAGGATGCGCGTGAGCAAGACTGTATTTATATACGGTATTTCGGTAAAGAAAATGTTTTGGGCCCTAATCATAAATTATCGCATTCTCCTACTCATCTTAACTCTACTGTTCCCAGAGGACGTTCTAGGGCGCGACTGTTTTTCTTTCCGCAATTTAAAAAATATTTCCACAAGCAAACTGAGACTCATTTATTGACTTCTTGGCAAACTAATGAATTTGATATCTAATTAACACTTGCTGTTATAATCACATGCATTATAAACCTTTTCAAAATTTCCCAACTGGTTACGAAGGGACAAACACAAAATGTTGAATTTCGAACACAAAAGCAGATTGTGAGTAGTCAAAAGTAAGTGATATAATGGCATATATAAAGAATAGATACTACCCTATATTATATGTTGTTATAGGTACTACCCTATAACAGCACCGATAGCCGATTGTGGTGTCTCATTTATTAACATTCTTCGTTTTTAACATTTCCCATTCCTTCTTCTCTTTATTTTCATTTTTAACATTATCAGCATCACATTTCTTAGTATCGAATTAACGTCACAAGTGTAACAGTCAAAACGATTAAACAAAATGTGACATCTGTCAGTCATCTCATTATTACTTTCTAGTGACTATCATTTGCGGGCTCCACTGAGAAGTCATAATAATTGTTACTTTGCGACGAGTCATCAGATGACTATACAATGAAGTGAGCCCGTGACTCTCATGTGACCGTCATTCGGTAACTCCACCGTGAAGTCACCATGACCGCTGTATTTTGACAAGACACCAAATCACGTCACAAAGAAATCACATGGTGATTATCAAGTATCTATGAGGTCAGCATGAGCATTGCTTGGTGACAAGGACAAGTCACAAGATGACTTCATTTTGATCCTCTAAGGGATTTGTCACAAAGCAACTAACATGGTGACTTTACATTGCAGCCTCCAAATTACGATCATATCAAGGTGACATAATAAGATGTCATCTTACCCAGATAGCATTTTTAATTTGCAGAAAATTTGCAGCAGTCTTGCTTTGAAAACCTGCAAAGTTCCAGAAAGCTCAGCATGAAAAGACTGAAGGTTCATAACGCAAACGCCGAAGTCACCACACTTTGAGCTTGCAGCTAACTTGTCGTGCAAATTAAATTCATGCTGTATCACATTTATTGCAAATTAACAGCAAACAAGTAATCAAAAATATTCCAAACTTACTGTAAAGTAGTAATCTTTCCATGCCCCACTACCTATTTACAACTATTACACTATAAGTTTAACCCCTTCGGAGGGGTCCATAGATCTGATCAGGTCTCTTGATGCGAACACACCGTCAGAAGGTACAATATCGTTTTAATCACCATAAACAAGTTAAGTTAACATTTGTACTTTTCAATACGAGCCTTTTTTGGTATTTGATAAGTATAGCGTTTAGAAAAAGAGGTGCCAACCGAATGAAATTTCTGCAGTTTCTGCGTATGTGCTGATTGTTTATTCCCTCAATAGAGAGATTTTTTGCTTTTGTCATTTTCGTGAATTAAAGACAGTCTTGCCATAAGTTTCACAACAAACTACTCATGCAAGTGGGGGGGATGGTATACCTTGCAGGAAATTTGCTGTGAATTTCTTAATTCAAATTTATCACGGCAAGATAATGTCAGAAAAAATCAAACTTTCTGCTATCTAGGATAGAATGATCTTGGAGGTTATAGATTTCGTGAAATTACTCTGTCTGTAAAAAATTATTCAACTTCAGCCATTCATATTCAGCTGTGTGTGAAAATACAGGGGGAACAATTTTAGTTTCTTCTGTGACAATACCATTTCTTAAACCTCCTAAAACCCTTGTTTTTCTTTTACCCCATCAGTTTTTCATTCACGTTTCGAACCAGGAAATTTAATAAATTCAATCAAATAGATAACTCTTAGACAAAAGCTAAATCTCACAGAATCTGTTGCGAAATACGCAGGAATCCTTGCCTTTACATAAACAATTATTTCCGTGTTGTAAATACTATGCCTATCACAGGTAATTGATTACATAATGCAAAAAACCCCTTGCTGCTAATGTTCATGCTATCTGGTTAATAACTTCATCTGATGATAATGTCAGAAATAAACAGTTAATTGACTTCACCAAATAACGGTTACTCGAGAATAACAATGAGACGAATAAAAGATATCGCATTCCGGTCCACTGTAGTGACTGTGATGCTTGTGACTTTTTGTGACGTCACATTTACGTGTCACATTGACTAGTCGAGGCTAGCGAAAAAGACAGGCGGCCGCGATAAGTTACACGTGTCTCTTTTTTCAGACCTTTTGAGTCAGATGATGCGTGAATGAATGAAAGTAGGTGCATCGCGCGCTTCTAGCTGTCTAACGCGAGAGGTAGTACGGTAGTCTGTCTTTTTCGTTAGCTTCGGAATTAGCTTCGAAAATTAGCATTTTGTAATTGTTCCTTAATTTATGTTACACAGTGTAGTTCCTTTCACTACAGGTGCATTTCTCATAACGGAAATAATAAAAGTTGAAAAATCTGCCCCGCCCACTTTTTAAAATGATGAATAAACACTTGATATGCTTTTCCAGAAACCCTCCCCTTTTGTTATCAAATTATGAAATTTTGCATCCAAACGCTGAATATGTTCATGGTTTAAAAAAAAATTACCGGGGCATGTCTTGGATATGTAGATGTAAAGAGCCACAACTACAACGTCTGTAATTAGGGCGGTGATCCAGTTCATGACAAACATAATGACGACACAGATCAGGGCGCCAAGAAGACTCAGCCACAGGTTGTAATAGCGGAACCCGGGCCTGAAACCTGAAATTAAGAATATGTTATTTAAGAAAATGTGACTTAACAAGAAAAGGAAAAAAAGGCTTTCGCATGCGGTACTTATTTGACTTTATTTATTAAGTTTCTGATTCAAAAAAATTATTTGCTACACAAATTACGCGCTTAAATCATGGTAAGTTATGATAAGCAAGCTTTTGTCAATACAGTAAACTGATGTTTAAAGTACCTGGAGATTTCACATAACTGGCGTGAAAGCAAGAAAAATTGATCAGACCGTTTGCTGCCATGAAGAAATTCGAAATGATGGGAGCTACTGCATTCAAATCTCCTGGAAGAGAAAATAAATATTAAACAACTGAAAAAGAGACAGCTTGCATTGCCGTTAAATATTAGGTCTAGTGGAAAGTTCTGTAATAATGTTATTTCACGCCTACTTTTTTAAAATTCAGATTCCTACATTGGCACCACCTTTTTGAAATGGTAAAATTCCTATTGTTTTCACCTTAAAGTGAAATGTGAAAACAGTGGGAATTTTGCCATTTTAAAAATGTGGTGCCAATGAAAAAATCTGAATTTAAAAAATGTGCGCGTGAAATATTGGATCGTTCGGAAAGTCTAGTCCGTTTGAAAAAATCAATTCGTACCGGAAAATTCAATCGTTTCATTTTTAGACAGTGATTCTGATATCTAATGTCTATTAATTACCGGGCAGAATTTTCCGATGCGATTTGATTTTCCCAAACGGACACGACTTTTCTAACGACCCAATATGTAGATTGATGCATTATTTCATTATTTCATTATTACGTTTTTGACTAAGGACGTCAGGTACTAGTTGAAATTGGAGTCATTTCCCAGAAGGGGGTATTATCAGGGTTCGTACGGGTGCTTGAATTTCATGACTAAGAAATTCTTCGGTACCAGTAGTTTCTTATGGAAAATCTCTGGTGAAATAAGGAGAAATTTCGTCCGTTTAAACTAAATTTTTTTTTATAAAAAAATTCTGATATTGGGCCTTGAAAATAACGGTATCCGTACGAACCCTGTATTATGATAGTTATTTTCTTGATTTTTTGTAGTTGTGTTGTACCTCGACTGCTCGTGCAGCTGAGTGTTCTTCGCATCCAGGTTAATCCTTGTTAATCCTCCGCGATTAGATAGCAGCCGACGTACAACATAATTGCGAAAAATATTTATTTATTGAAAAATATGATCGAGATTAATTCGTATGTAGTTCTATTAATAAAATGGAGCAGAAATTTAATATGATAATAAAAGTCGGTGTAGTTGTGCTTTGCACTGGATGATCGTGCAACGGCGCACTCTTTGGCATCGTATTTGTTTCTAAAATGCATAATTTAACAAATACGCTTTTTTGACGTGTTCATGTATGAGATAAAGGAAAATTTTAAGATTGACACATCCGACTAGTTTTTATATTACAAAGGTAAAACAAATTTGTAGAAAAAATAAACACTAAGTAAACTACACAAATTTGCCATCTGCTATGAGGTCTGTATTTCGGTAAGAAGTTATAAGTACCGCATCTTCCTACATATCTAGATATATATACAAGGTTACTATAGTAGGTCGATTTTTAGTGAAATTAACCTAAAAGGAGATGTTTGGAGTCTTGTACACCTATTGCGATAATTGAATCGAATTTTGGTGAGCATATAATTCAAAGAATTGAAATTAGTCTGCGATAAGTAAATAGATCCGAAAGTGCCCACCATGGTAGAAAACTGGTGCCGCTTATTCACACGTTGAAGCGAGAATATGAAAGAGATTGAAGAATAATGGTCCTATTACACGAGGAGTAAAGTTGCCTCTATTCTCATGCGACACAATATTAACCTACGTCTTCAAAAGGAGTCTCTCGGAAACAAGCAACTTTTTATTGTTGGAGCAATTCTGTCACCTATAGCGTCCCTAAGTAACAATTCACCCTGAACAGACGATGAAATGCTTGGGAATTCAATGAACTGCTTCGTGGGAGGAACTGCCGCCGCTTACTTGCAGCAATGTATGTCGCTTCAATTTATCCTGTGTAATAAGAACTTAACGCAACGAATCCGCCTCGTGTGTAATTAAGCCTGAATAAAGTTTTTTAGGTGCGTTCGTAATTATATAAATACGTAGCTCCCATAATCGTCGTCTGGCCCGTCCTGTTGTCATTGCATCTGTCCGCATACAATAGCACAAAAACTACCCAACCGAATGGTTTGAAATTTAATATATACCGGGTGTCCCAAAAAGGACTGACTGATTTTAAAATTCAATAACTTCCAAGCGGTGACAGATATTTAAAAAATTCTTGCAGGAGGATTATGCATAAAGTCAAAAGTTTTATTACAGCGATTTTCGATTTTAGTTCGAATTACAAACAATAGATGGCGCTGTAAGCAATAGTCGCTAAATACAGGCTCGATTTTTGGTCCTTTCTGTTGTTCCATGCAGAAAAAGGAGATGGAAATGTATTATCCGGGCCACGAAGTACCAAAAATCGAGCCTGAATTTAGCCTCTATTGATCGCAGCGCCATCTATTGTTTGTAATTCGAACTAAAATCGAAAATCACTGTAAAAAATCTTTTGACTTTATGCATAACCCTCCTGCAAGAATTTTTTAAATATCTGTCACCGTTTGGAAGTTATTGAATTTTAAAATCAGTCAGTCCTTTTTGGGACACCCGGTATAAGCAAGTCAAGTCAACGCAGGCGCTTAAGAAGTACATATATAATCGTTGCAGAATTTTGTCGAGTCATTTCAAATTTTATGAAGATCGAATCAAAACTTAAAAAGATATTAAAAAAAGTTTTCTTCATTCTGTTATATCCTATCATACGTAATGAATTCAATGATATCCCATGATATGCAATGATTCTAGTATGCCATGGTGATGATGTTCTATGTAAGAAGGACTGCCTATTAATTCCGTATGACTGAATTTATTATATATGATCGTAATAAATTTTGCATTCATGCATTTTTGCATATCATGCAACAGCTATTGCACCAAGATCTGAATATTTATAAAACTAGTTATAGTATGAACGCACTTCATTTGCCGCGTTTTTCGTACAATTTGCGACTTGTTTCAAATTGTAAGTGTTTGTTTTCATCACTAGCTAATTATAATTTCTCTTGGCGGGCAAAATCGAAAATATTTTTAATTTTTATTGCAATCGAGTCCTCGTGCTTTGTAATATACGTCCATCAATTAAAATTCAGTCAGCTACGTATCAGCTGTAGACTTTCTGGAATCGGAAAAGCCCTTACTCTTTAATTATGATCACCTTATGTGTATCAGAGTCTCAAAACTTGTTTATAAATAGCATTTATAGATCGATTTCACTCACCAATGATGGTAAACAGCAAGGCTATTATAAAAGTTAAAACAAGAGCTCTTCTTGGGTCATTGTCCTTTCCATATCCTTTTCCAAACCAGTTGAGCCAAGGAATAAGTCCGTCCACACACAAAGCCTGTTAAAATGTTTGCAATAAAGTAAAGGTTATGTTCAAACAATTATGAAATACAAAATGTATCACTAAAAGGTAGCACCAAATGTTGGTTTCAGAGGAAAATATACTAGGGAGAAAAAAAGATTTATTACATGTCATACCTGCTTGTTTAAAGAATGACGTCAGAAGCAGTGTTGCCAAATCTGGCAGATTTTTTATTTAGAAGTTCCAAATTCATAACAGAAAATTTTGAATAGAAATTTCGTTCTTTTTTTTGTTTATCCGGTGGCTTTTGCCATTTCTTTTGCTTAGACTACCCTTTACCATATATTGAACTAGTGTTTTACATAATTTTTCTTAAATTCTTATTAATTTTTTAACTTAAATTTTAAATTCTTATTACCGTTAAACTAAACTTTTAAAACAATTATTATTATGCTTTAAATTTAAATATATATTTTTATATTAGTCTTAATAATTTATCTTTTTTTAAATTTTCATGTTCTACCATTTTTTATTAACATTAATTCTTTAAAATCGTTAAAATTTTCATATCTGTAGTTATACTTTTCCCAATTGCTTATCTATAGACTGTGCGTAAAGCTGAGGAGGTCAGCTCGGAAGCCTCTCAAACGTACTTACACTGGTCAGCCATTATTATTATATAAACTTCAAATTATTCAAACTTTCTGCTCAGAATTTGGAATATCTGAAAAAAAATCTGCCACATTTGGCAATACTGGTTGCAGTAGGTGATGGTAACGCCCTCCTTGTGTTTCCAAACGCAGCAGAATACGATGCGATGTTGAATATTGCTGAATGCTGATTCCAGAACCTCTGTTTCACCGCCGGGATTTTGCACCGGATATTCTCAGGCATCTCAAATAGCGTTCGTGATTTATTCATATGGAAACTATCCTTTTAGGGAAGTTGGACGTAAAGCTGAGGTTAGCAGTGAATTTCTTCAAAGCTGCTTACACTGTCTAGACACTATCACCGTAGGGTGACCGAGCCAGTAGTTGATCAAATAAGGTCGATGCTACGGGATTTTTATTCTATTTCCTTCCTTTTAGGTTTTAGAATTAAACTAATATAATTGCTACAGCCCTTCATGAATGTCCTATAATGGGCAAAAAGGAAATCTGCTGAAATTAAATAGCAACAAAATTATAAGTAAATAGTTTCTTTAATTGCCATTTACCCAGTAGTGAATCAATCGAAGAAATCAGTCGAAAATTCACAAATTAATCTTTAAAATATCATGCTTAAGCTGTGATTAACAATAATGCATATAAAAATATGATTTGAAATAAACAAGATGGAAGTGGATTATTTTTAACTTATCGTAATCGTATCCAACTGATCAAAAACTAAATTTTTACATTTTTTATTTTAAAAAATTCATAAAATGGCTTCTCTTATGGCAGGCAGCTGTCAACAATGTGACAACAGGTGCTGCAACATTCAAACAAAAATATTATGTCGAATGCCGCATCTAAAATTCATTTCCGCCTGAAATGGCGCAATATTTCAAACATTTGATCAACTACTGGCGCAGTCACCCTATAAACTACAAATATCTATTCAAACTTTCTGATGAGAATATGGGGTATATGATAAAAATCCGCCAAAGTTTGCAAGAATGATCCCGTAAGGTGATGGAAATGCTCCTCCCCCCCCCCCCCCCCAAAGTTTCCAAACACAACAGTTCACGATGCGAGAATGAAAGTTGTTGAAGCTGATGCTAAAGCCTCTGGTTTCACTGTTGTGATTTCCCATTGGATATTCTTCTGTAGCACAGACTGTGTTCGTGGTTTTTTTCATGTTGAAACGATTCTTTAGGTGACGCCATAGGAAGATTGGGTCAAATCCCACATAGCATTTTTAGTTTGCAGAAAATTTGCAGAAGTCTTGCTTTGAAAACCTGCAAAGTTGATGCAAGCTCAGCAAGACAAGACTGAAAGTTCATAACACGACTGCAGCTGGATAACGCAAACGCCAAAGTCAGCACACTTTGAACTTGCAGTTAACTTGTCATGCAAGTTAAATTAATGCTGTATCACATTTATTGTAAATTAACGGCAAAAAAGTAATCAAAAATACTGCAAAGTTGTAATCGTCCCATACCACATTAACTGTTAACCCCTTCGAAGGGGTCCATAGACATGATCAGTTCTATTGATGCATACGTACCGTTAAGGTACATGCATCCCCTTTACCACCATAAACAAGTTAGGATAATATTTGTGCCTTTCATTCCGAGCCTTTTTTGGTATTTTAGAAGTATAGGGTTTAAAAAAGCGGTGCCAACCGAATAAAATTTCTGCAATTTCTGCATATCTGCTGATTTAGGGTGGCGAGTGGTCAGGGAAAAACACAGTCAAAAAATGAGGAAAGTACCAGTATTTTCTTATAGAAAATACTTCAAATAATATAAAGGGATTAACGAAGGCGAATTTCTCTTTAACAATATACTGGTATTTAACACCTTTTATGACTGTGTTTTTCCCTGACCACTCGCCACCCTGTGATTGTTCTCTCAACAGAGGGATTTTTTCCTTTCGTCACTTTCGGCCCCACCAGTGGCCGAGAGGTTCTGCTCTCGAAGCTGGTAGACGGGAGGTGCTGGGTTCGACCCCAATCGCGCCCGTCGGCCTAATCGTTCGGAGTTTTCGTGGTTTTCTTCGAGCCGTGGATTTTCCATGCGTAAATACGGATTAGGTTCCCCTAGAAAGACCCCCACGAAGGGCACTTCCCACCCGGACCTATATCCCTAGTGTAGATAATTGGCCGTCAAAAATCAACCCAACCCAACCCTTTCGTCACTTTCGTGAATTAAAGACCTTCTTGCCATCAGTTTCACATTAAACTACTCATGCAAGTGGGTGATGGTATACCTTGCGAGAGATTTCCTGCGAATTTCTCAATTCAAATTTGTCACGGCAAAATAATATCAGAAAAAATCAAACTTCCTGCTAATGTTCCTGCTATCTAGGATAGAATGATCTTGGAGGTTATAGATTTCGTGAAATTACTCTGTCTGTAAAAAATGATTCAACTTCAGCCATTCATATTCAGCTGTGTGTGGAAATACAGGGGGAACAATTTTAGTTTCTTCTGTGACAATATCATTTCTTAAACCTCCTAAAACTCTTGTTTTTCTTTTACCCCATCAGTTTTTCATTCACGTTTCGAACCAGGGAATTTAATAAATTCAATCAAATAGATAACTCTTAGACAAAAGCTAAATCTCATAGAATCTGTTGCGAAATATGCAGCAATCCTTGCCTTTACATAAACAATTATTTCCGTGTTGTAAATACTATGCCTATCACAGGTAATTGATTGCATAATGCAAAAAACCCCTTTTGATTATGTGAGAACGAGCAACACCCACGCACTTCAGAACTGAATAAGAAACAAATAATGTAAAAATTTTGTTTTTAAAGTCAATTCCTACTTAGGTCATCAAAGAAAAATTTAATATAATCCCTTAAGCTAATATTAGTTTTTGTTGCATTAAAATATCTCAATTTGTTGATTTTCTATAAGCAAGTAGGTTTACAATGGAGCTCTGTGGGAATGTGGCAAAATATTAGAGATATCGCCAAGTTGGAGTCACTTTTGGCGACTCATTTTGGCTGCCAAATTTGGCAATATATCGCCAAGTTGGCGACAAACTTGGTGGTATTGGGCGACAGAACAGGGTCCCCCCTATGGTAACCCCTTATTAAAAATACTTTAATTGATCTTCAACAACCAATGGCCGCCATTTTTTCCCATGCAAAACTAAAATTAATTAATTAAAATTTAATTAATGAATTAATATTTGAAAAAACTGTATTAACGTCAATTGTCATCCAGTACAAGTTTAAAAAAATTTATTTCAACTTGATAGGATGAATAATGAGTATTTTATTAACGATTGAAAATTTGAACAAGATAAATATATAAATAAATAAATAAATAAATAAATATAGGGAGAGTGTGAGCTAATAGTAGGAATTGAATAAAACAAGAAGGTTGATTTTAGGAACACCTCTGTTGTCCATATTGGACATTAGAACTTAAACTAACATTTAATTTAATCTAAAATTTTAAGAATTTCTAAATTTGTATTGTAAATGCAGGGCTATTACAAATGATGGGACGATTTTAAAAAATCCTATTTACGAAACGACTGCACATATAACAATAAGCGATACATGAATTTAAAGAGAAATATACCAAGTTTTTTTCAGGTACAAATGTTCGATGCGTGACCCTCTTGTTACACGGCATACGTCCAATCTGTAATCCAGTTCGTCCCAAACATTTTGTAGCATCACTCTGTCAATGGTTCTGAATTCTGCACAAATGAGTTCTTTAAGTTCTGACAGTGTCAAAGACATTGTTTATGTACCACCATTGCCGAAAACAAAGTGTTCAGAACTTAAAGAAAACATTTGTGAGGCTTTCAGAACCATTGACAGAGTGATGCTGCAAAATGTTTGGAACGAACTCGATTACAGATTGGACGTGTGCCGTGTAACAAAAGGGTCACGCATCGAACATTTGTAACTGAAAAAAACTTAGTATATTTCTCTTTAAATTCATGTATCACTTATTGTAATATGTGCAGTGGTTGCGAAAATATGATTTTTATCGGGTCCATCATTTGTAATAGCCCTATAATTTAATTCTATTGTATAATATTTTAATTTGTTTTTATATGTTATAATCAAGTACAAAAATAGAATAATCTCTCAAGCTTCGGTGTCTTGGATTTAATTAAAAGTTTATCATTGTTTTCTCAAGAATAGACCTAGACAGCAGATGACCGCTAACCGGATACTATAAGAATTCCAATACAACAGGTATGAGAAATTAATTAATTCTTTTCAAGAAACTTTGCTTTAGAATTGAACAATATTTAAAGTTTGATTTAAGAATCTTTATTTGATTAAGATTGAAGTAACAGAATCAATATCTTGGTAAAAAGCATGAAAAGTCTAATACCGTTGGAAATTTACAACTCCTCGGCACTGGGTTAAGCATACGGGTATGACATATAATTATTCTTATTTTTTATTTCGTACTATATATTTTTTTTTTAATTTAAAACGAACATTTTCCTTGGCTACCTTCAAGTGAACAACGGTGTAATTTAAAGGTAAGTTCATTTGAAAGTAAGTTTTGAAAAAATTTTGCTTACTTGAAGGATTCTGGGCGCACTAACAATGGACACTAAAGCAGAAGACATGGTAGCAGCAAATATCCCTGCATAAATTAAAGGCCCGAATCCCGCTGATAAAGTCATGACCTGAAATAGAAAGTCTGTATTTTTTGGAAACATATTATAATGAAATGGAAAAATGACAATAGATCTATTTACATTACGTTTTATATATTTTATTATTAAGTACAGTCGTGGAAAGAAAAAAGTAAACACCCTTTATTAACTCTTCAAAAAAATTTCGTAGGAGAAAATTACTGATACCGCACGATTGATAATAAAGTCTACTTTTAAATGATGTATATAAAATTTGTTTAGGGGGAAATCTACATATTAAAATGAACCATAACTTTGTTTTTTTGAATAGCAGTACACAATTCTGACAGCATAAATGAACTCTACATCCTTCAATTAGCCTAAAAGTAAATTTTTATGCAATTCGTACGATAAATTTCCGAAAAATCAATTATTTTAAAACGAGCGTATTTTAGGAGCTGTATCCAAATTGAAGTTCGGTACTCGATTGTTGGCCGAAAGAGCCCCCTTCTTGATCAAGGCATCTTAAGCGCCACTCAAACAGTCATTGAAGACTGCTTGATTACAGGATTGCTTAAGAAATTTCGCTAGTCACTTCTATCATAGACGACCCCTTAAACCATCATTTAGCCGTTTTTTAAGCATAATATGAAAACAACTTGGAAGAAAAATGTGAAATTTTGGATTTCCATAAAGTAGGACTTAATAAATCTAAATCCATCAACAAAATTGTAGATTGCAATTCATAAATTTTTTTTAATATTAATTTCATAATTCATATCAAAAAATTCTAAAAATTGCAAATTCAACGTTTTTATGTTTGGGTATTTTAGTATTATTGCTACACAAAAAAATTAGCACATTAAGAGTATAATTTCAGGAGATATTAATGAAAATATGAAAAAGTAATTTAACATTAGACGCACTAAATCTTGAATGTTTATAATTCAAAAACTTATGACTCAAATGACTTGACATTTGGTGTCTAGGCATGGTTTGAAATATCTTGTTAAAACTGGGTATTGCTAATGAAAAAAATGAAGTTTGAGTTCGTTTTAATATGCAAATGCCCCCTAAGCAAATTTTATATACATCATTTAAAAGTAGACTTTATTTCCAATCGTTCGGTACCAGAAACTTTCTTCTACGATAATTTGTTGAGGAGTTAGTAGGGGTGTTTACTTTTTTTTACGACTGTACCTTTAATTATACATTGAGATTGCATATTCTAATATACAGAGTGTTAAAAAAATTTTGGTTTCAGATTTTAAGAGAAGATAGAACATATCTAGCCAAGCACAGATTAACCTACAATGCATAGGGTCGTAACTGAAACAGTGAAATATCCTACTGTGGTAAACAATATCTTTAAATAATAACTTCCAGCAAATAATTGCAGAAATATTTAAATAATTGCAGCAGTATTTCAATGATTTCAAGATAATTCCAATAATGAGAGCAGTATTAGAATTAATTAATAATGGGATATACGTACTTGATAGTCATTCATCAAGCCATATTTGCATGTTGTCACAGAGCAATTCGTGAAGTTTCCGTCGTAGTAATCATCTACCTGACCAGTTCCATCCCGCACTGCTGTAAATCCTAGCCAAACGATAACCAAGACATAAGACACTGAAGTCGTAAGAATTGAGAGCAATGTTCCTTTCGGAATAGCTGTGCATGGATCCTGGAAAAAGTTGAAGGACATAGTCTAAAATTTATTTTGAAATTTTTGTTTGTTTCCAATTTAACCCCGTAATTCTCGCTCCCGTGATATTCAATTATTCATGGGCTGTGTCTTTCATTCAGATTATTTGATTCCCACCTGTTTTATAAAATAGTGAAATTGGCTTTATTATTGTATAATTTTACCCGTCATTAAATAAGGTGAATATTTCTTTTTCATAAAAGTGGTGCCATTAAGCAATTTAAATTTTTAAACCGTAATTTAATGCAACCGGTTAAGGGGTTAACCCCTTAATTCTCGCTCCCGTGATATTCACGGGCTGTGTCAATCTGAATAAAATATTCAGATTGTTTGATTCTCACCAGTTTTGTAAAATAGTGTCATTGGCTTTATTATGGTATCATTTTACTTGTCATTAAATAAGGTGAATATTCCTTTTTCAAAAAAGTGGTGGCAATAAACAATTTGAATTTTTAAACCGTAATTTAATGCGACCGTTAAGGGGTTAAAGCTACTAAGCGGGCGGCATTTTCAGTATTTTTGAACGTGCAGTGAGCAAATCCAATTATTGCGCATATGAATCAATTTAATAGTTTATGAAGGCTATTAAAATAAAGGAACTTAATTGTTTTAATAAAAAATGGAATAAATTATATACAGATTTAACTAATCTATCTATACTTATACTTTACTTATCTATCTATACTCCTATTATAAACAGGGAAAAATTGTTTATTTGTCGGAGGTAAACTCTGGAACTACCGAACCGATTCCAAAAGTAATGATATCAAAATGATGGTGTTGGTCCAACTTAGAACATAGGCTATATCTTATGTCGATGCCACTACCCCAAAGGGGGTGTAGGACCCAAAAACGTTCTAAAAATGCGATTTTAGCGTTACTGAAGGGCCTAGAAATATGAAAATTTGAATATTAGTTACTTATAAGATATAAATGATGTCTAAGAACAGTTCTTAAACAATTCGAAATTTAAAAGGGGTGAAAATGCACAAAAAGCGTTCTAAAAAACGTTCTAAATGGTAGTTTCTACACAATCTCGGGAAATACCAAACCGATTTAAAAAATATTGGTGTCAAAATGATGGTGACAACGCTTGCTCTAAGATAGGCTATATTTTATGTCGGTGTCACTACCCCAAAGTGCTGTAGGAGCAAAAAACGTTCTAAAAATGCAAATTTAGTGTTACTGAAGGGCCTAGAAATATGAAATTTTGAATATTAGCTAATAATAAGATATACATGATGTCTAAGAACAGTTCTTAAACAATTCGAAATTTAAAAGGGGTGAAAATGCGCGAAAAGTGTTCTAAAAACGTTCTAAATGGTAGTTTCTACACAATCTCAGGAAATACCAAACCGATTAAAAAAAATATTGGTGTCAAAATGATGGTGACAACGCTTGCTCCAAGATAGGCTATGTTTTATGTCGGTGCCACTACCACAAAAGGGGTGTAGGAGCAAAAAACGTTCTAAAAATGCGATTTTAGCGTTACTGAAGGGCCTAGAAATAATTTGGAATATTAGCTACTAATAAGATATAAATGATGTCTAAGAACAGTTCTTAAATAATTCGAAATTTAAAAGGGGTGAAAATGCGCGAAAAGCGTTCTAAAAAACGTTCTAAATGGTAGTTTCTACACAATCTCAGGAAATACCAAACCGATTAAAAAAATATTGGTGTAAAATGATGGTGACAACGCTTGCTCCAAGATAGGCTATGTTTTATGTCGATGTCAGTACCCCAAAGGCGATGCAGGAGCTAAAAACATTCTAAAAGTGCGATTTATGTGTTACTGAAGGGCCTAGAAATATGAAATTTGAAATATTAGCTACTTATTAGATATAAAGGATTTCTAAGAACAGTTCTTAAACAATTCGAAATTTGAAAGGTGTGAAAATGCGCGAAAATCGTTCTAAAAACGTTCTAAATGGTGGTTTCTACACAATCTCAGGAAATACCAAACCGATGTAAAAAATAATGGTGTCAAAATGACGGTGACAACCCTTGCTCCAACATAGGCTATGTTTTATGTCGGTGCCACTACCACAAAAGGGGTGTAGGAGCAAAAACGTTCTAAAAATGCGATTTTAGCGTTACTGAAGGGCCTAGAAATAATTTGGAATATTAGCTACTAATAAGATATAAATGATGTCTAAGAACAGTTCTTAAATAATTCGAAATTTAAAAGGGGTGAAAATGCGCGAAAAGCGTTCTAAAAAACGTTCTAAATGGTAGTTTCTACACAATCTCAGGAAATACCAAACCGATTAAAAAAATATTGGTGTAAAATGACGGTGACAACGCTTGCTCCAAGATAGGCTATGTTTTATGTCGATGTCAGTACCCCAAAGGGGATGCAGGAGCTAAAAACATTCTAAAAGTGCGATTTATGTGTTACTGAAGGGCCTAGAAATATGAAATTTGAAATATTAGCTACTTATTAGATATAAAGGATTTCTAAGAACAGTTCTTAAACAATTCGAAATTTGAAAGGTGTGAAAATGCGCGAAAATCGTTCTAAAAACGTTCTAAATGGTGGTTTCTACACAATCTCAGGAAATACCAAACCGATTTAAAAAATAATGATGTCAAAATGACGGTGACAACCCTTGCTCCAACATAGACTATGTTTTATGTTGGTGCCACTACCCAAAAGGGGGTGCAGGAGCAAAAAACGTTCTAAAAATGGGATTTTTGCGTTACCGAAGGGCCTAGAAATTTGAAATATTAGCTACTTATTAGATATAAAGGATTTCTAAGAACAGTTCTTAAACAATTCGAAATTTAAAAGGGGTGAAAATGCGCGAAAAGCGTTCTAAAAAACGTTCTAATGGTGGTTTCTATACAATCTCAGGAAATACCAAACCGATCTAAAAAATAATGTCGTCAAAAAGATGGTGACAACCCTTGCTCCAACATAGGCGATGTTTTATGTCGGTGCCACTACCCCAAAGGGGGTGCAGGAGAAAAACGTTCTAAATTGCGGCTTTTGCGTTACGGAAGGGCCTAGAATCGTGAAATTTCGAATGGAAGTTAGTTATAAGATATCAATGATCTCTAAGGACATTTCCTAAAAAGAATCTAAATTTAAAAAGGGGTCAAAATGCGCAAAAAGCGTTGTAAAAAAACGTTCTAAATTGCGATTTCTTTGCAATCTTAGGAAGTTCTGAACCAATTTCAAATATGATGGTGACAGATCTTGGTCCAAGATAGGCTATATTTTATATCTGCTTCCACTACCCCAGAGGAAATGCAGGAGCAAAATGCGCAAAAAGCGTTCTAAAAACGTTCTAAATGCCGATTTATCGGCAATATCTCAGGAAGAATGAACCTGATTTCAAACGTAATGGTAGGAAATTGATACTGACAGCCTCTGCTCTAACATAGACGCTATTTTATGTCGGTATTACTATCACCAAGACGTTGCAGGAGCAAAAAAGCGTTCTAAATTTCGATTTTTGTGATCAGTAGGGGCTAGCAACTTAAAATTAGGTAAGGTACTTATTTATTAGATATAAATGATCTTTAAGAACAGTTTCGAAAAAATTAGAAATTTAAAAAGAGGTGAAAATGCGCGAAAAGCGTTCTAAAAACGTTCTAAATTGCGATTTCTACTCAATCTAAGGAAATACCAAAGCTATTTCAAAAGTAATGGTTGCAAATCAATGGTGACAGTCCCTGCTATAACATAGGTTATATTTCATGTTGCTGTCACTACCATCTGACGGTTGCAAAAGCAAAACATGTTCTAATTTGCGTTTTTTGCACAACTGAAGGGTCTAACACTTTGAAGTATGGAATGGTATTTACTTACAAGATGCAACTGCTTTCTAAGAACAGTCGAAAGAAAATTCCAAACTTAAAAAGATGAAGTGAGTGAAAAGCGTTATAAATTACAATTTTTAAGCAAACTTATAAATTACCAAACCGATTAAAAAAATAATGACGACAAATTGTTGGTGATAGAACCTGCTCACACATAAGCTATATTTTATGTCTGTTCCACTACCACCACAGGGTTGCAGGAGCTAAAAACTTTCTAAATTGCGATATCTGTGATACGGAAAAGGCTAGAAACTTTAAATATGGAATGGTAGTTACTTCTAAAATATAAATGCCCTCGAAGGAACGCCGACAATAAATTCGAATTAAAAAGGGGTGAAGCGAAGCGGAGGTGCGAAAAGCATTCTAAAAAAGTTCTAAATTACGATTCTATGCAATTTCAGGGAATATAAACCGGTTATAAAAGTAATAGTTGCGAATCAATGGTAACAGTCTCTGATCCTACACAGGCTATATTTTATGCCGGCGATTCTACCACCTGGGGTTCACAGGAATAACAAACGTTCTAAAAAAGGCCTTTAAAAGCTTTTTAAATTACGTTTCTGTGGAATATTAGGAAATAACAAACCGATTTCAAAATTAATGCTGGCAAATTAATCGTGACAGTTCCTATTTCAACATAGCCCTTTATGTTGAGAGAGGTGGTAGGACTTGGAATTTGACATGATGGTTAATTTTAAGATGTAAGAAGATGATTTCTAAAAAATTCAAAACTTCAAATGAATACTGAAATGAGCGTATTAATTGAGCATAAAAGTTTCAAAATATTTTCTAAATTATCATTTATGTAGTTTTATTTCGTTTTATTAATTTAAGTCTCATTTCTGCCTAATGCAGTGTAATAATGATGTTTAATCAAACTGTGTTTTAAATAGTAATTTTTGAATTATTCCTAAAAGTAATATCTACCTTTTAATAATAATAATAAAAAAAAACCTTTTAATAAAATAAAATATTACCTTTTAATGAAATAAAAATTTAGTTAGCACTTTTAATAAAAATTAGACATATAAATATCACTTGGCATATTTCAAATATTACGCGAGCAAAGCCGCGGGGTTTGCTAGTATATATATATATATATATCTATATCTATACTCCTATTATAAAGAGGAAAAAATTGTTTATTTGTCGGAGGTAAGCTCTGGAACTACCGAACAGATTCCAAAAGTAATGGTATCAAAATGATGGTGTTAACCCAACTTAGAACATAGGCTATATCTTATGTCGGTGCCACTACCCCAAAGGGGGTGTAGGAGCAAAAAACGTTCTAAAAATGCAATTTTAGCGTTACTGAAGGACCTAGAAATATGAAATTTTGAATATTAGTTACTTATAAGATATAAATGATGTCTAAGAACAGTTCTTAAACAATTCGAAATTTAAAAGGGGTGAAAATGCACAAAAAGCGTTCTTAAAAACGTTCTAAATGGTAGTTTCTACACAATCTCAGGAAATACCAAACCGATTTAAAAAATATTGGTGTCAAAATGATGGTGACAACGCTTGCTCCAAGATAGGCTATGCTTTATGTCGGTGTCACTACCCCAAAGGGGCTGTAGGAGCAAAAAACGTTCTAAAAATGCGATTTTAGCGTTACTGAAGGGCCTAGAAATATGAAATTTTGAATATTAGTTACTTATAAGATATAAATGAAGTCTAAGAACAGTTCTTAAACAATTCGAAATTTAAAAGGGGTGAAAATGCACAAAAAGCGTTCTAAAAAACGTTCTAAATGGTAGTTTCTACACAATCTCAGGAAATACCAAACCGATTTAAAAAATATTGGTGTCAAACTGATGGTGATAACGCTTGCTCTAAGATAGGGTATCTTTTATGTTGGTGCCACTACCCCAAAGAGGTCGCAGGAGCATAAAACGTTCTAAAAATGCGATTTATGTGCTACTGAAGGGCCTAGAAATATGAAAGTTGAAATATTAGTTACTTATTAGATATAAAGGAATTCGAAGAAGAGTTTTTAAAAAATTCAAAATTTAAAAGGTGTGAAAATGCGCGAAAAGCGTTCTAAAAACGTTCTACATGGTGGTTTCTACACAATCTCAGAAAATACCAAACCGATCTAAAAAATAATGGTGTCAAAATGATGGTGACAACCCTTGCTCCAACATAGGCTATGTTTTATGCCGGTGCCACTACCCCAAAGGGGGTGCAGAGAAAACGTTCTAAATTGCGGTTTTTGCGTTACGGAAGGGCCTAGAATCGTGAAATATGGAATGGTAGTTAGTTATATGAAATAAATGATCTCTAAGGACATTTCCTAAAAAAATCGAAATTTAAAAGGAGGTCAAAATGCGCGAAAAGCGTTGTAAAAAGCGTTCTAAATAGCGATTTCTATGCAATCTCAAGAAGCACTGAACCGATTTCAAATATGATAGTGTAAAAATGATGGTGACGGATTTTGCTCCAAGATAGGCTATATTTTATATCTGTTTCCACTACCCCAGAGGAGATGTAGGAGCAAAATGCGCGAAAAGCGTTCTGAAAACGTTCTAAATGCTGAGTTGTCAGCAATATCTCAGGAAGAATCAAACTGATTTCAAACTTAACGGTAGGAAATTGATGCTGATAGCCTCTGCTCTAACATATATGCTTTTTATGTCGGTATCACTATCACCTAGACGTTTTAGGAGCAAAAAAGCGTTCTAAATTTCGATTTTTGTGATCGGTAGGTGCTAGCCACTTAAAATTAGGCAAGGTACATATTTATTAGATATAAATGATCTTTAAGAACAGTTTCGAAAAAAATTAGAAATTTAAAAAGGTGTAAAAATGCGCGAAAAGCGTTCTAAAAGCGTTCTAAATTGCGATTTCTACTCAATCTCAGGAAATACCAAAATTATTTCAAAAGTAATGGTTGCAAACTAATGGTGACAGTCCCTGCTATAACATAGGTTATATTTTATGTTGCTGTCACTACCATCTGAGGGTTGCAAAAGCAAAACATGTTCTAATTTGCGTTTTTTGCACAACTGAGGGGTCTAACACTTTGAAGTATGGCATGGTATTTACTTACAAGATACAACTGCTTTCTAAGAACAGTCGAAAGAAAATTCCAAATTTAAAAAGATGAAGATAGCGAAAAGCGTTATAAATTACAATTTTTAAGCAAACTTATAAAATACCAAACCTATTAAAAAAATAATGATGACAAATTGTTGGTGATAGAACCTGCTCGAATATAAGCTATATATAATGCCCAAACACAATATACTTTATATGCTCAAACATAACCTATATTTGTTTGTGACACTACCACTAGAGGGTTTCTGGAACAAAAAACTTTCTAAATTGCGATTTCTGTGGTACCGAAAAGTCTAGAAACTTTAAATATGGCATGGTAGTTACTTAGGCATGCCTTCGAGGACTGTCGAAAATAAATTCGAATTAAAAAGGGATGAAGCGAAGGGGAGGTGCGAAAAGCATTCTAAAAAAGTCCTAAATTACGATTTCTATGCAATTTCAGGGAATATAAACCGATTATAAAAGTAATACTTGCGAATCAATGGTAACAGTTTCTGATCCTACACAGGCTATATTTCATGCCGATGATTCTACCACCTGGGGTTCACAGGAACAACAAACGTTCTAAAAAAGGCCTTATAAGTTTTCTAAAATACGTTTCTGTGGAATATTAGGAAATAACAAACCGATTTCGAAATTAATGTTGACAAATTAATGATGACAATTCCTATTTCTACATAGCCCTTTATGTTGAGAGAGGTGGTAGGACTTGGAATTTGACATGATGGTTAATTTTAAGATGTAAGAAGATGGTTTCTAAAAAATTCAAAACTTCAAATGAATACTGAAATCAGCGTATTAATTGAGCATAAAAGTTTTAAAATATTTTCTAAATTATCATTTATATAGTTTTATTTCGTTTTATTATCTTAAGTCTGATTTCTGCCTAATGCAGTGTAATAATGATGTTTAATCAAACTGTGTTTTAAATAGTAATTTTCGAATTATTCCTAAAAGTAATAAGTACCTTTTAATAAAAAAAAACCTTTTAATAAAATAAAATACTACCTTTTAATAAAATAAAAATTTAGTTAGTACCTTTTAATAAAAATTAGACATATAAATATCACTTGGCATATTTCAAATATTACGGGAGCAAAGCCGCGGGGTTTGCTAGTCTATACTCCTATTATAAAGAGGTAAAAATTGTTTATTTGTAGGAGGTAAGCTCTGGAACTACCGAACCGATTCCAAAAGTAATGGTATCAAAATGATGGTGTTAGTCCAACTTAGAACATAGGCTATATTTTATGTCGGTGCCACTACCCCAAAGGAGGTGCAGGAGCAAAAAACGTTCTAAAAACGCGATTTTTAAATTATTGAAGGGCCTAGAAATATGAAATTTGGAATATTAGTTACTTATAAGATATAAATGATGTCTAAGAACAGTTCTTAAACAATTCGAAATTTAAAAGGGGTGAAAATGCACAAAAAGCGTTCTAAAAAACGTTCTAAATGGTAGTTTCTACACAATCTCAGAAAATACCAAACCGATCTAAAAAATAATGGTGTCAAAATGATGGTGACAACCCTTGCTCCAACATAGGCTATGTTTTATGCCGGTGCCACTACCCCAAAGGGGGTGCAGAGAAAACGTTCTAAATTGCGGTTTTTGCGTTACGGAAGGGCCTAGAATCGTGAAATATGGAATGGTAGTTAGTTATATGAAATAAATGATCTCTAAGGACATTTCCTAAAAAAATCGAAATTTAAAAGGAGGTCAAAATGCGCGAAAAGCGTTGTAAAAAGCGTTCTAAATAGCGATTTCTATGCAATCTCAAGAAGCACTGAACCGATTTCAAATATGATAGTGTAAAAATGATGGTGACGGATTTTGCTCCAAGATAGGCTATATTTTATATCTGTTTCCACTACCCCAGAGGAGATGTAGGAGCAAAATGCGCGAAAAGCGTTCTGAAAACGTTCTAAATGCTGAGTTGTCAGCAATATCTCAGGAAGAATCAAACTGATTTCAAACTTAACGGTAGGAAATTGATGCTGATAGCCTCTGCTCTAACATATATGCTTTTTATGTCGGTATCACTATCACCTAGACGTTTTAGGAGCAAAAAAGCGTTCTAAATTTCGATTTTTGTGATCGGTAGGTGCTAGCCACTTAAAATTAGGCAAGGTACATATTTATTAGATATAAATGATCTTTAAGAACAGTTTCGAAAAAAATTAGAAATTTAAAAAGGTGTAAAAATGCGCGAAAAGCGTTCTAAAAGCGTTCTAAATTGCGATTTCTACTCAATCTCAGGAAATACCAAAATTATTTCAAAAGTAATGGTTGCAAACTAATGGTGACAGTCCCTGCTATAACATGGGTTATATTTTATGTTGCTGTCACTACCATCTGAGGGTTGCAAAAGCAAAACATGTTCTAATTTGCGTTTTTTGCACAACTGAGGGGTCTAACACTTTGAAGTATGGCATGGTATTTACTTACAAGATACAACTGCTTTCTAAGAACAGTCGAAAGAAAATTCCAAATTTAAAAAGATGAAGATAGCGAAAAGCGTTATAAATTACAATTTTTAAGCAAACTTATAAAATACCAAACCTATTAAAAAAATAATGATGACAAATTGTTGGTGATAGAACCTGCTCGAATATAAGCTATATATAATGCCCAAACACAATATACTTTATATGCTCAAACATAACCTATATTTGTTTGTGACACTACCACTAGAGGGTTTCTGGAACAAAAAACTTTCTAAATTGCGATTTCTGTGGTACCGAAAAGTCTAGAAACTTTAAATATGGCATGGTAGTTACTTAGGCATGCCTTCGAGGACTGTCGAAAATAAATTCGAATTAAAAAGGGATGAAGCGAAGGGGAGGTGCGAAAAGCATTCTAAAAAAGTCCTAAATTACGATTTCTATGCAATTTCAGGGAATATAAACCGATTATAAAAGTAATACTTGCGAATCAATGGTAACAGTTTCTGATCCTACACAGGCTATATTTCATGCCGATGATTCTACCACCTGGGGTTCACAGGAACAACAAACGTTCTAAAAAAGGCCTTATAAGTTTTCTAAAATACGTTTCTGTGGAATATTAGGAAATAACAAACCGATTTCGAAATTAATGTTGACAAATTAATGATGACAATTCCTATTTCTACATAGCCCTTTATGTTGAGAGAGGTGGTAGGACTTGGAATTTGACATGATGGTTAATTTTAAGATGTAAGAAGATGGTTTCTAAAAAATTCAAAACTTCAAATGAATACTGAAATCAGCGTATTAATTGAGCATAAAAGTTTTAAAATATTTTCTAAATTATCATTTATATAGTTTTATTTCGTTTTATTATCTTAAGTCTGATTTCTGCCTAATGCAGTGTAATAATGATGTTTAATCAAACTGTGTTTTAAATAGTAATTTTCGAATTATTCCTAAAAGTAATAAGTACCTTTTAATAAAAAAAAACCTTTTAATAAAATAAAATACTACCTTTTAATAAAATAAAAATTTAGTTAGTACCTTTTAATAAAAATTAGACATATAAATATCACTTGGCATATTTCAAATATTACGGGAGCAAAGCCGCGGGGTTTGCTAGTCTATACTCCTATTATAAAGAGGTAAAAATTGTTTATTTGTAGGAGGTAAGCTCTGGAACTACCGAACCGATTCCAAAAGTAATGGTATCAAAATGATGGTGTTAGTCCAACTTAGAACATAGGCTATATTTTATGTCGGTGCCACTACCCCAAAGGAGGTGCAGGAGCAAAAAACGTTCTAAAAACGCGATTTTTAAATTATTGAAGGGCCTAGAAATATGAAATTTGGAATATTAGTTACTTATAAGATATAAATGATGTCTAAGAACAGTTCTTAAACAATTCGAAATTTAAAAGGGGTGAAAATGCACAAAAAGCGTTCTAAAAAACGTTCTAAATGGTAGTTTCTACATAACCTCAGGAAATACCAAACCGATTTAAAAATTATTGGTGTCAAAATGATGGTGACAACGCTTGCTCCAAGATAGGCTATGTTTTATGTCGGTGCCACTACCCCAAAGGTGGTGCAGTGGAAAAACGTTCTAAATTGCGGTTTTTGCGTTACGGAAGGCCCTAGAATCGTGAAATTTGGAATGATAGTTAGTTATAAGATATCAATGATTTCTAAGGGCACTTCCTAAAAAAATCGAAATTTATAAGAGAGTCAAAATGCGCAAAAAGCATTGTAAAAAACGTTCTGAATTGCGATTTCTATGCAATCTCAGGAAGTACTGAACCGATTTCAAATATAATGGTGTAAAAATTATGCTGACAGATCTCACTCCAAGTTAGGCTATTATATTTTATATCTGTTTCCACTACCCCAGAGGAGATGCAGGAGTAAAATTCGCGAAAAGCGTTCTAAAAACGTTCTAAATGCCGATTTGTCAGCGATATCTCAGGAAGAATCAAACTGATTTCAAAAGAAATGGTAGGAAATTGATGCTGACAGACTCTGCTCTAACATAGATGCTATTTTATGTCGGTATCACTATCACCTAGACGTAGCAGGAGCAAAAAAGCGTTCTAAATTTCGATTTTTGTGATCGGTGCGGGCTAGCAACTTAAAATTAGGCAAGGTACATATTTATTAGATATAAATGGTCTTTAAGAACAGTTTCGAAAAAATTAGGAATTTAAAAAAGGGGTGAAAATGCGCGAAAAGCGTACTAAAAACATTCTAAATTGCGATTTATACTTAATCTCAGGAAATACCAAAGCTATTTCAAAAGTAATGGTTGCAAATCAATGGTGATAGTCCCTGCTATAACATGTATATATATAAAAGCCCTACTCTGTGTGTATGTCCTTTATACAAACCTTTAATTTTTGACCGATTTGGACGAAACTCGATGTACGTACGTTTTATAACGTGGAAAAGATCACTGTCTACTTAAAAAAAAAATATCAGACCACTATTTATCCCTTTTTTCTACCACTTCCATAATTTAACATTATAGAAATTTCTCTTTTTAAATCTTTTTTAATTCAAAAGTTTCTTTCCTGTTGCCAAACCCTAAAAAATGACACAATAATGTGAAAAAAATAAGGATAACGCGTGTATTTTGTTTCTATTTGCCAATAAAAATTCAGATTTTCTTGCTATATTTTTGCATGTTTGAAATTGACGTCATTCTAAACAGAAAATTCACATTTTTTGTATATAAAATAAAAACTTTAACTATAAGAGCGGTAAAATAACGTAGCACCTCAATTTGAATGATTTGTTTTAAATTAAAACATCTACTTTAATACAGACAGTCAAATTTCATGAAAACAATTTAGGAAAAGAAAAAAAGGCTAGATATGACGTCACATTCTATCAAATCTTTTCAACGTGTAATCAAACTCATTGTAAATAAATGCCTATTATATTTTGTTTACTACTTCGATTGTATACTACAGCCATATCTTATAGCTATACGTTATAGCTAAGTGTTGTATTGGTTTAGACTCAGTGGTAACATTTTCTGTGATTTATAGTAAAAAGAGGGCGGTTATTTCAATTTACAAAAAAAATTCTTGACTGATGTCACGATTCAAAATTTATGGAAAATGACATCATTTCAGCTAATCACGGTAGATTTAATTTCTATTAATGAAAACGATAAGTTTACATTTAAGAATGTTGTTTTATTTAGAGGGGAAACCTTTTGATCTAATACTTTAATTAAAGTTTATAATTACACGTAAAGTGAATATTTTAGTTTTAAGCAAATAATATCTCAAATTTTCCAAATAAAATTTCAATAACTGCAGTCGCATTTGGATGCATTTATTGTATTTTTCCTCGTATTGTGAGAAATTTATTTATTTTCTAACATTTTAGTTAAAATAATGATAATTATTTTACTATAAACATAACTTCTTTAAAAAACACACAAAACATTTATTTAGACAATCACATTACAGCAACTACGAATACACATCTCAAAACCCTAATAACAACATAAATATTATCCTCGAACATCTCACGTTTTTCGTCTGAACCCCAAAAAAATTAAATACATGCAGTCAGGAAAAAATGTCTATTGTTCAAGAGTTTATCTTATGAAAAAATAATTTTAATATTGTCATGTGACTTTACTTACAAATCCCTCCTTTCGCATGTCAATAATCCTCAGTAATTCCGAGACTTGTAATATGTTTTTTCATGACATCATAACTCAAATTCTTAGTCATTATATCTGCTTCCAGTTCAGACGAATTTACATATTTTGTTTCAATTTCTCCTTTCGCTCTTTCATCTTTTACAATATGATATTTTCTACCTATATGTTTGTTGCGATTATTCACTCTTGGGTTTTTAATCCAATCAATTACAGATTGACTATCAGTACTGATTTCTATTGGACGCTTCACCATTTCTTCCTGGCTTAACTCTTCCAAGAGACCCATTAACCATTTTCCTTCACAAACAGCATCACATAAACTTAAAAGTTCAGATTCCATTGTAGAAAGCGCAACCAGTTTCTGTTTATTACTTTTCCATTCAATCAGTGATTCTCCTATCTTTACGATATATCCACCGAATGATTTTGAATCCCGTGTAGTACACCAGCTAGCATCAGAACAAAGTGATAATTGGCCCTTTTTATTTTTAATTCGAAGTTTGTAGTTTTTAGTGCCTTGAATGTACCGCAAAACTCTCTTCACTGCCTGTAAATGAATTTCTCTAGGATCTTTTGCATATTGAGACAAATTACTTAAAGTGAAAGCTAAATCTGGCCTTGTTCCTCTTACTAGATATCCTATACTTCCAAGCATTTCTAGATATAGTGTTTCATCAATTTTATTTTCATTTTCATATTCATCTAATTTTATTCCAGAAACACCAGGGGTTTTCACACTTTTACAATTTTCCATATCAAATCTTTCTAAGATTTTTTCTGCATACTTAGCTTGCCCTAGCAAAAATTCTCCATTATTTTCTTCAATATCAATACCAAGGAATTTAATGTTTTTCTTCAGCTCTTTAATTTTTGCTTCTTTATTCAATCTTTGTATCAATTTATTTATTAATTCTTCGGATTCACTAACGATTATTCCGTCATCGACATATATTCCAACTGCAATAAATTTATTATCATTTTTATTAAAAAACACACATGGATCTGCTTTGCAGGGCTGTAACCCAATTTTATCAAATATATTAACTAATTTTTCATACCAGCATCTTCCTGCTTCTGGCAACCCATATAAATTTCCTGTTACCAATAATATTTTCCCTCCTTCAATTTGTAGACCTTCAGGCGGATTCATATAAATTGCAGTTTCTAGATCTGCATTCAGATATGCTGTTTCTACGTCGAAAAATCTAGTTTTGTAACCTTTCATCGCTGCGACTGCCAATAAAGTTCTAAATGATTCAGTTTTCATTACAGGACTATACGATTCTTGATAATTTGTTCCAAATTTAAGTCTTGATCCGTCGGCTACTAATCTTGCTTTATATTTTACATCTTCACCGTCGTCTTTTACAGTAAAAATCCATTTGCTTCTCAGTGCCTTCACATCTTTTGGTTTGTCAACGATTTTCCACGTTTTGTGTTCTTCTAATGAGTGTAATTCCTTTTTGATTGCTTTTACCCATTTATCCTTATCTCTAGAATTTAATACATCTTTGTAATTCTTTGGAACTTCCTCGTGCACTAGATTCGCTAAATACTTTGGATTGGGTTTCCTAATTCGTGACGATCTTCTAGGTTCTTCAAACAACTTATTCTCATTAGTTTCTTTTTCTTGCTGTTCCTTGTTTTCATCAATTATATGATTTACTTCAGATTCTTCTGTCGCAGAATCATTCAAATCATCTGACAACGCAATTGCTTCCTTTTTCTGATTTAACTCTTCTTCATTTTCATCGGAATTATTATCTTCTTGTTCATCTATTACATTTTTATTATTGGTAATGTTGATGTATTCAAATTCATCAGTCATTTCTTCCTTGTTAGCTATATCTTCATATCCCATTTTTTCTTCTATAAATACTACATCTCTGCTTTCACGTATTCTCTTTTCTTTTAAATCATACAATCTGTATGCTCGCCGATCTCTTGAATATCCGATAAACACTGCTGGTTTTGCTCTTACATCAAATTTCTTTTTATTGATATCATCGTTGCGATAAAAAACTTTACATCCAAATACTCTCATATGCTTTACTGTTGGTTTATTATTTGACCATAATTCTAATGGCGTTTTCTTTCTCGTAGCTGTTGGAGTAACATTATGTATATAAGCAGCTGTTGATACTGCTTCGGCCCAAAAGGATAAAGGTAGTTTTGCTTCTATCAGCAATGTTCTTGCCGTATTAATAACAGTCCGATTAGCCCTTTCCGCAATCCCGTTACTTTGTGGACTATGAATTGTGGTTCTTTCATTCCGTATGCCCTTCCTTTTGTAATAATTCACGAGCTCTTCATTAGTAAATTCACCACCATTATCTGATCTAACCGCTTTTACTTTCTTTCCGGTTTCATTTTCTCTTCTCTCTATTATATTTATAATTCTTTCTTTTGCTTCATCTTTACTTCTTAAAAAATCTACAAAATATCTTCTACTATATTCATCTACTACCATTAGCATGTACTTACTCCCTCCCAATGAGTGTACTTTCATTGGTCCACATAAATCAACATGTAATCTTTCTAAAATGCGTGTTGTTCTTTCTATCACATGATTAAATGGTGTTCTTGTTAATTTCCCTTGAATACATATTTCACATTTTGTTTCTTCGCCATTCATCTTTTCTAATCCCCTTACAAGATTTTCTCTCGACATTCTTTGTAAGTATACATAATTTATATGCCCAAGTCTTCTATGCCATAATTCTTTCTTTGATTCATTTGTCTGTAAACAAGATTCATTTCTGTCTTCATCTGTTTCTCGTACAGCTAAGTTTATTTTAAATGTATTATCTTCGAATGTTCCTTTAGCTATTAATTCGCCTGTATTCTTTTCATAAATGGCTGCTCCTTCATTATCAAATATCACATATTTTCCTTTTCTGACTAAACTTGGAACTGACATTAAATTTTCTCTTAAATTAGGTACGCAAAGAACTTCTGTAAGTTTTATTTTTGTTTCGCCACTTTTCTTATCGTAAGATGTAACATGAACATTTCCACGATATTTCGCTTGCATTGATCGCTCGCTGTCAGCAGTTGCAATTTCTACATCTTCAGGTTTTCTTTCTACAACAATATCTTCTTTATGCGTCATATGCGAAGTGCAAGCTGAATCTAACATCCAGGTTATTTCCCTATTATTTTCAGATTCTTTACACTCATTTCTATTGAATTCATTTGACTGCAATGCATGTTCATTTGTAAAACATGTATATTCTTTTGCCTTCTTGTTTGAAACATTATTATTCTTATTATATTTCTTATTATTGCGTGAGTATTCTCTTACATCTTGAACTTTATTACTATAATAATTTTGAAAATTTTTCTTAGGTGAATACTCCCTATCATTTCGCGAGTGTGTCATATTCGATTTACTATAACAATTCCGCGCTATATGATTTGGCTTTCCGCAAGCAAAACATAAAACCTTTTTCTTTTCATTAGCCCTAAATGCTTTAGACTCGTTTTCTCGAAATTTATCATATTTTCTTTCATATCTCAACAAAGTTTCTCGCATTACTTCATAAGTTATATTTGGGTTTGATGATATCGCAGTTGTTACTTCGCTATATTTCTTTGGGAGCCCTTCTATAATAAATCCTATTAATTCGCATTCATCAATTTCTGTACCCAATTCTAATATTTCATTAGCTATCCCTTGAGCTCTTATCAAATATTCTTCTATTGTTTCTCTTTCGTTTTTCTCTATTCTCGCAAGATTAATTTTTAACTGAATTCTTCTCTGATTTTCAATTCCCGCATAACGCTTTTTCAGTAATTGCCATAAATCCTTAGCTTTTTTAATCCCTCTAACAGCCATCATTTGTTCTGCGGACAACGTCAATATAATTATACCGTAAACTTCATCATTCTTTTCTAACCATGTTTTATGCGCTTTCAAACTATCGGGATCCCCTTCATTTTTTACCGGTTCATCATTTTCGATAACATCAAATAAATGTTTTGATTTAATCAAAGCTTCAACTCGCATACTCCATAATGTATAATTTTTACTTGTTAACGGCTCTATTCTAGGAATTCCAAACATATTGGATTCACACATAATTAAAATACTTTATCTTCCAAACTATTTTTAAATGCATATAAAATTCTTACCTCTTAAATTTTTTCTATTGGCGGTTAGTCCAATGGAACAAATTCTTAACTTGTATTAGGCCTAGTTCATACAATTCATATTTATTTACTCTTCTTACTTGTACACTCAAAATATAAAATTCGCTTTAAAACCACGCTCTGCTACCAAATTGTTATTTATTTTCTAACATTTTAGTTAAAATAATGATAATTATTTTACTATAAACATAACTTTTTTAAAAAACACACAAAACATTTATTTAGACAATCACATTACAGCAACTACGAATACACATCTCAAAACCCTAATAACAACATAAATATTATCCTCGAACATCTCACGTTTTTCGTCTGAACCCAAAAAAAATTAAATACATGGAGTCAGGAAAAAATGTCTATTGTTCAAGAGTTTATCTTATGAAAAAATAATTTTAATATTGTCATGTGACTTTACTTACAAGAAATAGTATACTTCTGTCACGCGTACCAAAGAAAACATGCATTTTAATTTTAAAAGTTAAAAAAAATACCACAATTGGGTCAAAAGAACATCCTTTTTCTGAATTCGCGAGTTCCAAAATTAGAGCTAAAAATGTGAGTTTTTTCATAAACGTCAAGTTAAGCCTGTTCTCAAATACAATGGACTAACGTTTTGACATATTTTTTAATTCATTTTTGATCGGAAACACATGAAATTTGCAGTACTTATTGAAAAACTGTGCAAACGAAAGATAGTTTCCCTTTTTTGGTAAAGGTATAAAATATTTCAGTTGGTGTTTTAAAATTAATTTCGGACGCAACGCCGTGATAAAGGAGCAAAACCGGTCATCACGTGACCACAATTTCTTATAACTCGATAACTAATTTATTTATCAAAAAATGGAAAACTCATTTCAAATCCAAATCGCTTTAATAGTCAAGCCTACAAATTTTAAGCCTTTACGTTTAATGAGTCAGAAAATGTGTCAAAAAGTTTCACGTTGTTGAGCAGGGAACTGGAGAACTATCTTAAGCATCATTGCAGGTTAGTATTTTGTAATCGAGTTGCATGCCAGATTTTCGCTTAAAACATATGTTTCTTTATTGTTATAAACAAATGTGCATGTCATAATAGGTGTGAGGCACACTCATTAAAATACGAATACGCCAACTAGCGCATTGCCCGATAACTGAAGACTAACCCGTTAGTACATAGAGATAAAAATAGTTCTGCATTTTTCATTCAGGTAATAAGACTAATCTTTCATGATTGGGTTCACATGATTATATAACTTTCCCGTATAATTCTATGACTAAGCAACGGAAAACAATATGTTAAGCACTAAAATCTTCCCAGAAAAACTAATAGTGAAAGTCGTATGGAAATCCGTTCTGAAGAATTCAAGTTATATGCACCCTGAACGAAATTCCCATTTGCATTTTATATACTTATTAGATTATTTTGAGTAGTTTAATTTAATACCTATTAAATTCGTGTTTTATTTTATTTTATTTTTGGCGTTTTAATTCCGTTTGCCGATTTAGTTATTGAATATTACTCGAAAACAAACTAATTCTGAACTATTTACAATGTTTTTGAACAATTGAGTTAATATTTTGTAATTGGGTTGCAAGCATATTTAAAAAATATTCATGCTTGAAAATTACTTTAAAATCTATGAAAAATCTGTAAATTGTGATAAGCATTACAAACAAATATTGCTGAAAGCAATTTTGTTTTTTATAAAACGTTGGAACAATCCAATGTGCGTTGTTTAGAGGTTAAATTGCAGTAAAAGGGAAATTTATTGTTGTGTTAGGTTATTACCACCGAAAATATGATACCAGCGTTACTCATAGACATATCTTTTCTTTATACTATTGCATTAAGAGTAAACGGGTTCAACTTTCGTAATCGGGTTGCACGCACCTTTAAAAATATCCATGCTTAAAAATTACTTTAAAATCCATTAAAATCAGAAAATTGAGATACAATGTTCAACCAAATTTCATTTGAAAGAACTTTTTTCTATTCGGCATTCTAAAAAATGAAATTATGTGATGTCTAGAAGTCAGAATGTATGGGCACTGTATGTATGGGCAATGTATGGGCACTGACATAGTGTGTTTACTTTATAATGTACACTGTTAAAAATTTGCAGCATTCTGGCAGGTCATTTGACCGTTTTTTCCAAAAACGGTTACACAACCGTAATTTAACACTATTCTGACCATATTATTGGCCATTTTATAGTCAGAAGATTGTTAAATTATGGTTATGAAACCGTTTTTTCTAGAAACGGTCGAATGACCTGCCAGAATGCTGCAAAATTTTTAACAGTGTAGATATGTGACATACAAACGAGAATTTCACAAAATTCTGCGCGATTTGGGATTTTTTTTTTCGTATTGTCAGGAAAATCACATATTTTTCTCTTACATCCGCCAAAGGAAACGCGCATTCTGTTATTAAAGCTGAAGGATTTTACTGTGGTTGCGCGATAATAACGTCCTGTTTTCTGATTGACTTTTTAACGATTTGGGGATTGGAATGCACAAATTTCAGTTATTGTGAGAGCGGTATTATTTCGTTTTAATTTATTTTACCTGGAAGACTCCTTATAATTGACACGGGCGAAGCCGGGTAATTCTGCTAGTCTATACTCATATTATAAAGAGGTAAAAATTGTTTATTTGTAGGAGGTAACCTCTGGAACCACCGAACCGATTCCAAAAGTAATGGTACCAAAATGATGGTGTTAGTCCAACTTAGAACATAGGCTGTATTTTATGTCGGTGCCACTACCCCAAAGGGGGTGCAGGAGCAAAAAACGTTCTAAAAACGCGATTTTTGCGTTACTGAAGGGCCTAGAAATATGAAATTTGGAATATTAGTTACTTATAAAATATAAATGATGTCTAAGAACAGTTCTTAAACAATTCGAAATTTAAAAGGGGTGAAAATGCACAAAAAGCGTTCTAAAAAACGTTCTAAATGGTAGTTTCTACATAATCTCAGGAAATACCAAACCGATTTAAAAAATATTGGTGTAAATATGATGGTGACAATACTTGCTCCAAGATAGGCTATGTTTTATGTCGGTGCCACTACCCCAAAGATGGTGCAGGATCAAAAAACGTTCTAAAAAGGCGATTTATGTGTTACTGAAGGGCCTAGAAATATGAAATTTGAAATATTTGCTACTTATTAGGTATAAAGGATTTCTAAGAACAGTTCTTAAACGATTCGAAATTTAAAAGGGGTAAAAATGCGCGAAAAGCGTTCTAAAAACGTTCTAAATGGTGGTTTCTACACAATGTCGGGAAATACCAAACCGATTTAAAAAATAATGGTGTCAAAATGACGGTTACAACCCTTGCTCCACCATAGGTTATGTTTTATGTCGGTGACACTACCCCAAAGGGGGTGCAGGGAAAAACGTTCTAAATTGCGGTTTTTGCGTTACGGAAGGACCTAGAATCGTGTAATTTGGAATGGTAGTTAGTTATAACATATCAATGATCTCTAAGGGCATTTCCTAAAAAAATTTAAATTTAAAAGGGAGTCAAAATGCGCAAAAAGCGTTGTAAAAAACGTTCTAAATTGCGATTTCTATGAAATCTTAGGAAGTACTGAACCGATTTCAAATATAATGGTGTAAAAATTATGCTGACAAATCTCGCTCGCTATATTTTATATCTGTTTCCACTACCCCAGAGGAGATGCAGGAGCAAAATGCGCGAAAAGCGTTCTAAAAATGCCGATTTGTCAGCGATATCTCAGGAAGAATCAAACTGATTTCAAAAGAAATGGTAGGAAATTGATGCTGACAGACTCTGCTCTAACATAGACGCTATTTTATGTCGGTATCTCTATCACCTGGACGTTTCAGGAGCAAAAAAGCGTTTTAAATATTGATTTTTGTGATCGGTAGGGGCTAGCAACTTAAAATTAGGCAAGGTACATATTTATTAGATATAAATGATCTTTAAGAACAGTTTCGAAAAAATTAGAAATTTAAAAAGTGGTGAAAATGCGCGAAAAGCGTTCTAAAAACGTTCTAAATTGCAATTTATACTCAATCTCAGGAAATACCAAAGCTATTTCAAAAGTAATGGTTGCAAATCAATGGTGATGGAGTTCTTTGTTGTTCATGTAAACCCCAGGTGGTAGAATCATCGGCCTGTGTAGGATCAGAGAGTGTTACCATTGATTCGCAACTATTACTTTTATAATCGGTTTATAATCCCTGAAATTGCATAGATATCGTAATTTAGGACTATTTTAGAATGCTTTTCACACCTCCCCTTCGCTTCACCCCTTTTTAATTCGAATTTATTTTTGACAGTCCTTCGAGGGCATTTATATTTTATAAGTAACTACCATGCCATATTTAATGTTTATAGCCTTTTTAGTATCACAGAAATCGCAATTTAGAAAGTTTTTAGCTCCTGCAACCGTCTGGTGGTAGTGGCATAGATATAAAATATAGCTTATGTTTGAGCAGGTTCTAACACCAACAATTTGTCATCATTATTTTTTTAATCGGTTTAGTATTTGATAAGATTGCATAAAAATTGTAATTTATAACGCTTTTCGCTTACTTCATCTTTTTAAATTTGGAATTTTCTTTCGACTGTTCTTAGAAAGAAGTTGCATCTTGTAAGTAAATACCATGTGATACTTCAAAGTGTTAGACACCTCAGTTGTGCAAAAACCGCAAATTAGAACATGTTTTGCTTTTGCAACCCTCAGATGGTAGTGACAGCAACATAAAATATAACCAATGTTATAGCAGGGACTATCACCATTGATTTGCAACCATTACTTTTGAAATAGCTTTGGTATTTCCTCAGATTGAGTATAAATTGCAATTTAGAACGTTTTTAGAACGCTTTTCGCGCATTTTCACCACTTTTTAAATTTCTAATTTTTTCGAAACTGTTCTTAAAGATCATTTATATCTAATAAATATGTACCTTGCCTAATTTTGAGTTGCTAGCCCCTATGTTTTATGTCGGTGCCACTACCACAAAGAGGGTGCAGGAGAAAAAAATGTTCTAAATTGCGGTTTTTGCGTTACAGAAGGCCCTAGAATCATGAAATTTGGAATGGTAGTTAGTTATAAGATATCAATGATCAAGATAAGATATCAATATATAAGGACATTTCCTAAAAAAATTGAAATTTAAAATGGGTCAAAATGCGCAAAAAGCGTTGTAAAAAACGTTCTAATTGCGATTTCTAGGCAATCTCAGTGAGTACTGTACCGATTTTAAATATAATGGTGTAAAAATGATGGTGACAGCTCTTGATCCAAGAAAGGCTATTTTTTATATCTGATTCCACTACCCAAAGGAGATGCAGGAGCAAAAAACGTTCTAAAAATGCGATTTGTGGATTACGGAAGGACTTAGACTCATGAAATTTTGCATGGTATATATTTATTAGATATAAAGGAACATTTCCTTAAAAATTTGATATTTAGAAGGGGTGAAAAGGCCCGAAAAGCGTTCTAGAAACGTTCTAAGTGCCGATTTGTCAGCAATATCTCAGGAAGAATCAAACTGATTTCAAAAGTAATGTTATAAAATTGTGCTGGCAGCCTCTGCTCTAACATAGACGCTATTTCACGCCGTTATCACTATCACCTAGAAGTTGCAGGAGCAAAAAAACTTTCTAAATTTCTATTTTCGTAATCGACAGGGGCTAGCAACTTGAAATTAGGCAAGGTACATATTTATTAGATATAAATGATCGTTAAGAATAGTTTCGGAAAAATTGGAAATTTAAAAAGTGGTGAAAATGCGCGAAAAGCGTACTAAAAACGTTTTAAATTGCAATTTCTACTCAATCTCAGGAAATACCAAAGCTATTTCAAAAGTAATGGTTGCAAATCGATGGTGATAGTCCCTGCTCCAACATAGGCTATATTTTATGTTGCTGTCACTACCATCTGAGGGTTTAAAAAGCAAAACATGTTCGAATTTGCGTTTTTTGCACAACTGAGGGCTCTAACACTTTGAAATATGGCATGGTATTTACTTACAAGATGCAACTGCTTTCTAAGTACAGTCGAAAGAAAATTCCAAATTTAGAGAGATGAAGTAAGCGAAAAACGTTATAAATTACAATTTTTATGCAATCTTATCAAATACCAAACCGATTTAAAAAAATTATGGTGACAAATTGTTGGCGATAGAACCTGCTCAAACATAAGCTATATTTTATGTCTGTGCCACTACCACCAGAGGGTTGCAGGAGCAAAAAACTTTCTAAATTGCGATTTCTGTGATACTGAAGAGGCTAGAAAGTTTAAATATGGCATGGTTGTTACTTCTAAAATATAAATGGCCTCAAATGACTGTCGAAAATAAATTCGAATTAAAAATAGGTGAAGCGAAAAGGAGGTGCGAAAAGCATTCTAAAAAAGTCCTAAATTACGATTTCTATGCAATTTCAGGGAATATAAACCGATTATAAGAGTAATAGTTGCGAATCAATGGTAACAGTCTGTGATCCTACACAGGCTGTGCTATATTTTATGCCGATGATTCTACCATCTGGGGTTCATAGGAACAACAAGCGTTCTAAAAAAGGCCTTTAAAAGCTTTCTAAATTACGTTTCTGTGGAATATTAGGAAATGACAAACCGATTTCAAAATTAATTTTGACAAATTAATGGTGACAGTTCCTATTTCAACATAGCTCTTTATGTTGAGAGAGGTGGTAGGACTTGGAATTTCACATGATAGTTAATTTTAAGATGCAAGAAGATGGTTTCTAAAAAATTCAAATCTTCAAATGAATGCTGAAATAAACGTATTAATTGAGCATAAAAGTTTTAAAATATCTTCTAAATTATCATTTTTTTAGTTTATTTCGTTTTATTAATTTAAGTCTCATTTCTGCCTAATGCAGTATAATAATGATGCTTAGTCAAACTGTTTTAAATAGTAATTTTTTAATTATTCCTAAAAGTAATAAGTACCTTTTAATAAAATAAATATTTAGTTAGTACCTTTTAATAAAAATTAGACATATAAATATCACTTGGCATATTTCAAATATTACGCGAGCAAAGCCGCGGGGATTGCTAGTCTATACTAATATTATAAAGAGGTAAAAATTGTTTATTTGTAGGAGGTAAGCTCTGGAACTACCGAACCGATTCCAAAAGTAGTGGTATCAAAATGATGGTGTTAGCCCAACTTAGAACATAGGTTATATTTTATGTCTGTGCCACAACCCCAAAGGGGGTGCAGGAGCAAAAAACGTTCTAAAAATGCGATTTTTGCGTTACTGAAGGACCTAGAAATATGAAATTTGAAATATTAGCTACTTATTAGATATAAATGATGTCTAAGAACAGTTCTTAAACAATTCGAAATTTAAAAGGGGTGAAAATGCACAAAAAGCGTTCTAAAAAACGTTCTAAATGGTGGTTTCTACACAATCTCAGGAAATACCAAACCGATTTAAAAAATAATGGTGTCAAAATGATGGTGACAAACCTTGCTCCAAGATAGGCTATATTTTATGTCGGTGCCACTACCCCAAAGGGGTGCAGGAGCAAAAAACGTTCTAAAAATGGGATTTATGCGTTACTGAAGGGCCTGGAAATATGATTTGATATATTAGCTACTTATTAGATATAAAGGATTTCTAAGAACAGTTCTTAAGCAATTCGAAATTTAAAAGGGGTGAAAATGCGCGAAAAGCGTTTTAAAAAACGTTCTAAATGGTGGTTTCTACACAATCTCAGGAAATACCAAACCGATTTAAAAAATAATGGCGTCAAAATGATCGTGAAAACCCTTGCTCCAACATAGGCTATATTTTATGTCGGTGCCACTAACCCGAAGGGGGTTCAGGAGCAAAAGACTTTCTAAAAATGCGATTTATGCGTTACTGAAGGGCCTACAAATATGAAATTTAAAATATTAGTTACTTATTAGATATAAATGATTTCTAACAACAGATTTTAAGCAATTTGAAATTTAAAAGGGGCGAAAATGCGCGAAAATCGTTCCAAAAAAAACGTTCTAAATGGTGGTTTCTACACAATTACAAGAAATACCAAACCGATTTAAAAAATAATGCTGTCAAAATGATGGTGACTACCCTTGCTCCAACATAGGCTATATTTTATGTCGGTGCTACTACCCCAAAGGTGGTGCAGGAGCAAAAAACTTTCTAAAAATGCGATTTTTGCGTTACTGAAGCACCTACAAATATGAAATTTGAAATATTTGTTACTTATTAGATATAAAGGATTTCTAACAACAGTTCTTAAGCAATTCGAAATTTAAAAGGGGTGAAAATGCACAAAAAGTGTTCTAAAAAACGTTCTAAATGGTTGTTTGTACATAATCTTAGGAAATACCAAACCCATTTAAAAAATAAAGGTATCAAAATGATGGTGATAACCCTTGCTCCAACATAGGCTACATTTTATGTCGGTGCTACTACCCCAAAGGGGGTGCTGGAGCAAAAAACGTTCTGAAAATGCGATTTTTGAATTATGGAAGAACCTTGACTCGTGAAATTTTGCATGGTATATATTTATTAGATATAAATGATCTCTAAGAACATTTCTTTAAAAATTTGATATTTAAAAGGGGTAAAATTGCGCGAAAAGTGTTCTAAAAGCGTTCTAAATGCTGATTTTTCAGCAATATGTCAGGAAGAATCAAACTGATTTTAAAAGTAATGGTAGGAAATTGATGCTGACAGCCTCTGCTCTAACATAGACGCTATTTCATGTCGGTTCTCACTATCACCTAGAGGTTGCACACTGTAAAAAAAAATCTGTAGTTCTACAGATGTAAAGTTACATGCTTACTAAACTTCCACCTGTAACTGTACGAAAAAAGCTGCAAATCTACAAAACTAGTTTTTGTAAAGCTACAAAAATCTGTAACTTTACAAATGAATCTGCTAAAATTTCAGTAATCTTACTAAACTTTTATTTGTAACCCTGGCTGGAGTTACATGAAAAGTTCTCGGAATCCCAGTTTCCAAAAAAATTCTTAGTAACCTAACAGATTTTTTGATTTTCGGCGCAAAAGTGTGTCTGTTACATGAAATTTTGTTGTTGCCGTTACATGAAAAGTTCTAGGAATCCAAGTTTCCTAGAAAAACTTTAGTAACTTCACAGATTTTTTTTTACAGTGCAGGAGCAAAAAAAATTCTAAATTTCGATTTTTGTGATCGGTAGGGGCTAGCAACTTGAAATTAGCCAAGGTACATATTTATTAGATATAAATGATCTTTAAGAACAGTTTCGAAAAAATTGGAAATTAAAAAAGGGGTGAAGGTGCACGAAAAGCGTTCTAAAAACGTCCTAAATTGCGATTTCTACTATATCTCAGGAAATATCAAACCTTATTTCAAAAGTAATGGTTGCAAATCAATGGTGACAGTCTCTGCTCAAACATAAGCTATATTTTATGTTGCTGTCACTACCATCTTGGGGTTGCAAAAGCAAAACAGGTTTTAATTTGCGTTTTTTGCAGAACTGAGGGATCTAACACTTCGAAATATGGCATGATATTTACTTAGAAGATGCAACTGCTTTCTAAGAACAGTCGAAAGAAAATTCCAAATTTAAAAAGTCCTTCCGGCCAGTGCCGGGAGGAAGAGGTAGCTTTCAAATACCTTATTTTTAAAAAGCCAACTTATATTATTCAAACACACGAAGCTCAACTTTGTGGAAACCGAATATAGGAGATTCAATATTAATTTTTATCAATACTAAATCATTATGAATGAGAATTTCACGAAATTAATCAGCTTTATCCAAGCTGCTTTTATTTAAAATAACTTATATTTCGCTGAGATGTTGATGTATACTATCCACATGCTTTCTCACATGGAAATAGGCGAATACGTGTGTTATCGCGTGACAAATACAAGATCGTTTCAAAATGTTAGCCATACTAGAAATTCAAAGTGCTATAATTCAACCATTTTTTAAGATATAAACAAAAGAACAAATTTTCAGAAACAAAATCTGCTCCGGAATCTTTGTATCAAGGCCAAACACATAAAAAAATCTTTTTCATTTTCCAATTTTTTAATACCTCATTTTAAATTTTAAATTTAATTTTTTTTAAATGGCAACCCTTTTGAAACAAGATGGCGAATAAAGCTGGCCAACGAACTCGGTCGAGACATTGGTATGTACTATGTACAGACCAAGTAACATCCAAATCGGTTCATAAATACGCTTGATATCGCGTGACAAAAATCAGGTCGTTTTAAAATGTCAGCCACAATAGAAATTCAAAACGCTATAACTCAGCCCTTTTTTTAGATATAGACGAAACAAAAACTGCTCCAGAATCTTTGTATCATGGTCAAATACATAAAAAAAAAATTGTTTTCAATTTTCAATTTTTTGGTACCACATTTCAAATTTAAATTTTTCTTAAAAATTTAAATGGCTGCCATTTTTAAACAAGATGGCGGATGAAGCTGGCCAACGAACTCGGTCGAGACATTGCTATGTACTATGTACAAACGAAATTACATCCAAATCGGTTCATAAATACGCCTTTTATCGCATGACAAAATTCAGGACGTTTCAAAATGTCAGCCACGCTAGAAATTCAAAATGCTATAACTCAGCCATTTTTTAAGATATAGACGAAACAAAAACTGCTCCGGAATCTTTGTATAAAGGTCAAATACATAAGGAAAAAATATTTTTCCATTTTCAATTCTTTGGTACCACATTTCAAATTTAAAAATTTTAAGAAAATTTTAAATGGCCGCCATTTTGAAACAAAATGGCGGATGAAGCTGGCCAACGAACTCGGTCAAGACATTGGTATGTACTATGTACATACCGAATTACATCCAAATCGGTTCATAAATTCGAGAGTTACAGTATGACAAAGGTCAGATATATATATATATATATATGGATATATATATTATATATATATATATATATATATATATATATATATATATATATATATATATATATATATATATATATATATATATATATGTCAACTTTTGAACGGAGGGTGGTTTCGGGGTCTGGGGGTCATGATCGATGAAAATATACCAAAATTTTTTGAAATCGCTTTCCTCCGAACGGCTGCAATAGGTAGCTTTTTGTAATGAAAGCTACCTAAAAGATTAAGTGAGCGAAAAGCGTTCTAAATTACAATATTTATACAATCTTATCAAATACCAAACCGATTTCAAAAATAATGGTGACAAATTGTTGGCGAGAGAACCTGCTCAAACATAAGCTATATTTTATGTCTGTGCTACTACCACCAGAGGGTTGCAGGAGCAAAAAATTTTTCTAAATTGCGATTTCTGTGATACTGAAAAGGCAAGAAACTTTAAATATGGCATGGTAGTTACTTATAAAATATAAATGCCCTCGAAGGACAGTCAAATGTACATTCGAATTAAAAAGGGGTGAAGAGAAGGGGAGGTGCGAAAATCATTCTAAAAAAGTCCTAAATTATGATTTTTATGCAATTTCAGGGAGTATAAACAGATTATAAAAGTAATATTTGGGAATCAATGGTAACAGTCTCTGATACTACACAGGCTATATTTAATGCCAATGATTCTACCATCTGGGGTTCACAGGAACAACAAACGTTCTAAAAAACGCCTTTAAAAGATTTTTAAATTACGTTTCTGTGGAATATTAGGAAATAACAAACAGATTTCAAAATTAATGTTGGCAAATTAATGGTGACAGTTCATATTTCAACATAGCCCTTCATGTTGAGAGAGGAGGTGGGACTTGGAATTTGACATGATGGTTAATTTTAAGACGTAAGAAGATGGTTTCTAAAAAATTCAAAACTTCAAATGAATACTGAAATGAGCGTATTAATTGAGCATAAAAATTTCAAAATATTTTCTAAATTATCATTTATTTCGCTTTATTAATTTAAGTCTAATTTCTGCCTAATGAAGTGTAATAATGATGTTTAGTCAAACTGTGTTTTAAATACTAATCTTTGAATTATTCCTAAAAGTAATAAGTATCTTTTAATAAAATAAAATATTACCTTTTAATAAAATAAAAATTTAGTTAGTACCTTTTAATAAAAATTAGACATATAAATATCACCTGGTATATTTCTAATATTACGCGAGCAAAGCCGCGGGGTTTGCTAGTAATATTATAAAGAGGTAAAAATTGTTTATTTGTAGGAAGTAAGCTCTTGAACTACCGAACCGATTCCAAAAGTAATGGTATCAAAATGATGGTGTTAGTCCAACTTAGAACATAGGCTATATCTTATGTACGTGCCGCTGGCCACAAGGGGGTGTAGAAGCAAAATACGTTCGAAAAATGCGATTTTTGTGTTACTGAAGGGCCTTGAAACATAAAATTTGGAATGATAGTTAATTATAAGATGCTAATGATCTTTAAGGACATTTCTTAAAAGAATCGAAATTAAAAAGGGGTGAAAATGCGCGAAAAGCGTTCTAAAAAACGTTCTAAATGGCGATTTTTACTCAATTTCAGGAAGTACCAAACCGATTTAAAAAATAATGGTGTCAAAATGATGGGGACAACCCTTGCTCCAACATAGGATACATTTTATGTCGGTGCAACTACCCCTAAAAGGGGTGCAGGAGCAAAAAAACGTTCGAAATTGCAATTTTTGCATTACTGAAGGGACCAAATACATGGCATTTGTCATGGTAGTTACTTATTAGATATAAATGGTCTCTAAGAACATTTCTTAAAAAATTCGAAATTTAAAACGGGTGAAAATGCGCAAAAAGCGTTCTAAAAAACGTTCTAAATGGCAATTTTACACACTCTTAAGAAGTACCAAACCGATTTAAAAAATAATGGTGTCAAAATGATGGTGACAACCCTTGCTCCAATATAGGCTACATTTTATGTCGGTGCCACTACCCCTAAAGGGGGTGCAGGAGCAAAAAAACTTTCAAAATTGCAATTTTTGTGCTAGTAAAGGGCCCAGATACATGGAATTTGGACTGGTTGTTATTTATAAGATATAAATGATCTCTAAGAACATTTCTTAAAAAATTCGAAATTTAAAAGGGGTAAAAATGCGCGATAAGTATTCTAGAAAACGTTCTAAATGGCGATTTCTACGCAATCTCAGAAAGTACCCAATCTATTTCAAAAGTAATGGTTGGAAATTGATGACAACAGCCAACTAAGAACTCCAACACAGGCTGAATTTCATGTCGGTGTCACTACCACCTAGGGGTTGCAGAAGCAAAAAAAGTTCTAAATTGCAATTTTTGTGTTACTGAAGGGCGTAGAATCCTAAAATTAGCATGGCAGTTATTTATATGATACAAATGATCTCTAAGAACATGTCCTAAAAAATCGAAATTTAAAAGGGGTAAAAATGAGCGAAAAGCATCCTAAAAAACTTTCTAAATTGCGATTTCTACGCAATCTCAGGAAGTACCGAACCGATTTAAAAAGTAATGGTGTGAAAACGATGGTGACAGCCCTCGCACCAACATAGGCTGTATTTCATATCGGTGCTATTACCCCAAAGGGGGTGAAGGAGCAAAAAACGATCCAAATTGCGTTTTTTGTAATACTGCAGGGGCTAGCAACTTGAAACTAGGTATAGTACTTACTTATAATATATAAATGATCTCTAAGAACATTTCCTAAATAATTCAAAATTTAAAAGGTGCGAAAATGGACAAAAAAAGGTCCTAGGAAACGTTCTAGGAAACGTTCTAAATTGCGATTTCTACGCAATCTAAGACAGTACCCAACCGATTTCAAAGGTAATGGTCGGAAATTGATGATGACAGCCCTTGCTCCAATATAGGATCTATTTCCTGTCGGCGTCACTACATCCTTGTGGTTGCATTTTAAAAAAAACTTTCTAAATTGTGATTTTTGTGTTACTGAAGGGGCTAGCAAATTGAAATTTTGCTTTGTAATTACTTATGAGATGTAAATACTCTCTGAGAAGAGTTCCTTAAAAATTTGAAATTTAAAAGTGGTGAAAATGAATGAAAAGTGTTCTAAAAACGTTCTAAATAGCGATTTCTACGCAATTTCAGCAAATATAAATCGATTTCAGAAGTAATAGTTTCAAATTGATGGTGACAGTCCCCGCTCCAACATAGCCTGTATTTTACATTGTTGTCACTACCACCTGGGGGTTACAGAAGTAAAAAAGTTCTAAATTGCGTTTTTTTGCGTTACTGAGGGGGTCTAATATTTAAAATTTGGAATATTAATTACTCCAAAGATGCAAATGCTTTCTAAGAATTGTCGAAAGAAAATGCCACATTTAAAAGGATAATGTGCGCGAAAAGTGTTCTATAATCGTTCTAAATTACGATTTTTATGCAACCGTATGAAATACGAAACCGATTTCAAGCATAATGGTTGCAAATTTATGGTGATACAGTGCTCAGCAAAAGTTTAGACAATGATCGATTATGCTTCTGTGCTGTGAAGTATGTAACGAATTGTTGTAACTCAACTGTCATGTATTACTGGGGACTTATCTTTCATACACAAACAATAAATTTTAATTTATATACTTTATATAATATATAATGACAAAAAAATAAATTTAACATTGTTGCAAAAGTATAGACAATCTGTCTGTCAACAGAAAAATATCCATAAATTAAAATCGAACTGCACCTACATTGTCTACTACTGTCTACTACTACTACCTACTGCACCTACTATTAATGCAAAAATGTGACTTTTCATCGAAGAAACTAAATCCTGCATCACTTGGGGGGTCTATTTCGTGCCAAACACGTTCAACATCTGATCGAAGTTCATTTACAAAGGAGTATTGTTAAAAAATTGCATAAACCGTATGAGATATGATGCGACAAAAGTTTTCGATTGGGTTCAGATCAGAGCTACACGCGGGCCAGTCGAATATAGTAATATTTTGAGAGTTAAACCAATTTTTTTATTTGTATGCAACATGAATAGACGCATTATCTTGCTCAAATAATACTTTGGAAGAGGTAAAACTTCACTAAATGGCTGTAAATGCTTTCCAATGTATGTATGTAGTCTTACGCAGCTTGGCGACCATTGAGAAACTCCAGAGATACTTGAGTATTAAAACAAAGTGAGGCCCAAATCATCAACTCTTTCGAGGGCAAAGGACATCTAATTTTAATTCCAAAAGTGGCAAGAATATTTAATTAAAATTTTCCTTTTATAATATATGTGAAAATAAGCAATTTCAAATTTTCTAATAACTTCGTTTAAAAGTTCTGGTATCAGTCCTTTATTTCATCAGTTTACAAAAAGAATTACTCCGCGACAGGAAAGGGGCCAATTTGTTGTGAGATTTCAAAGCTGGTTGTTTTATCATTTTCATTTAAACTAATGTACATCTTTCTTTAATGCATCTACGAAATTATCCGTTGACACAGAAAGCTTTGACTCACTTTTAATGCGATTAGCAGTCATCATTTGTCTAGATGCCAGTTTATGGATACTTCTATAATCTCGTTTTTTGGCCACACGAGTCCTTCCAGATCTATGTTTTGCTTTGAAAGAATCACCCTTAGACAGTACTTAATAGACAGACTTCTTTGGCCGATTGAAAGTACCTGAAATTTCTGCAAAAGTCTTCCCTTTCGATTTCAGCTTCCATGCTTTAATTACTGCATCTGACTGAAAATTTCTTGCTCGCGGCATCTTCACTAACCGATGCTATGAGATGCACTTAAATACTTCATACATGTGACGTCATAAGTTTGAAATATGCTTTTTTCCGTGAACAATTGCCAAAAAATCCCAAAAGTGTCTAAACTTTTGCAACATGCAAATTTCCCTTTTTTGAGTTAAATTAAATAATATCCTACATTAAAACCGTTATTTCTGTCGTAAAACGTTTAAAATATATTTAAAAATAAGTACAGTCATTTGTATAACCCAAGTGTTTGTATTTTTTATTTAAAGGTTAAAAATCACCAGTGTCTAAACTTTTGCTGAGGAGTGTAGAGCCTGCTCAAACATAAGCTATATTTTATGTCGAGGGTTTCAGGAGCAGAAAACTTTCTAAATTGCGAATTCTGCGGTACTGAAGAGGCTAGAAACTTTAAATATAGCACGGTAGTTACTTATAAAATATAAATGTCCTCTAAGAACAGTCGAAAGTAAATTCGAAATAAAAAAGGGGTGAACCGAAGAGAAGGAGCGAAAAGCATTCTGGAAGTGTCCTAAATTACGATTTTTATAGAATCTCAGGAAATAATAAACCGATTACAGTAGTTATTCGTTGTGAATCAAGTCCCTGATCCTATACGGGCTATATTTTATGTCGGTGTCACTACCACCTGGTTGGTAGGAACAACAAGAAAGCGTTTAAAAACATCTAAATTCAGTTTTCTATAGAATATTAGGAAATACCAACCGATTTCAAGGTTAATGTTGGCAAGTTAATTGTGACAGTCTCTGTTTCAACATTTTTCGAGACATTCTATTTCAACTCTGTTTCGGCATTTTATGTTGGTGCCACTAACAACAGAGAGGTGGTAAACTGTTAGACAAGAAGCTTGTAATCTGAAATGATGGTTAATTTTAAAATGTAAATGTGTTAAGATGGTTTCTAAAAAATTCAAATCTTCAAATGAATACTGAAATGAGCGTATGAAATGAAAATAAAAGTTTCAAAATGCTTTCTAAATTATCATTTAATTGGAATTAGTTTTAGCTCTTCTTATTAATTAAAATCTCATTTCTCTCTATTGCGTTTTTATAATGAAGTTTAGTCAAACTGTGGCTTAATTTGCAATTTTTGAATTTTTTAAAAAAGTGTTCTTCTAATAAAAAATAGTTATGCAAATATCACTTGGCATATTTCAACTATTAAGCGAGCAAAGCCGCGGTGTTTGCTAGTTACATATACATTTTTATAGATAGATGCTAATAACTTATCAGTAGTGTTGCGAAACCTAACGGATTATTTTATTTAGAAATTCCGAATTTCCCCTCCAGAAACTTTAACCGTTTAAGCGTCCTAACCGTGTTTTTCCGTCACGTAACTTTTGGAATCAAAGGCTGATTTTACATAAAATGGATATTAAAGCTGATTTTTTGAAGTGAATATGATAAATAAATAATGTAAGGTTATCAACTAAAAATTCTTTCCATAGCTACTATTTTATGAACCGTTAAACATGAATGGAAAATTCTGCAAGACGCTTAAAGGGTTAAATAATTATTTTGATTTGGAGAATGATAGTTATCCCGTGAATGAAATAAAAGAAAATAATATTAAAAAAATTCTGGTACGAATGCGGAATTTCTAAATAAAAAAATACGCGAGATTTCACAACACTGCTTATCAGCAATTGTTTATTTCCCTACTATTTGAATCGCGAAAATCCATTTTTAAAATGGTGTATACAGGGTGATTCTAAATTCATGTTACAAACTTTAAGGGTTGGTGCAGGACACTGTAACAATCATTTATTGTATAGGAATGTATGGGCGCAAGTGACGCGGTGAGGTACAAACACCAGGGTGTGGGAGGCAATTTGGCCCTTTTTTTTATTTCAAAATTTCTCATTCATACCAGAAAATTCCTATACTATTCTTTTCTTTAAGACAGACATTTCGTGATTACATAAAGAAAAGATTCTTCTTTGAAAATTTCCGGTGTGAAATCAAAATTTTTGAATTTTAAAAAAGTAAAACTGGCAAATATGACAAACACAGAAAATACATGAAAAGAAATAGAAATAGAGTTTTTTGTGTTTTTCGTTTTTTTTTTTTTTTAAGTAAAACTGGCAAATCTGACAAACACAGGAAATCCATGAAAAGAAATAGAAAAGGAGTTTTTTGCGTTTTTCGTTTTTCGTTTTCAGAGAATTTTTTTCTTTGTGAAATCATGAAATGTCTGTCTTAAATAAAGAAAAAGAATAGTATAGGAATTTTCTGGTATGAATGAGAAATTTTGAAATGATAAAAGGGCCAAATTGACCCCTTGTTGTTTGTACCTCAACGTGTCACTTACTTCCATATATTCCTATACTATAAATGATTGTTACAGAGTTCTGTACCAACCCTTAAATGTCTGTACCATGAATTTAGAATCAACCTATATAAAAAATATAATAAAATAAAACACAACTTCTTGTAAAGTCACAGAAAGTTGTATTTCATTGCTGTTGATGACGCAACTGAGATTACAGTCTCCCCCCTTTCAAACTTTGTTCTATTCAGGACTGTAATCACAGTCTGCTGCCTCCGAAGGAGTAGTTCTTTGTTATACTAGGGCTTAAATCATAGAAACTGTGTTTCCTATTTCATATACATTATACGATCGAATAGATGCTAAAAACTTCTGTGTAGTACATGGAGTGATAATTGAATAGTACTGTGATGGTGGGTGGACGCACGAAACGACCGAGAAGACGAGTCCAACCTCAGCCAACATGCGAAATGGAAGTCACTCAGTGTGAACCGATGTGATGGAAATTGTTGTAGATAATGATTTGTCATCGTGCAATTTTGGCCTCATACCATAAATTAAAAAAAACGTGCTTGGTTTACGGTTTCGATCTTTAGAAGACATTGTCAACACCTGAGTCGAATCATACCTTTAATAGTAATATACAGTGTGTCCACGTATAACCTGACCGACCTTTATTTTCGCAACCGTTGGTCCTAGATGCATACTTCCAATTACAAAAGTGGTCAAAATTAGATGCAGAGTTAAGATTAAAAAAGTTTGAAGCGAAAAAACAATTTAACGAAGAATTACAGAATCTAAATTTTTATACGGTCCCCCGGTCCTATAACTTATATTTAGTAAAATTTAACTGTTACACTGACAAGTAAGGCAAAAAAAAAGTCCCGTTATTTCACGATTAAAATTGACCGAGTAATAGCTGTTTAAAGTTGGGGCATATTTTTTGCTGAAATTTAGGGGTTATTCACAAATTTAGTAGAAATATAATTTCGTTAGATATATTAAAGAAATGGTTGGGAGTAAAATTAGCATTGCAATATAAATTTGAAATCTTTAATAATTGTGATATATTACTGCAAAGTACTGAACATATAAGAGGATAAAAATAACAGAATTTTTGTTAAATAAAAGTACGAAAAACAACAGACTCAATTCTTTACAAAAATGATACATATTTTAAAATGCTGCTAGATTACACCGTCTTTCAAATTTTGGGTTGTGCCATGTTTTTTAACTTTTGAAAATTGATTCACGTGTATTTTTTAGCTCTGAATCCGAAAATGACATTCATTTTAAACCATCACGTCAGGATTTTTCTCAAATCGCAAATTTCAAAGTTAAAAAGCTCAAAGTTAAAATTGATCCCCCTTCCCCTCCCAATCGCATCGGATCCCTGAGCTGTTTAGCTGTAAGAAACTCAGTATAAGCCACAAAATTGAATAAATTATTGAATTAAATAAAATTAAACTGAATAAAAAAGTCTTACATCTATTTTATAGTATCATATTTTTCGCTATTTTTTACCCTTGAAACTTACGATTTGCGAAAAACCCTGGCATGATAGTTAAAAGTGAAGGTAACATTTTTATTTAGCGTTAAAGAAAAACATAAAACTAAATTATAAAAGTTAAAAAACCCAACCATCGCAGGTTTATGTTATCTAATCTAAAACCATTTCTTAAACTTGTTGACGGTAATCTATCCGAATTTTTTTGTGTTATCCTTGAATATAAGTATTTATAAGATGCTAAGCATCAAAAATCATAATAATATTACATTGTAATCGGATTTAAGTAAGTATGTAAAATTTTAACTTCGATCGGACATTTGAAAGTCAGTAAAAGTACGAGTACAAATTTTAAACTGGAAAGACGATCGTTGCAAATTAAATAAAACCTTATGAAAATAAAATAATTTTTGTTAAAAGAAATCATAGCCTCAAATCCTTACAAAATACAACATATGTTAAAATACAATTATTTTAACTAATCTGAGACTTAACTAATAAAGTTAACTCAATCGTAATAGTGGTACGATTTCTTTCAAACCTCAGATACCTTGAAATAAGTTTATGTACTTTAATAAGTTTATGTACTTTAAATACGACCCCTAAAAGCACGGTCGAAACCATCTGTTTTGATATGCAAAAAAGTGGTATAAGTCATGCATTTCAAAGTTTTATAACTCGGTCAATTTTAATGTTAGATGAATGGGACTTTTTCTGTCTTACTTGTTAGTGTCACAGTAAATTTTTACTAAATATCACTTATAGGACCGGGGGACCGTATAAAAATTTTAATTTCGTAATTTTTTAATAAATGTGTTTCTTGACCCAAATCGCTTTAAAAATAATTCTTTATATTATTTAAACCATTTTTGTAATTGGAAGTATGCATCTAGGACCAACGGTTGCGAAAATAAAGGTCGGTCAGGTTATACGTGGAGACACTGTATGTATGTATACGAGGGCAATCCAAAAGTAAGTGCCGTTAACTATTTGCGTACTTAATTATGAATTCATGAAAATTTTATCTTGTAAAACCTTTTTCGTGATTTGTTTAAATTACATAATCATAACATAATAATACATACATATATACATACATCAATGCATAATTACATAATTACATTAAGATTTACATAATCATTTGGTGAATTTTAGAAGGATTTTAGAACGATTGAAGGATTTAGAAGGATTCATTAAATTTGAGTTTATAGGGATTTTGTGCGATATTTATAACCTCACTCAAATTTTTTCATTTAAATATTTTTATTAGTATTTTGTAGAATTAGAAAATGTACAAATATAATGTTCCTACAATAGAAATATAGAAATATTTCCGAATTGAAAATCCCCCCCCCCCCTCCCTCCCCAGCGTCAAGGAAATTGAAAAGATGCAAAGGCAAAAGAAATCATCCTTTTAAAAATATTTTTGTTTTGTGTAACCGATAATGCTTTTGGAACAAGATAAAGTAGTGTATATCTATCACTCATTCTAAACTGTGTTACAACTAATCGATGTATTAAATGAATTTTATAACAGGTTATTTTAATGGTATTTATACGTAATGTCAGTAGATAAAGGGTTAAGCAATTAATCAAAAAGGAAAGATTATTAGGAAAAACAATTATTGCACAATGAAATATACTATGCTTAGATTATTTTTCAACATAGTGCCACCATTGTTGAAGCATTTATCATAGTAGGGCACGAACTTTTGTATGCCCTCATCGTAGAAAGATGCTGCATCCGATACAGTTTTCTAGACACAATTTCATGAAGAAGTGAATGGGAAATTTGAGGAAAGTGCAATGACAGTGTCGTAATGGTCAATATTCGGTTTTCCTCCATCTTCAATTCAACTTCCGTTAGCAAATCATCATCAATCAGAGAAGAGCGCCCACTTCGTTCTTCATCTTGAGCATTTTCACATCTTTTGTTTAACCCCTTGGGGACGAGCGACCGGTATACGTGCCGCGTAAGGTGCTCAGAATACGTGATTATTCTCACCAGTAAATTTTTATTGTAAATTTTGCCTTATTTAATCCCAGCATTTTCCCGATTCAATTAGGCAAAAATTTCTGTTTTGAAAAACCAGTGACAAAAGATTAAAAACTCTGTAAAAGTCGCTCGTCCCGAAGGAATTAAACTTAGTACTCATCTCCGTCCAATCGAATCATTTATCGCGTTTTGTCCGTAAATTTCACAAATTTGTCTGTGAATTTCAGTTGGTTTAATGTACCTAGAGTTCAGAAAGTGAATGATTGACAGTAACTCACATGCGGCGGGATGCTTGATTTTTTTCAAACATTTTAAATGCTCAACCAGTGTTGCCAGATTGGAGACTTTTTCGTCCCTAGATTGTTGATTGTCACCGCTTTTAGGTAGATTTCGTAAGAAATACTACCTATTGCAGTCGTTACCATGGTGCGACTTTTGAAAAATTCCTTCATAACTTTTCATTATAGGACCCCAGGAACACAAAACCACCCCCACCTAAAAAGTTTATATATATATATATATATATATATATGTATGTATGTATGTACTAAATTTTGCCCGCACGATAAAAGTCGCAATAATGCACGGATCGTCTTCAAACTCGCCAACAACTTTGAGATGGTTGATATCTCGGCGGGGATTGAAAATGGGCAAAATCGGCCCAAGGGAATGGAAATGGGGAGGGCTTAAAATTTTGAATACCGTCTTAACATGATTCTGATAAAACCAGCTCTTACACAACAATGACAGGAAAAAATAAATATTTTTCGTTAAGCAGTTGCCAACAATTAAAAAAAAACAATAAAATTCTCACCATAACAATTGTTTTTCTATTGCAAGATTTCACGTGAAAAATTAACTTAAATAGTTTGACGAATTGAAAACAAATTGAATATTACGTCATTAGTTTTCTAGTGCAAGATTTCCGCATGAAAACTCAAAATGAAATAAATTGTTTGACGAATAAAAAATATATATATATTGCGTCATATTGGAAATATAATGGACCTCAGCAGGTGAATATGTAACGTCCTGTGAGTTTGAAGAAACGTATTAAAACATGATAAAAACACGACTACTGAAATATTAACTTATTTTAACACTTTGAGGTTCTCTGAATTTGCTTTATCCATTTTTAAACCTATTCCATATACATGCGTGTGTGTATATAAGAATTTTCACAAAATGTTTAGCTCCCTTAGAGCTCATTCTTAGCGAAGGAACTGGGTTTATCTTTAATCTTGATTTAAGTTTTGTTGGTGAATTTAGTACTTAACTTCGAAATCTACCTCCGCCTGTAGGCCCGAGCCGGCAGAGATTTTTTTGAAATAGAAATATTCGGCCTTTTTAAAAATAGATTAGAAATTCTGAAAAATAAGGCTAATTATACTATTTTAAAAAAGTGATGACACTCAAATAATCTGAATTTAAAAAGTCCCCAACCCGGCAACATTGCGCTCAACATGCAGCCGACGCAATACTTAGCGATCTAGAAATAACTTCAATTGTTTTCCAATGAATCAGCAAAGTGCACTCGCATGCGTGAAATCACGATCGCAGTGCTTCCGCGGCAAAAATTGTAAACGGAGCTTACTTACTGGATTGCCCTCGTATATATGTTGTCATGACTTACTTATCAACTCTTGTAAATAACTTTTTTACTTTATTAATTAAGTATATATATATTTAACATTTCATTTCTAGTTTATACTACGTTTTGGAGGCGTAACGAGTTCCTATGGACATCTTGGGCCAAGAAAAATTTAATCAACCAACCAACATACATTACCCTTTTTGTGTTTAATATGTTTCTTTAGATTTCCTTCTTAATTGAAAACCGTAATAGATTTTTTTTCATTTACTATGCTTCTTTAGACTTCCTTCTTAACTGAAAACCGTAATATATGTGTATATATATATTATTTTTTTGTTTTTGCACTTAATATTTTTCTTTAGAGTCCCTTCTTAATTGAAAACCGCAATAGATTTTTTTTCATTTAATATGTTTCTTTAGACTTCCTTCTTAATTGTAAACCGTAATAGATTTTTTGCGTTTAATATGCTTCTTATACATACATACACCAACATACAATCATACATTATGGTGGAATGTCACAAATTTGTGAGATATTTTTTAATATGCGCGTCAGAATAAATGTCAAGAAATCTGAATTAATTTAAAATCCAAAACTATAAACAATAGAAAATTCTTTAAATTTGCAATATTTTGATAAAAAGCTGCAAATAAGTAAATTTTACCTTTAAATCTCCCGAGATATTTGCTCCAGCTAAAATACCAGTGACTGACGGAAAGAACACGGCGAAGACGCTGAAAAAAGTTTCCCCTCTGAAGTCCGGGAGAAAATTGATAGCAGCAAGAGAAACTGGAAAAAAGAAAGAAATCGTTTTAGAAAAACCATGAAATCCAAACCGGGCTTCCCTGGTTACAGAACATACTGCCATGTATACAGAACATATGAAAATCCTTCTTGATTGAAATCCGTAATAGATTTTTTTGCATTTAATATGCTTCTTTAGACTTCCTTCTTAATTGGAAACCGTAATAGATTTTTATGCATTTAACAAGTGCATTTAGTACATTAGTACAAGTGTGCATTTAGACTTCCTTTTTAATTGAAAACCATAATATATATTTTTTTCATTTAATGTGCTTCTTTAGACTTCCTTCTTAATTGAAAATCGTAATAGATTTTTTTTGCATTTAGTTTGTTTCTTTAGACTTTCTTCTTAATTCAAAACATTAATAGATTTTTTTTTCATTTAATATGTTTCATTAGACTTTCTTCTTAATTCAAAACCGTAATAGATTTTTTTGTATTTAATGTGTTTCTTTAGACTTCCTTCTTAATTGAAAACCGTAATAGATTTTTTTTGCATTTAATATGTTTCTTTAGACTTTCTTCTTAATCGAAAACCGTAATAGATTTTTGGGTAGCTTTCATTACAAAAAGCTACCTATTGCAGCCGTTCGGAGGAAAGGGATTTCAAAAAATTTCGGTATATTTTCATCGATCATGACCCCCAGACCCCGAAACCACCCTCCGTTCAAACTTGATATATATATATATATATATATATATATATCTGACCTTTGTCACACTGTAACTCTCGTATTTATGAACCGATTTCGATGTAATTCGGTGTGTACATATTACATACCAATGTCTCGACCGAGTTCGTTGGCCAGCTTCATCCGCCGTTTTGTTTCAAAATGGCGGCCATTTAAAATTTTTAAAAAAAATAAAAATTTGAAATGTGGTATCAAAAAATTGAAAATGGAAAAATATTTTTTTCTTATGTATTTGACTTTTATACAAAGTTTCCGGAGCAGTTTTTGTTTTGTCTATATCTTACAAAATGGCTGAGTTATAGCATTTGGAATTTCTAGCGTGGCTGACATTTTGAAACGTCCTGAATTTTGTCACGCGATAAAAGGCGTATTTATGAACCGATTTCGATATAATTCGGTGTGTACATAGTACATACCAATGTCTCGACCGAGTTCGTTGGGCAGCTTCATCCGCCATTTTGTTTCAAAATGGCGGCCATTTAAATTTTTAAAAAAAAATTAAAATTTGAAATGTGGTACCAAAAAATTGGAAATGGAAAAATATTTTTTTCTTATGTATTTGAACTTTATACAAAGATTCCGGAGCACCTTTTGTTTCGTCTATATCTTAAAAAATGTCTGAGTTATAGCATTTTGAATTTCTAGCGTGGCTGACATTTTGAAACGTCCTGAATTTTGTCACACGATAAAAGGCGTATTTATGAACCGATTTCGATATAATTCGGTGTGTACATAGTACATACCAATGTCTCGACCGAGTTCGTTGGCCAGCTTCATCCGCCATCTTGTTTAAAAATGGCGGCCATTTAAAGTTTTAAGAAAAATGTAAATTTGAAATGTGGTACCAAAAAATTTTAAATTGAAACAATATTTTTTTTCGTATGTGTTTGACCTTGATAAAAAGATTCGGGAGCAGTTTTTGTTTCGTCTATATATTAAAAAATGGCTGAGTTATAGCATTTTGAATTTCTAGCGGGGCTGACATTTTAAAACGACCTGAATTTTATCACGCGATAACAGCCATATTTATGAACCGATTTGGATGTAACTTGGTCTGTACATAGTACATACCAATGTCTCGACCGAGTTCGTTGGCCAGCTTCATTCGCCATCTTGTTTCAAAATGATTGCATTTAAAAAAAATTAAATTTAAAATTTAAAAGTCCTTCCGGCCAGTGCCGGGAGGAAGAGGTAGCTTTCATAATCCTTATTTTAAAAAAGCCAACTTATATCATGCAAACACACGAAGCTCAATTTAGTGGAAACCGAATATAGGAGATTCAATACTAATTTTTATCAATATAATGAATGAGAATTTCGCGAAATTAGTAAGCTTTATCCAAGCTGCTTTTCTTTAAAGTAACTTATATTTGGCTGCCAAATTCGACAATTTCTTAAAGTGCCTGTCATTTTAAGACAACATGGTGGATGAGGCTAAGCAGTGAACTTGGTCGAGACCTTAGTAATTGCTGTGCACATGCTCACTCACATCGGAATCGGTTAATATATAGGAGTGCTGTCGCATGCAAAAAATCAGATTTTTCAAAATGTCACCCACAATAGAAATTGAAACTGCTATATCTGAGCCATTTTTTAAGGTAAAGACAAACAAAAAATGCTCCTGAATCCTTATATCAAGATCAAATACTTAAGAAAGAAACCTTTTTCAATTTCTAATTTTTTTGCACCTCACTTTAAATATATATATATTTTTTAATTTAATGGCCGCCATTTTGAAACAAGATGGCTGATGAATCTGGCCAGCGAACTTGGTCGAGGTGTTGATGTATACTATCCACATGCCTTCTTACATGGAAATAGGCGAATACGTGTGTTATCGCGTGACAAATACAAGATCGTTTCAAAATGTTAGCCATGCTAGAAATTCAAAGTGCTATAAATCAACCATTTTTTAAGATATCAACAAAAGAATAAATTTTCAGAAACAAAAACTGCTCCGGAATCAAGGCCAAACACATAAAAAAAATCTTTTTCATTTTCCAATTTTTTAATACATCATTTTGAATTTTAAATTTAATTTTTTTTAAATGGCAACCCTTTTGAAACAAGATGGCGAATGAAGCTGGCCAACGTACTCGGTCGAGACATTGGTATGTACTATGTACAGACCAAGTTACATCCAAATAGGTTCATAAATACGCCTGTTATCGCGTGACTAAAATCAGGTCGTTTTAAAATGTCAGCCGCAAGAGAAATTCAAAATGCTATTACTCAGCCATTTCTTTTTTAGATATAGACGAAAGAAAAACTGTTCCGGAATCTTTGTATTAAGGTCAAACACATACAAAAAAAATCTTTTTCATTTTCCAATTTTTTTGTATCTCATTTAAATTTTTTTATTTTTTTATTTTTTTAAATGGCCGCCATTTTGAAACAAGATGGCGGATGAAGCTGGCCAACGAACTCGGTCGAGATATTTGTATGTACTATGTACACACCAAGGTACATCCAAGTCGGTTCATAAATACGCCTGTTATTACGTGAGAAAAATCAGGACGTTTCAAAATGTCAGCCACGCTAGAAATTCAAAAGGCTATAACTCAGCCATTTCTTAAGATATAGACGAAACAAAAACTGCTCCCGAATCTTTTTATCAAGGTCAAACACATAAGAAGAAAATATTTTTTGAATTTTCAATTTTTGGTACCACATTTCAAATTTAAATTTTTCTTAAAAATTTAAATGGCCGCCATTTTTAAACAAGACGGCGGGTGCAGCTGGCCAACGAACCCGGTCGAGACATTGGTATGTACTATGTATAAACGAAGTTACATCTAAATCGGTTCATAAATACGCCTTTTATCGCGTGACAAAATTTAGGACGTTTCAAAATGTCAGCCACGCTAGAAATTCAAAGTGCTATAACTCAGCCATTTTTTAAGATATAGACGAAACAAAAACTGCTCCGAAATCTTTGTATAAAGGTCAAATACATAAGTAAAAAATATTTTTCCATTTTCAATTTTTTGGTACCACATTTTAAATTTTAAATTTTTAAAAAAATTTTAAATGGCCGCCATTTTGAAACAAAATGGCGGATGAAGCTGGCCAACAAACTCGGTCGAGAGATTGGCATGCACTATGTACACACCGAATTACATCCAAATCGGTTCATAAATACGCCTTTTATCGCGTGACAAAATTCAGGACGTTTCAAAATGTCAGCCACGCTAGAAATTCAAAATGCTATAACTCAGCCATTTTTTAAGATATAGACGAAACAAAAACTGATGCGGAATCTTTGTATAAAGGTCAAATACATAAGAAAAAAATATTTTTCCATTTTTAATTTTTTGGTACCACATTTCAAGTTTAATTTTTTTTTTTAATTTTAAATGGCCGCCATTTTGAAACAAAACGGCGGATGAAGCTGGCCAACGAACTCGGTCGAGACATTGGTATGTACTATGTACACACCGAATTGCATCGAAATCGGTTCATAATTACGGGAGTTACAGTGTGACATAGGTCAGATATATATATATATATATATATATATATATATATATATATATCAATTTTGAACGGAGGGTGGTTTCGGGGTCTGGGGGTCATGATCGATGAAAATATACCAAAATTTTTTGAAATCGCTTTCCTCCGAACGGCTGCAATAGGTAGCTTTTTTGTAAAGAAAGCTACCTAAAATGAGGTATTAAAAAATTGGAAAATGAAAAAGATTTTTTTTTATATGTTTGGCCTTGATACAAAGATTCCGGAGCAGTTTTTGTTTCTGAAAATTTGTTCTTTTGTTTTATCTTAAAAAATGGTTGAATTATAGCACTTTGAATTTCTATCATGGCTGACATTTTGAAACGATCTTGTATTTGTCACGCGATAACACACGTATTCGCCTATTTCGATGTAAGAAGGCATGTGGATAGTATACATCAATATCTCGACCAAGTTCGCTGGCCAGATACATTAGCCATCTTGTTTCAAAATGGCGGCCATTAAATTAAAAAAAAATTATATTTAAAGTGAGTTGCAAAAAAATTAGAAATTGAAAAAGGTTTCTATCTTATGTATTTGACCTTGATATAAGGATTCTGGAGCATTTTTTGTTTGTCTTTATCTTAAAAAATGGCTCAGATATAGCAGTTTCAATTTCTAATGTGGGTGACATTTTGAAAAATCTGATTTTTTGCCTGCGACAGCACTCGTATATATCAACCGATTTCGATGTGAGTGAGCACGTGTACAGCAATTACTAAGGTCTCGACCAAGTTCACTGGTTATCCTCATCCACCATGTTGTCTTAAAATGGCAGGCACTTTAATAAATCGCCGAATTTGACAGCCAAATATAAGTTACTTTAAAAAAAAAGCAGCTTGGACAAAGCTGACTAATTTCGCAAAATTCTCATTCATAATGATTTAGTATTGATAAAAATTAGTATTGAATCTCCTATATTCGGTTTCCACTAAATTGAGCTTCGTGTGTTTCAATAATATAAGTTGGCTTTTTTAAAATAAGAAATATGAAAGCTACCTCTTCCTCCCGGCACTGGCCGGAAGGACTTTTTTGTATTTAATATGTTTCTTTAGACTTCCTTCTTAATTGAAAACCGTAATATATTTTTTTGTATTTAATGTGTTTCTTTAGACTTCCTTCTTAATTGAAAACCGTAATAGATTTTTTTGTATTTAATATGTTTCTTTAGACTTTCTTCTTAATCGAAAACCGTAATAGATTTTTTTGCATTTAATATGTTTCTTTAGACTTCCTTCTTAATTGAAACCCGTAATATATTTATTTGCATTTAATATGTTTCTTTAGACTGCCAGTTAACAACATCAAAAAGGCATTTTATATGAAAAATACCCATTATTTAAATAAACTTTTGAAATTAATTAAAAAGGTATTAGCTGCATGCTAGCGATTAACCCCTTAAATGTTTCCGTTTTTTGACACAACAAATTAAAAATAAGGACCCGGCACCACTTATTTTTACTAAAATATTTGCCTTTGTACAAGGTAAAAAGGTATGCCATTTGACAAACCAAAGATTACAGTTAAAATTACAAAGATCACAGTGGTATACCAGAGCTTTTAGTATCGAAGATAGCAAACTCTTTTCGCTCGAGCGGCACCCTGGCAAAACAGTTCAGGGGTTAAAAGCCGAAGAAATCTCCAAAAATTTCCCTATTTAAAGCAATTTTTTTATTGTGATTATTTCAGTGTTTAAGCGCTTAGTTCGAATACATATCTATTACATTTGTGTTTTACAGTAAAGCGCCGATTATCCGAACAAGTCGGGATCGATTCTAGTTCGGATAAGCAAAAGTTCGGATAAATGGACAGAAAATTTAACGGATGTTCTTGACTATGCTAAATTCTTCACACTTTATCCACGCTTCGGACTGACAGTACTAGTTATTGCTGGCATGTTTAACCCTCTGTCTACCAGAAGGGTCCAATGGACCCGACATGTATATTCAAAATATCTATTCAAACCAGAAAATTTCTTCAAAACAAACTAAATGTATAAATCAGACAATAATAAGTTAAATAAACAAAATAAATAGTTTTAAGTAAAAATTCTGGTGTAGAATGTTTTTATAAAACTTGAGTAAAATTTCCGGTAGTTCTAGGGTTAAAAATTGATTTTTGTCGTTTTAATTTTTGTTTTTGTTTATCTTTTTATATCATTTTCTGAACTCCAGAGATTATAATTTAAGGAAAAAAGCTTTCGATTGTTCCTTGCTTCAAAGAAGACATTCTTTCCAATGCTGCCATATCTCGAATTCTTCTTAAATACGTTAGTTGAATAAGATCAGCATTCTTCTGCCGTTGGAGCCATTTCATAGCTGTTTCCAAACATTCAAAGGCATCGTTATCTGTTGGACCTGGATCATTTTCAGACCATTCGTTTTCATTTTCTTCAATTTCTTTTTCGTCTTGAATCTCTTCCACATTCTCATCATCATTTAAAATCTGATATCCAGGTCTAATAGGGTGTTTGGGTAAATGGAAATTTTAAATTGTTCGGATAATAGAAAGTTCGGTTAAAAAAAGTTTTTCAGAGAAATTGGCTTTTCGGATAATTGGAAGTTCGGTTAATTGGAGTTCCGATAATCGGCGCTCTACTGTATTTATATTATTTTATTCATTTCTTTATTTATTTGTTAATGAAATTTTAATTTCATTATCATTTCATTTTATTACTTATTATTCAGACACAATTGTTGAACGATTTATGTAGTTTTAACTACAAACGAGTTAATTTTCTGTAATCTATCCGATAGAGATAGATTTTCAAAAACTTCATGCTTGAAAACTATCTTAAAAACCATTAAAAAACAGTAAATTGATATACAGTTTTGAATGAAACTGCTTTCGAAAGTACTTTTTATTTCCTATTCGATGGTGGGAAAATTGAAATTGTGCGATATTTAAAAGTTAATAATTATGCGATTAAAAAATTGATTTTCTATAGGTCTTTATCACCACCGGTAATAGATATAGTCAGTGATATTCACGGGCAAATTTTGCTTTATAATATAGTATTTGCGCGAGTTTTTCCCAAAGTGGACATGATTAATTCTCCTATTGAACTTATTTGTCATTGAAATTAGCCATGTGCGATGAACTTAAAGAAGTTGCTAAGCAGCCAGCACTATTATATAAAAAAAAAATTGTAAAAAAGAGAACTTTAAATTTTCGTGTTTATATAAATTTATAATAGCAGGGATCCCACTTAGTAATTTTTTAAAATACCACTTTTATCAAACGACAAACTTATTTTTAGAGTTTTCTTGCAAATGCTCTTAGAAACCAACTCCGAAAATTATTTCCGTAGCAATTGTAAAAAAATACCACGAACAGTTTTTCAGAAATGCTGGTACTCAAAAACAAACCTTGAGATCTATGTAACAGTGAAGAACATTTTTAAAAAATGAAGCAATCTTTTAGTGCAGTGTCTAGAAATATGTAGTGTGGAAATCACGTATACCGGTATTGCTTTAGAATGTATACAAAAAATTACATTTTCTTGGGCGACGAATTTATTGTAAACACTAAGCGTTAGCTCCAGCACTGCAAATAGAAGCGTCTTAAATTTAGACACATATGTGACTGAAAAAGAATTTTAGACACTTAAGTGTCTTAATCTGAAAATTAAGACACTATAGATGTCTTAATTTAAGATACATAAGCGTCTTACTATGACCATGGTGTAAACGAACTGAGAATAATGTCTAAAATATCCGCAAACGTCTTATTTTAAGACACTTCATTGCTTTAAACGTGTCTTAATTTAAGACGTTTTGATTCTTCCGACGCAATAACCACCAGGGGGCACTAACACTCCCAGTTGCGCATGCGTTTTAGATGTCTTCGTTCGAAGTGGTATACGTTGTAATTCAAACAAAGTTTGTTTTTATGTACGCGTGTATTTTAATTCGTTTTTTGCGAAATGTGAAGTACTGTGATTTTAATTCGTATTAACTTGGATTATTTATTTATTGAATACATACATCTGACGTGTGTGCTCGACATCAAATGTCTCTTAGAAGCTGTCGTCGATACAAGGGCGGGATAGACACAGAACAGAAGTAGACGACGGTTGAAGATTACACCCGGAAATTCTACAAAGCGTGTGCAATGGGCTTAGTGTTAACTCGTATCAATTTATATCAATAATATTGTGTTATTCATCTTCGTCCTGTCGAAGCTGGCAAAAAAAAAGAAACTTTTGTCTGGCGGGTCCTGTTTTTAGGATGAAACATCTCATTCTTTAAATATGGCTAGTCGGATGTATTATGGGATTACCTTTTAAACTGATGAAAGTCTTTCTCCCTCACTGTGGTTGTGGTAGTTTTTAAAATTTCAAATCGAGGAATATTTCTTACCTCTTGCAGCAACTCAAGTAAGTTTCTTTATAGTAGTAAAATTAGTGTATTTTATGATTTTATTTATTGTACTAAACAAAATCCTGCATGAAATTTAATTAGTTTTGAATCTGTTCGCAAAAAACCCCACCAATTCTAGAAGTATATATTTTTAAACTTATGACGTTCTTTTTTATTACGAATTATATATTCAATGTCAGTTCTTAGTTTCAATGGATAATTTTTATCTCGCAGTAAATGACGGCCACAAGGAAGTAAAGAAAAAAAAAACTTTGAAAGATGACCTAATGCTTTCTTACTTCCTGGCATAAAACCGCAGATTAAAAAAAGATAAATAAAGTAAATGAGACTGGTCTATTATATGAAGCTGCCTGTAAAAATATACATATGTATTTGATTTGCAATCAACTCTAATACTGATTTTTTTATTATTTTTAATAAAAAAGTAATTTGAAATTTATAATGGGAAAAAGTAAAAACCTCTAACTAGATTTCGTATTTAAAATTGTGGTAACTTTATTTATATGCACTTATACGAAAAATACAAAAATGACAGATGTTACTGTATATATTTAAGACGAAAGAAGTTTGGAAATCATAAGTTATTTTTTCCTCATGTTTTTAATATAGAATATGTACTTATTTGTTTTTATTGATAGTTGAATAGCTTTTGTGAGTACCCTCTGATCTGCATAAAAACTTGCCCATGTGGAAATATAAATTTTTTAAAAACATAATTTTTAAATAAGTATTTTCATTTTTTTGGGGGGGGGGGGGGAGGGGGGGATTTTGCATGAATTTTTGTAAAGCTGATATCTTAAATCTTGCACTGATTATAATGAAAGTTTTGAACTTTTAGAGTAGGACAAGTTTAAAAACGCAAATATATTTAACAAAATACCAAAGTCATTTTTTCCCCAATGTTATTAAAGTAGAATATTTATTTATTTATTTTCATTATTCATAGTTAAATGGCTGTTGTGATTATCAAGTGATGTATATGTAAAATTGCCTATGTGGCAATATATTTTTTTATATTTTCATTTTTTTGGGGGGTGGGGGGGGGGGGATTTTTGCAATTTTCGTACATCTGATATTTTAAATCTTTTTCCACATTCAACCGAGTATAATAAATATTTTGAACTTTTAGAGTAGGACGAGATTATAAAATATATATATATATTTATCTATGTACCTTAAAAGCCCTTAATAGCGAACACTTCGGGACCGCGGAATTTGTCCGATAATTGGAGATGTCTACTTTTTTGAGGTAAAAATATACAAATATGTATGTCTGCTGATTAAAAAAGTATTCGTTAAATAGAGGTGTTCGCTATTCGAGAATGTCCATTAACCTCCACAACGGATACTCCCGAATACCGGACATCTCAATTTAGACAACTATAATGCAGGGTTGCGTTTTTTGCAAAAGTACTTCTTGATTAAAGGAAGGGCAAACTGGGAAGTGCCCCGTCCCCCTACGACTGTAGTGCCCCCAAATTTGATGTGCAATATTTGTAAAGCTTATATTTTAAATCTGTTTCGAAATTGTACTGATTATAATCAATATTTTGAACTTTTAAAGTAAAATAAGGTTAAAAACAAAATAAATTTAAAAAAATCTAATATTTAGATAAATATTTTTTGTTTTTTAATCTTGTTCTACTCCTGAAGTTCAAGATATTGATTATAATCAGTACAATGTCGTAAAAGATTTAAATTATCAACGTAACGAAAATTGTATACCAAAACTGAGAGCACCAAAAAAATCAGGCTGTATTGGGGAGGGGGGGGGAGGGGCAGGACCACAGCCAAATATTTTTCCAGGATTCAACGTGGTCAAACATGGCTACGTATGATGCTTACAAAAAAATGGATGCGATTCAGACGTTTGAAGTGTCTGAAATTCAGACGCAAAAAGTGTCTGAAAAAATTCAGACATTTTAAAATGTCTGAAAATTGAACACTCCATTTCAGACACTTAAGTGTCTGAATTTTAACTGAATTAAGTGACATTTTAATTTAGAGTGAGCGTGTAGAAATATGTTGTGTGAAATGAATTTAAAATATTAGATCTTTAAGTGTGAAATGTATGATTAAAAAGCGGTTTTTTTTAATTTAGAAATTCCTAAGTCTGTCCAGAAAGTTTTAATAATTATTTTTATTTCATAACATGATAGGAACAATGGAACAATGTAATCTGCTTTATGCACTACCTAGTTGCGTAGCAACTTTACATCCAGTGGAGACGTGATCGTATTGCAAGGGCATTAGGGACCTTAAAAAAATTAATGTTTAGACGTAGCTGTAGCCACAAAATTAAAAATTACTTAAAAAGTTAAGAAAGAGTAACAAAATAATAAAAGAGTACATAAGTACTTAAGTATAACATAATACGTGAGAGAAAAGAAGAAGAAAAATAATTTAAATTAAAAAAGAAAAATTCCATTAGTTCCAAAAAGAAAGGACAAACGAAAAAGCTACTGGGGGGGGGGGGGTGGATCCCATAAAAAAAGACTCTTTTCAGAGACCATACATAAATTAAGCTGATAAAAATGCTATTATTTATAGCAGATAAGCAAAATATAATATAACATGATAGGTACTGAACAGGTACTGAACAGGTAATCAGCACTGAGGGGTTTCCTAGCTGATAACAGCTTAACACCCAGACTAGGAAATTGAAATGTCTTATGTTTTAATGAGCCATTGGGATAAAGTTAAACTGTAGCAAAGCTACTAGAAGAATAAAAAAGTTAACAAGAGAAAATAAAGAAGTTTAAGAAAGAAAGGAATAAAATTGAATTTTAAAGTTTAAACTTAAGATAAAAGAAAGTTAACGGCAAATCTTAATAAAAAGAAAGAATCTTAACATATATAAAGTCAAACTGTAGTTGTAGAACTACTATAAGGAAATTAGAAAGTTAAAGTTAGTACTGTTCAGAGAAACTCTCACCAAGCATGGGCAAGAAAAGCTAGGGTGGCAAAGACCACATTATCCTTCAAAAAAAGGGACTAATCAGGGCCATACATTTTATTTTTATAAGTTTTACAATTTTTATGGTCTCTATAGTATATAGAAAAGTTTTTTTTTTTTTTTTTTTTTTTTTTTTTTTTTTTAAAGTTATATTTTTTTAAAGTTTCCGGTGGTGGGGTTCAAATGCGTCGTAATCCAGTAGCTCCGCTACGATTTCATTAGGGAGGTCAAAAACTTTTTCATAAAATTTTTTGGCTAATTCGTTTATGCGCTTAAGCAAGGTAGTAGTTTTTAGGTCTCTTCGAACCGTAGAGTTGCGAAGATAACGAGATGCGTTACGGACAGTACGCAGGTTGGAATTGTGCAATCGACTAAGGCTGTCCATAGTGGTCTTACAAGTGAAGCCCCAGACCGGACTGGCATAGGTTATGATGGGAAGGATGCAAGAATTATAGAGGATTAATTTATTGTGAACTGACGAAGTTTTACTGTTAAGGAGAGGTTTTATAGAGTTAGAGGCACCAGCGACTTTACCCCTAATGGAAAGAATGTGCTTTTTCCAAGTTAAGCGACGGTCCAGAATGACCCCAAGATACTTAGTCTGGTCTGACCAAGGGATAACAGTGTTATTAATAATGATTCTGCTAGGAAATGTTAGTTTGCAAGACAAATATACTGCAGTAGTTTTAGTTTCATTTATTACGACGCTCCAAAGCATACACCAGTTCATGAAGTCATCAATATGTGTCTGTAGGTACCTGTATAGAGTATACGGGTGGTGTGCTGAAGCATAAATACAGGTGTCATCCGCATAAAGAGCGATGTGTGTGCACAAGGAGCGTGGGATATCATTAAAGAAAATGTTAAATAAAAATGGGCCCAACACGCTCCCCTGGAGGATGCCCGCTAGGATAAGAAGAATAATAGAAAGAATGTTGTTTATGCGGACTAGAAAAGAGTGGTCGCAAAGGTACGAATATATTAAATGTATAAGTCTGGGATGAAAACCGAGCTAAATTAGTTTGTAAATGAGGCCCACATGCCAGACCTTGTCAAATGCCTTTGCGACATCAAGAAAAATGGCAGCTGCGGAAATTTTCGCATTGACTTTCTCGCTGAGAAACTCAACAACCCTAAGGAGCTGGTGTTGTGTCGAGTGTTTTGGGCGAAAGCCAAACTGCTCAGGCATGAGAATGTTGTGTTGTTGAATGAAATCCTGCAACTGGGTACGAATGACACGTTCCACTAATTTACTGATTGAAGGTAGCAAGGAGATAGGTCTGTAATTAGTGGGGTCGGAAAGGTTAGCTCCAGGTTTTGGAATAGGAGAGATTATAGAAAGTTTCCAAGGTTTAGGGAAGTAGTTATATTTTAAGATAGAGTTAGTGAGGTCAGTAATATAGATTATACAATTAGGAGGAAGGTTTCTAAGAGCAGAGTTAGTAATTGTATCGTATCCTGGGGTTTTACGCTTTTTGAGTTTTTTGATAATATTGTGGATAACTATAGGTTGAATTTTAGGGGGGAATCTTGAGGGGGGGTAGCCAAAAAGTTACGAACTGTTTCGTTAACATGATCAAGGTGAGCTTGGTTTGCAAGGGTAGGATTAGGAGGAAATTGGGTGGCATAAGAATTAGCAAGCATGTTAGCTTTTTCTTGGTCAGTGTAAGCAGTAATATTGTTGGTTGTGAGAGGGGGTATGGGAGTGTAATGTTTATTCAATTTGCGTTTAAGAATCCAAAGAGAGTTGTCTTCACAAGATAATGTTTTGAGAAAATTACTCCAATTTTTCTGTTTTTCTTTGTAGAGACTGTTTTTAATTTTATTGTTTAACCTATTGAGAAGGGGTTTAATGGAGGGGTCTCTTGAATTTTGAAATTGTCGCCGGAGCCGGTTACGCTGTTTGATAAGATTGTAAATATAGCGGGGTGGGACGAAGGCAAAATTATTTTTAAAAGTATTAAATGTGGAAAAATTTTGAGCATTAGTGATGTGAGAGTTGAGATGTTCAACAGCCGCATCAATGTCATCGGTATTATTAATTTCTGGAAAGGTGATGTCCTGAGAATTAAGATAATTAGTGAATTTATTCCAGTCTATAGCCACGGAAGGGGGGGGGGGAGAGAAAGAGGATTAATTATATCAATTTTAAAGCAAACAAGTAGGTGATCAGAAGAGAGATCATTAATAACTGTAGAGTAGATAGGGTAGGGAAGATTTTTGGAAAGAGCAAGATCAATGATAGAGTCCCGGGCACCAAGCACCGTGGTAATGTGTGTTGGTCTGGGTGGTGCATGAAGATTTAATTTTAAGTTTTGGACTAAATTGTGAAGAGAGGCACCCCGCCGAGAATTGCCGTGGCAATTCCAGCGTCTGCTTTTGGCGTTGTAATCGCCTACAAAAAAGCAGTGGTGATGTTGAGTGTAAGACTATTAACAGGTAAGTTACCAGTGGGTTGAGCATAGATAGAAGCAAGTTTAATATTGATATGAGGAAGTTGTAGATTTATACTAGTATACTCAAGGTCATTAAAGGTGTGGTTGTGCGATTGGTAGTGTAGAAGATAGTTTTTGATGTAAATAGCGGTGCCTCCTCTGTGCGTACCATCCGCACGAGGTGTATGGAATAGCCTGTACCCAGGGATGTTAATATTGAAAGTGGGGCTGAAAGTCTCTTGTAAGAAAATTACATCAATTTGGGGATGTTCGTGAATAAAGAGTTTAAGTTCTTTAATCTTAGTCTGCAAGGAGTTACAGTTCCAGGAAAGAAAAATTTGTGAGGAAAAGGTAGAAGAGGAATTACTCATCATTAAATGTGTTAAATTCCGTGGCTAAGGTATCTATAGCACTCATAAGGATGAGTATTTTTTCTATTGGGTCTTGTATATTTTTAGTTTGGTTAGCAATATTTTTGAAACATTGGATAAATTTGTTAAATTTCAGGAGCTCTTTCATCTCCTTGAAGGTCTTGAATATTTCTTTTAAGTCATTAGCATAATTAGAGCTAGTGGGTTGTTCTGGTGTTGCTTTTTGAGTGTCATTTGGCTTATTTTGTGTTGTGTTTTCAGAATTTGGGTCTTGGGTGGGAGAAGAGAGCGGAGCCGGGGCTTCAGTAGGTCCTTTAGGTACTTCTTCAGGTTTTTTAGCCTCTGGCTTACGGACATAGTTATAGGTTTATAATAGTTCTGCCATTGCATTCGGAATGGTTTTATAACATGATAGTTACACGACAGATAAACAAAAATAAAATTGCCATTCAAATTTTTCTGGTATGAATTTCGAATTTCTAAATATAAAAACCGCTTTCAAATAGGATGTTTCATACTTAAGGACCTATTATATGCCTAAATTTTGGTTCATTCCCAATGTATCATATGCGTAATAAACAAAAATCTGCTTAATTTTGTCAAAGTAGGATACAAAGTAAGTGTCCTATCTTAAATCGGAGAGCTCACATCAATCAAGGTTACACGCCACCTAGCGAACGGGGTTGAACTACAGGAACATACCTAACTGTTTTCTTCTTTCTGGATAATCTGTTAATTGTACATTTATGAAATAACTGCGCAAGTGCAAACGTCGTATTTTCATTTGCTTGTTGTATTTATATTCTGACAGTATTAAATATTCTAATAATTATTTTTCGTGATTATTTAATTTATTTATTGTAGTTAATTATTTAAATAAAAACAGCTCTTTTTAGAACTAATATTATTTGTTAAAATGGCAAAATGTTGGCCATCGAATAGCTGTAGTTTTCGAAATAGTAAGAAAATTCTTTTTGTGATAGAATTAATCTCTGTCCTTTTCCAATGAGTAAAAAAACTTAGTTACGTGTTTTTATTTTAATTTATAAAAAATATATATAACATATTATTTAATATATATTATCAAATGTTGCATTAAAAATTATTAAATTGTATCAAAAATTAGTAAGTAGTTAATATGAAAAGACAGAATTTTATAGTCTCATTGTTTGCTCAACTCTTGATTTGCTAAAGTTATACAAAAACAATATACACGGTTGTATTTACGATGATAATACAACGTTTATGAATGTTTAGAACAAGTATAGAATTTAATTATAAATAAAATGTTCAATTTTAAGTACTTTTTTTTCGATAATCGAGCGCAGACGATAAGTTTCCAATATTATCTTGATCGTATTGCACTCATGTTTGTAGTTACATTAAAAATATTTCATTTACTTAATTTAAAACTCATTTCATCTTATATTCGGAATCACTTTAATTAAAAATGCATGCATTAAATGTTGTACTATTAAACGAGCAAGTATTGCTCATTTATTTGTTTAAATATTTTGCAATTCTTGACAATAGCTTCAATAATTTTCCTAACATCGCCAGATTAGATTTAAAAAAAAAACACAGCCATTTAGAGCTTGTTAAAAATTCAATCACGAATTTCAAATTGTTACTCACTTACAGAAGATAAATCTTGTTTACCAGATTTATTGCAAAATATTTTTGTTGCAGTTTGTTTTGATAAAAGTATGCGTATTTAAAAAAATAGTCGCATTGTAGTTTTAGTTTCAGGGCAAAAGACAATAATGTTTTCGTAGCATTAGTGCTTTTTCTCCCGAAATTAAAATGATATTGTGACTATTTTTTTCTTCAAACGTCCATAATTTCATCAAAACAAGCTATAACTAAAATAGTTTGCAATAAATCTGGAAAACAAGATTCATCTTCGATAAGTGAATAGAGATTCAGAAAATGTGCGCAGAGATGCGCAGATAGCAAGAGATGCGCAGATAGTAGATATTCTGTCATATATAACGTCATACTAAAAACCCGAGTATTTGAGTATTTGCATTATCAACTCTGTCTACAAGATGGCGCATTTGCGCCAATTTACGCCAGATTCCAGCATTAACATTGAACGTTTAATATGTATGCAGTTTTAAATTTTGTTTTTTACAAGATTTACCTTTCAAAAATACGTTTTCCGTAATTTAAACTGCATCATAAATATCTAAAAACAGACTGGATTTCTATTAAGGGGATTCTTCATGCACTTGAAAACACACACTCCGTAATGTTAATCCTATGGGCAGGTTATTTTCGAATTTCTCGTTTCAATTTGAATTTTTTTTTTTTTTTTTTTTTTTTTTGCATAGGATAGCTGAGCTCAATCTTTAATATGACTCTTTTTTACTTTTTCGATTTTGGTTGCAGATTTTTTTTAAAAAAGGTACTTTCACTTTCGAAACCGGTTTCGAATAGGGATCGGCCCATAGGATTAACATTACGGAGCGTGTGTTTTCAAGTGCGTGAAAAATCACCTTAATTTGAAGCACTAGACTCGCTCACAGCATTCTCTGGTGAGGATGTAATTTTTTGCATATAGATTTGCTTGTTGATTTCGACGCTATATCCTCCTGAGACCTGGCATCCATTTAAATGGATGTTTTTCTTTCTCCTTCTACTGCGCTAAATTTCATTGTAGCAATCTAAAACCAGTTTGGCATGGTAATGTATGAATCAAAAATTAACACTCAGCTTTTGGATTTTGGCAAGGGTAACTACTTTGTTTACAAAATGGCGTAATAAATGAGTCAAATTGGAATTCTACGTTCTGCTGGTAAGTTTCGTTTTTATGTTGTTTTAATTTATTTAAACTATTATTATTATTATTATTATTATTATTATTTTTTTTTTTTGCAATTTTAATATCAGATGTTAATACTTGCCTTATGTTCTTTATATTAAATTCTATTCATACTTTTAGCAGTTTTTAAATTATTTTAAAGCGAGTTATGGCCTGAACATCCATTTAGAAGGATGTTCTGTAAAACAAAATTAAAAAATCGAAATTTATTAATTTCTTTAAAAACATCCTTTTTGATGCCCATTTGTTGAAAAAAACCCATTTGAAAAACAAAGCAAAATCCCTACAGGCGGAGGTAGATTTCGAAGTTAGTATTAAATTCACCAACAAAACTTAAATCAAGATTAGAGATAAACACAGTTTCTTCAATAAGAATTAACTCTAGGGAGCTAAACTTTTTCTGAAAATTCTAATATACACGAATACACACACGCATGTATATGGAATAGGTTTAAAAATGGCTATAGCAAATTCAAAGAACCTCAAAGTGTTAAAATATGTTAATATTTTCATAGTCGGGTTTTTATCATGTTTTAATACGTTTCTTCAAACTCACATGACGTTACATATGCACCTGCTGAGGTCCATTATATTTCCTATATGACGCAATATATATATATATATATATTTTAATTCGTCAAACTATTTATTTTATTTTGAGTTTTCATGCAGAAATCTTGCTCTAGAAAACTTATGATGTAATATTCAATTTGTTTTCAATTCGTCAAACCATTTATTTAATATAATTTTTCACGTGAAAATCTTGCAATGGAAAAGTAATTGTTGTGGTGAGAATTTTTCTTTTAAATTGTTGGCAACTGCTATAACGAAAAATGTTTATTTATTCCTACCATTGTTGTGTAAGAGCTGGTTTTATCATAATCATGTTAAGAAGGTATTCAAAATTTTGAACCCTCCCCAATTCCACCCCCTTGTACCGATTTTGCCCATTTTCAATCCCCGCCGAGATATTAATCATCTTAATGTTGTTGGTGAGTATGAAGACGATCCGTGCATAATCGCGACTTTTATCGTGCGGACAAAATTTAGTACACACACACATATATATATAAACTTTTTAGGTGGGGGTGGTTTTGGGTTCCTGGGGTCATGTAATGAAAAGTTATGAAGGAATTTTTCAAAAGTCGCACCATGGTAACGACTGCAATAGGTAGTATTTCTTACGAAATCTACCTAAAAATATATGCATTATACTTTGCTTGGGTCTCAGGAGGATATACTTCTAAACACTGTACTTATAGTTTCAGATCAAGCAATAGAAGTTCATCTTCATGGAAATGACTCGAATTATTGCGTGGTTATTTTTTCTTAGGTAGCGAGATTTATAGAGATGGCGGCATAACAGGAGAATACTAGAACATTCGAACTTGCTGGTTACTTAATAAATTCTTATTAAATTTTTTAATAATATCTTAAGAAATTCTCATTAAGATTATTGTTGTTTACCAATTGTTGCTTACCATCTTTTCCGTGTATTTATAAATCGCTCTGGAATAGTAGAAAAGCTCATAACGTAATTCAATTTAACAGTTGGCTATTAAAAATCAAAAAATATTTTTAATCATACTTCATGCATGACGTAAAGGGCTGTACTTATGTAACGTTATCAACTTTTTAGAAATTTTGGACCCCCTCCCCCCTTACGATATCATACGTTATCATCTCTCGAACCCCCCCCCCCCCCCGGCAATGATATCGTTATTAATGCTAAAAATTCTATCTAAAAATCCTTTTGATTTATAGAGTGATATACAAATATGTTTACAATTATTTTTGGAATATTTTATTGATTCACAATGAAAAGAAATCAACAAAATATCATTTTATATATGAAATAACTTTAAATCAAATTAAATAACACTTAACCCCTTGGGGACGAGCGACCCGTATTTGTGACACATGAAGCGCTCAAAATTCTTGTTTTTCCTCACCAGTAAAATTTGCCTCATTTAATTACCGCATTTTTCTCGATTCAACAAGACACAAATTTCTGTTTTTAAAAAACGGTGACAAAAGATTAAAAATTTCGTAAAAGGCTCCCGTCCCTAAGGGGTTAAAAGAAATAGTTACTATTTAAAAGAATTTAATAACAGGCTTTTTTTAAATTTTACATAATGCGTTTAACAATAATAATGTCTTCTTGCACTTGACCCCGCACCGGGGGGGGGGGGGGGGGGCAACCAGAACTTCTTATCAACAAAGCAAACGGACAAAATTCTTTCTCTTTTATTTACTAGTAAACACAAAGTATCATTTCAAACGTACTTCGCATATGGTTTCTCGAACAGCGGATTATATATGCATACATATATGACAGAAGAATAAAAATGCCAAACGTTGGGGTATTCCATATTTTTGGATTAAATAATTTTATAATCATTTAAAGATTTTATAATAACTTTGTATTCTCATAAAAATAGATAACAGACTAAAAAAAAAAAGATAACATACAATTTTGATGTAAAGACCGTACTTTTAAGAATGTAAAGAAAGTACTCTTTTACAAATAAAAACAGTAAATTTAGGTTGGGTGAAAAATGAAATCGATATAAAAAAACAGCCCCCCTCCCCCTATTGATATCTTACGATACCATGTGCCAGACCCCCCCCCCTCCCCACTAAAATGATAACTTTATATATGCACAGCCCTAAAATGAATATGCAATTAGAAATTTCCTAACTTTTTGCTGCTACCATTGTTACAGTAAAATGTTCGGAAAGAAACAAATATCAAACGTTAATTAATATTCCTATAAATATTTACGGGTGATGATACAAGGTCAAATAATTTGTAACTCCTAAGCAATCATCCGTGTCGAAAAAAAATCAGCACATTTTCGAGTCAGTGTTTCGAGACTAACCGAGTCATTATGTCTCAACAACGCCACTGACAGTAGAAACAATATTCATTAGTATCCAGTAAGTTAACCGTATTTCCGTTAGGAATGTTTGTTTGAAATCACAACGTCATTTCATTAGAGTAAAATATTCCGTCGGTTTACTGCTACCACCTCTCTCTCATTCATTCAGAATCTTGATTAGTGTCGTCTGTACTACTTAAGACGCTAATCTCTGACTTTTGAGCTCTCTAACAGCGGCATTTTTTTAAAACTCAATTTAATAATACAGATATGCATGAATTTTTCGCATAGTCATTACGATTAATTCTCCTATTATTCCACTTATTTGACATTAAAATAAGCCATGTGCGACGAATTTAAAGAAACTGGAGTGCTCTATTAAATATATACAGGGTATCCCAGCTAAGATGTTACAAACTTCGAGGGGAGGTAGGTTACACATAAACAAACGACTCGGAATCACATACGAATGCCGGGTTCGAAATGCCTTCCTGACGCGCTAGAGGGCATTGAATCAGTGTTGCCAGTGGGCTACTTTTTTTAATTCCGATTTCTTGAGTGGCACCACTTTTTTGAAATGGTAAAAATCCCCTTTGTTTTCAACTTAATTATTATGTCATTAAACAAGGGAAATTTTATCATTTCAAAATAGTGAAGCCAATCAAGAAATCGGAAATAAAAAAAGGTAGCCCACTGGCAACTCTGTCAGAGGATCCAGCCTTTTCAATGCCCAGTATTGCCAGTGGGCTACTTTTTTAAAATTCAGATTTCTTGATTGGCACCAGTTTTTGGAAATAGTAAAATTCGCCTTATTCAATGACATATTAACTAAGGCGAAAAGAAGGGTAATTTTACCATTTCAGAAAAGTGGTCAATCAAGAAATCTTAATTTTAAAAAAGTAGTCCACTGGCAACACTGTCAATGCCCTTACTGGGTCGTTTATGCCCCGGCATTCCTATGTTGTTCCCAGTCGTCTAGGTGTACCCTACCTCAGCTCGAAGTTTGCAACATCTTAGTTGGGACACCCTGTATATGTGTGTGTGTGTGTAATAATAAGAAATTTTCGCCCTTTTACCTTAGTTAATTTATTCCAAATTCTTATAATATCTACCTTTTTTGTCTGTATTTTAATAATATCTTACATACCCTTTATATATGAATCCCATGCCTTTAATTTAGCGCATTCATTTATTTCTATTCTAAAAACCTTAATCTATTAATAACTATACTCCGTATAAAAAAAAACCACTACATTACTTTATTCTTTCATATTTTGAGACTTAAATTTTTATCGACTTTATTTTCGTCACAAAATGGTAGTAAAATAGTTTAGATATTAGAACGAATATAGTACTTTGTACTAATACAGTATTTGTACTAAAATGAATCCAGCTCTTTCGGCAGTGGCGTGTAACATATTCACCCAATGCGAGCTCAACAGAAAGCATATTTTTGGCGCTATCGTATTCATCCACATACATATATAGTGACATCATCGTATATACGCACATACATATGGAATAGGTTTAACCCTTAAATGCCTGATCTTTCAAAAATCATTGTAATAAGGTTTTACGGGTTTCATTTTTTAAATAAATCCTTGGAAAAATACTTAAAAAAATCATATTTTGTTTTAAGTATGGTTTACGGCTAAAAAACAAATTGTTACTAATCGGCAATACTGGTCTTTAATTGAAAAAATAATTTTCCTTGATAAAATTCTATAACATTAAACTCACAAGAATTTTAGGAACTATAATAAGAAATAAATTTTACTTGCTCCCTGCAGAATAAAATAGGGTAATTCGCAAGCTTCCAAACAAAACAAAAAGACCAAGTAGTAACAATTGAAAAAAATAAATCTATCTTTATTCTTAAACGACACAAGTGTTGCCATCTACATGTTGAAAATTTATTTCATAATATTTTCAGAATGTATTTTATTGGCAACATTAGGTATTATAGCTTCAATGTTATTCTAATAGTATTTTAGAGCCTAAATTGGGTATGTTGCCGAAAAGCAACAACCGGCATTTAAGGGTTAAAAATAGAGAAAATGGATTAAAAATCTATCAATAATTTCACAGTCATGTTTTATCATGATTATAATACATTCCTTATACAATATGTGTACGGAAAATAAAAATTGTGTAGGTCGCGACTATTTTTTTTAGGGGCGTTCATAATTATATAAATTCGTAGCACTTATAAAAGTCGTCTGGTCCGCATGTAACAGCGCAAAAACTACCCAGCCGAATGGTTTGAAATTCAATATATAGAATTGTTGCAGAATTGTGTCGAGTCATTTCAAATTTTATGAAAATCGAATCAAAACTTTAAAAGACATTAATAAAAGTTTTCTTCATTCTATTAAATCCTGTCATACGTCATTAATTCAATGATATCTCATGATAGGTAATGATTCTAGGTTGCCATGGTGATTACATTCTATTTAATATGTAGTTACATAAACTGCGTTTTAATAACTGGATTTTAAATGAAAAAAGCATATAAATAATTATTTGGCTCTTACCGTCCCATCCTACGAAGCCATGAGCTTTTTGGTCATCAGTTGGTGGTAAACAAGCACCAACAAAATAATTCATCATCGCAACCAGAAGAACGGCGAGCAAAATAATCTGAGTCTGGGAAAACAAAATTAATAATTTTTAATTAATTATTATGCAATTAGTAATTAGAAATTTGTTATTATGTATTTTATTGTTATAATAGTTACTTCTCAGTTAGAAAGCGGTTTTGCATTTTGGTATTTGTTCGAAATTTAGTGGTAAAATCATGTTGGGTCAGTAGTGTTTGTACTGACTTATCTTATTCAATATTCGTGATATCTTGAATACTCCGTCGTTGATATTGATAATATTTGCGTGAAATATCGTTGCATCATTGAGATGTTTACATTTTGAAATACATATAAAAACACAAACAATTGTACAAAAATTGTACAAATTTTGTTGAAAATTTGAATAAGTTTATCTGGCATCTAATCTGACGTGCAACTTTTAAATCACAATGTTTCTTCTGGACAATTCTCGAATAAGCGCAAAGAAAATAATATCAATATTTAGATCCTACTGATGACGGCCTTGTAATGGTTGAAAACGTTCTGGGTTTTTCTAATGTATTTTAATGTACAGTCGTGGAAAAAAAAGTAAACACCCCTACTAACTCCTCAACAAATTATCGTAGACGAAAGTTACTGGTACCGGACGATTGGAAATAAAGTCTACTTTTAAAGGGTGTGCATAAAATTTGTTTAGGGGGCCATCTACATATTAAAACGAATCCAAACTTCATTTTTTTCAATGGCAGTACACAAATTTAACGAGATATTTCAAATCTTCGGTTCAAACTATGCCTAGAAACCAAATTTCAAGTCATTCGAATGATAAGTTTTTGAATTATAGACATTCAAAATTTAGTACTTCTAATGTTAAATTACATTTTCATATTTTTATTTATATCTCCTGAAATTATGCTCCTAATGCACTAATTTTTTGTGTAGCAATAATACTAATATACCCAAACATAAATACGTTGAATTTGAATTTTTTATAATTTTATGATATGAATTATGAATTATGAAATTAATATTCGAAAAAATTCTGAATTGCAATCTACAATTTTTTTAATGGATTTAGATTTATTAAGTCCTGCTTTATGGAAATCCAAAATTTCACATTTTTATTCCAAGTAGTTTTCAAATTATGATTAAAAAACGGCAAAATGATGGTTTAAGGGGCCGTCTATGATACAAGTGAGTAAATTTTTGAAATTTATTCTGCTATCCTGTAATCAAACAGGTTTCATTGACGCTTAACCTTCCGTCTACCAAACGGGTCCATTGGACCCGACATGTACATTCAAAATATTTATTCAAACCAGAAATTTCTTCAAAACAAACTAAATGTATAAATCAGACAATAATAAGTTAAACAAACAAATTAAATAGTTTTAAGTAAAAATTCTGGTGTAGAATGTTTTTATAAAACTTGAGTAAAATTTCCGGTAGTTCTAGGGTTAAACGTGCCTTGATCAAGAAGGCAGCTCTCTCGGGTAACATTCGAGTTCGGAACTTCAATTTGGATACAGCCCTTAAAATACGCTCGTTTTAAAATAATTAATTTCTCGGAAACTTATGGCACGAATTGCATAAAAATTTGTTTATAGGTTAATTGAAATGTGTAGGGTTCATTTATGATGTCAGAATTGTGTACTGCTATTGAAAAAAACAAAGTTATGGTTCGTTTTAATGTGGTCCCTTAAACAAATTTTAAATGCATCACTTAAAAGTAGACTTTATTTCCAATCGTTTTGTACCAGTAACTTTCTTCTACGATAATTTGTTGAGAAGTTAGTAGGGGGTGTTTACTTTTTTTTTTTCCACGACTGTATTTTAAATATCTTTATATTATATGTATGCACCTGAAAATAATTTTTGTACAGTTATTATATGTATTTTAATTATTAAACTCAAGGCGAATATAGCACTAGAGTTTTAACTTTCATTCAATTCCTACTATTAGTTCACACTCTCCCTATATTTAATTATTTTTTTATATATCTTGTTCAAATTTTCAATCGTTAATAAAATACTCATTATCCATCCTATCAAGTTGAAATAAATTTTTTAAAACTTGTACTGGATGACAATGGATGTTAATACAGTTTTTTCAAATATTAATTCCTTAATTAAATTTTAATTAATTAATTTTAGTTTTACATGGGAGACAAAATGGCGGCCATTGGTTATTGAACAGCATTTAATGCATCTTCATATCTATAAGAGGGGTTATCATAGGCGGATCCTGTTCTGTCGTCAAATAACGCCAAGTTTGTCGCCAACTTGGCGATATATCGCTAAATTAGGCGAACAAAATGAGTCGCCAAAAGTGACGTCAACTTGGCGATATCTCTAATATTTCGCCAAATTCTTATAGACTTCTATTGTAAACCTACTTGCTTATAGAAAATCAACAGCCAGAGATATTTTAATGCAACAAAAACTAATATTAGCTTAAGGGATTATATTAAATTTTTCTTTGATGACCTAAGTAGGAATTGACTTTAAAAACAAAATTTTTATATTACTTGTTTATTGTTTACTTTTTGTCAAAATTGCATCAGCATTGGCAAAAAATTTTTACTCATCTTGTTGCTGATATTTCCAATATAAAGTCAATAATTTTGCAATTTTGGCGTTTCATTGCAGATATTTCCAATTTAAAGCTGGTGTTTAACAAAAATTAATGCTTCATCGGAAGTATGTACGATGACTGTAACATCGGGCGTCAATATAAAGAATATTTGTTTACTACAAAAGAAGTATTGCTTGTCATAAAGCAAATAGATTGTTTAACACTCCGACTATCGAAATAAAAAGACTATTGAAGAATTAACAATCAGATCTACTGGATTCATCTGCAAATATACTGGAATGACAAAAGAAAAAAAAAAAAGAAAGAAAGAAAGAAAGACTTGCAATGAGTATCAGAATAAAGAAATTACAATGAATATGCTAATTAGCAATAAACTACAATCTTAACAAAACATAAATAAACAATTATATTGAATGATTAGACACTGATTTTTATTAACAAATATGTACAAATGAGCTTTAGGGTCCAATAGACTTTACCCACGAGTGGCAAGAGCCACTCCTCTGCAGTTATAGACCGTCCAAAAAAGACTGTTTATTGGACGATGGGAAGCACTATTAAAATATGCTGCAAGTCATTTGGTGTTTACTTCTATATACCCGCGGCTGGTGTGATATGAGTAAAGTTCAAGGCCCGTATTGGCACGACCAACGACATACAAGGCCAGTTCGTGATATCATGAACATGCACTCTCAGAAATAAAACTCTCACTTTTGACGATTCAGAAATCCTTGAGCTGTATTTCGTCGTTTTTGACGATCATTTCCTATCAACATCACGTGACTTTTAACGAAACACAAACTTTCAAATATTTGACGAAAGTATTGCCTCAATCACGGTAGACTCAATGCATTTTAAGGAAACAGTTGCTGTACCTCCTCAAATCCTGAGATTTTAGCAAGCAGATATTTCATTGTTTATGTTAGTGCTTTAATAATTTATTTTAAAACAGCACTTTCTACTGCTTTTCAGAAAATACTGAAATATAGGTAGTTATTGTTTCTTCATTAGTTATTTTTTTAGCCGTTAATTTTTTTAGGAATGTTTATTATTATTATTATTTATTTATTTATATGTTGTTGTTCGTTATGTTTTAATTCGAAAAGAATAAATTTTCTGTGCTCTTCAAAACCATTCAAAAAGAATATTTGGTCAATAAAATTTCAAACTTCCAAGATATATATATATATATTTAAATTTATTTAAGAAGTGTATTCTGTTTTCAATCATATTAAAAATAAACATAATTGATCCCTCTCCCCTTTATAAACAGTAAAGTGTTAAAATCTTATCCACCTTACTCAAAGTTATAAAATCTCACGCAATATGCACTACACAATTCGTTATTTGTTAGCAACAAATTAACCAGACCATATTCTAATCATTCATTGAGCAAAGAAAATTTCACTAATAAATTATTCATTGACCATGAGAAAAACATAATAATAAATTACTTAGAGTTAGTCTTACTTAAAACTTTCAGAAATTGTAGCAGCTCTGATAAAATTACAATCTAACTTATAAAAATATAAACACGCAACAGATTTCATTACATCGATCTAAAAGCCATCTATACAAGCCCCCAATAGCCAGGTCGGAAGAGTAACGGTCTCCCAAAACAAAGGCCGCGGATTTGAATCACCCCGTGGAAAACGAGATGAATTTTTTCTTCCTCCTGTCAATAAATACCGGAGCTTCCAAACTGTTCGATAGATGGCACCACCAGCCCTCTTTTGACGAAACTTTTAACGAAATTTATATCGTCAAGCAAGTGAAGAAAGTAATTTCATCAATTTGACGAAACATTAGCTCTGAGCATTTCCCAGGAAACGATTTCGTCAAAAACAAAGAAAATTTCGTGAAATCTGAATATTCATTTCTGAG